>JANAVB010009999.1:25812797-25905297 GCA_029216955.1 Iris pallida
TGATTGAATTTCCATATATAGACAGACATGCTATATAAAGGGCCCTACAGGTTCTCCACAAGATATCTCATGGTGCTCAATATAAGTTGTTGAATAAGTTCAAGACAAAAGAGATAAAAGTTGTTAAATAAGTTCAACACAAAAGTTTGAGAGATTTTTTCTTCTTTTTCTTTGTGGTAGAGAGTTCTTGAAAGCCCATTATAATTTCTTTTTTCTTCATAGTGGAACTGAATCATCCTCGTCCGTGGAAGTAGGCATCTTGGCCGAACCACGTAAATCTTTGTCTTTGAGGTTGTAAATTTTTTCTAAGGTGTTCTCTGATTTCTTGAGTTTATTACCGCTGTGCCCCCAACAGCTATTAAATTAGATGGTGTGACTGGTAACAAAGTGCGTACGGTATTTGAATTTTGGGAATCTTTGTATTAGCTTGCATGAAGATCCACATGATATAAAAGGTTACATTCAAATAGATTACAAACAACATAATCTATGAAGTAATCATGAAGAAAAATAATATGACTGATGCAAAAAATAAAATAAGAACATAGTGTAACCTCGTCCAACTACAACAGTCCTATGAAGTAATCATGAAGAAATATATAACAAAAAGGTCATTTCTTCAACATGTATAAGATGTTATTGCCGGGGCACAATTTTTCGATGGAAAATAGAGAATATGAAACAATTGTAAATACAATGTTCCAACGCAACACTTCTAGGAAGGTTGTGTAAGTATAACGAAGATCTAAAAAGATATCGTTATGATATTACGAGAATCTAAAAAGATTTCGTAATTACAGCAGCGAAGAAGATAACAGGCGAAAGATGGAAGATGGACTGCTGGGGTGAATGATCACCGTTGCTAAAAGCTTTATTCGCCCTACACAAACTGTAACACCCAGTTTTCCAAATGAGGGTAATTTTGAACTTTTGTATTTTAAATCATTTAATAATGATATTTAAGTCATGATATGATTTTTGGTGATTTTTAGTTATTTTAAAAACTATTTAATTGAGTGAAATGTGAAATTGGTGTTTTGCTAGTGTAACCTTAGTCATGCATGACCTAGACGACTAATCATGACCAAGGAGACCTAATCATGTGTTTAGGATTTCAAATTTCTACATTTAAGCCTAGGGGTATTTTGGTCATGTTGATACTTTTGTGAAATTGTGAATTATATTAATTAAATATGTGTTAGTTACATTGTTGAGACTTGACCTAGAAGTTAGCCTAATCTAGATGTTAACCATGACCCTAGAAGCTAAGTTAGAGGATTTCAATTAAGTAATCACATTAGTGTAATATCTAGATATTATTAGGAAAGATATTTTACTTTTGAGATATTTGTGAAAAGAAGCCTTAACCAATAGGAAGCCTTAGAATTTGTTGGAGAAACCTTAGCAACTCATCCTAAACCCTAACCCTAATGTTTTCAATAGCCATCATATATTTCTCCCCTATAAATGCAACACATTAATCATTTGCACCATTTTTAATTCATTTTATTTGCCTCCTTTGTGTTCTTCCCTAAACTTCTCCCCAAATATCCAAATCAACTCCAATTTGAGCCAAATTTCTTGCATTGGAATCCCCTACTGTTGAGGATGCTAAGGGGAGCTAGCTAGCAAGGTTGCACAAGCATTTGGCACCCCCAAGTGAAGAGGACAACCACCCCTATTCTAGGTTTTCATTGAGTTTTCACTCAATAGGTAAATGCCCTCATACATAGTTAAATTTCTGTTTTCTCTTCATGAATTCATGCATCTAGGTACCAGGGACCTATATGCTGAGTTTGGTAGAAATTGGATTGGGTTTGGTGTCCGTATCGGACACGTATCTAGGTTTTAAATCAAGTGTTTGATGATTTGCCACTGTCAATTAAATGTTAATATTTTTGAAAACTAATTGCACAATCTTCTAGCCCTATAGGTGTAGATCACAGAACCATGACACTGAGCACGAGACAGTGTCGTGTCCGTGTCCAAATTGGACACAAACACGCTGTATACAACACTGTGCACTGTCCTACTACCTCGTGTCTAGTTCTTACTGGACACGACACGAGACCCGACCAATTTTGGTCAGCACCGAGGGGCAATGACTGACATTGTGCCCATAAAATTTGGGGAGGTATCGTTGAGTGGTTCGAGAGAAAACTTCCTCGCACTGGTCGAGCACAGCCTGTGCACGAGTGCACAGACCTCACTGACACGACCTTGTAACCCGGACACGACACGTCCCCGACGCGATTCAGGCACCCTGAGACCTAGCCCTAGACCTACCCTAGCCTCGTACATGAGCACGAGACTCCTCGTGCCACGCGTCGAGTTCTATCCTCCTCGACATGGCCGTACGAGGTCACTGTTTCACTGTTTTTACTGATACTTGTTTTCTTGCATTTGGACACGTTGTGTCGACTTTTGTGGACACAATACAACCTGTATAACACCTTGCCATGTATAAGACACGATACCAACCATTAATTGTTAATATTAACATGTTTTTCATATTCAAATCCCTAATTCCCATTTTTCTGATACGGTTTTTAAGTATCAGTGTTCTTCTTCGATTTCAGATATTTAATTCCTATTTAAGTGTGAATTTCATATGTTTAACATGTTAATTAGTTGCTACTTTTATATGTTATATACTAGGGTTTTGTTCCATGAGTTTGTTGTGGGTTAATCGGGTTTGGGAGGAGTTCAGTACACTGACCTGAGAATTCCTGTCATCCACACACAAGACACTGAGTGCACATTTTAGGATTTAAGCTGAGTTTTGGTTTTTAAATTGAGAATTAATGGTTAATATAATGTTGTTAATATGTAAACATGTGTGTTATATTGGGTTTTTGCCTCTGGGAACAAGGTGATGTTCAATTGATTGTTATTTGGGTTTTCCATTGCCATTTGTTATCAAACTATTTTTTTTAACTGTTAACTGAAGAATTAATTCATGATAACCTGAAATTGAAACCTGAGGTTAGTTAGGTTGTGTTAGATTGAATTCATTGTTAATTGAGAAGTCCTGAGATGTACAGTTATGTATAACCTGAATTTTGGGTTTGATTTTAAAATGATAAACTGAGTCTTGGTTTTAAATTGTTGGGTGTTCGAATGTTGACTTGGGTTTAACTACCATCTTTTCCTGAGAATGAAACTGAAATGGGAGAACCTGAGATTGTCCTGCATCCCTCATACAGGATGCATCTTGCATTCACTGAAACCTTGGCATTCAAATTGGGTTCATTTATGCATGACTGCATTTGGGGATGAGAATGGGGTTTTTGTGTAAAAACTGAAATTTGAATAGGTTCAAGTATGAAATTCTGAGAGTTCATTCAATGATAAAAACTAAGTTTTTGGGTGCTAATAGGTAAAATGGTTTTGGTAAAACCTGAGAGTGCATATGTGTCCTGAGTTTCACATTGACAGTAAAACGGAGAACCTGAGATTTTCCTGAGAATCTGAGAATTAGCACTGTCAACTATCAATTGCACACACACACACCTACACATGAGAACCTAGGACTGATTCCTATAGACACTGCTATACATGTGCATTGTTCACAGATTTTTCTCATTTCCTTTATCACACCCACACACAAGTGCCTAACACACACACACTCATACCCATTGTAACTAATATATGCAACTATTTTCCTATTAAATGTTAGCTATCACACATTGTCACATTCACCCACATACATTTCACTCATACACACATAGCCCCCTTTCCCTTCTATATGTATGTAACATGTATAATATATATATAAATAAATGTAGGTTTGCATGTATATGCCTTAGCCTCACTATGTACCTATGTACACATGTATGTATATAGATGGTATGTGTAAAGAGTGTTTTGGTATTTGTAGTTGAGAGCTTGCCTTAGCTCATTTGCTTCTTGGTTCATTGTAACCATACACATGGTATATATATGTGGAACTATGTACATGTCATTGGGTATATGTGTGAGGTATATGGGATGAGGTTGGGGTTATAAACAATATATGATATGATATATCTTAGGGTATGATATGTTATGGGATAGAATTTAGGAGTTTAGTTTTAATATAGAGTTGACTAGATAGTTGACCCTTGACTATGTTGACTAGATAGAAGCCCAAACCCTAAATGTTGACTTGGGTTGACCCAGAGTTGACCAAGTTTGACTGGGACCTAGTTTGACCTAGGCAGTTGACCAAGTTCGACTTAGAGTTGACTTTGACCTAGAATTGACTTAGAATCATGTAGATTGCATCGTAGACTTCATTTATCTTATTTTAAACACATTATAACATGTACTGCTCTATTTAGGACTTTGTGACTCCGGTGCAGACATCTGATATTTCATTACTCTTTTCAGAGTAACAGGCGAGTACATTCTCTGATAGTTCTTTCATTTACTTGTCAATTACTGTACTTCAGTTCTAGTTAGCTGTATGTGATTCTCTGTTACAAACACGTATCATTATTTCTGAATCCATGTATGCGACACACATACTTACTTGTCTTACCTCTATTATTCGAATCATCATACGAATCACCATACGAATCACTATTCGAATCACCCTATTCGTATCTTCATATGTTGGTTGGACTTGTATTCGTCTTATGTGTCGGATTACGGATTCATTTGTATTAGACTGGGCAGGGAAATACTGATTAGACATGTAGACATATCCCCCTATTCGAATCACCCCTCTGTGAATTATATTCGAACGATAGCCATCCCTCATCTGATCAGTGAGTGGTGTGTCGTATTACCTACAGCCGTTTACATGTCGAACTCGGTATTTTAAAACACACTTGGAGAATTTATTCGAATCATTGTTTGACTACTATTCGAATCACTATTCGTATCACCTTATTCGAATCACTATTCGCATCATCTTATTCGAATCACCTTATTAGAACAATAATTAGAATCACATTTGACTCATTTTGTATTAGACTCACTTTAGGATTACACTCGACTTATATTGTACCATCTGAACTCATTATGTTACTCTAGTTCAGCTAGATCTTGTTTTATAGTCTTCATTGCTATGATTCTTCTCTTGTTTAGTTATTTACTTTCCTTGCACTTTATCTGTCTTTTTTACCATCACCTGAACATAAACTGCCATATTCATCAATACAACTGTCTATAACTGCTTTATAGTTCTCTGTCATTTACTTGGAATTTCTTGATGAAATGTACTCGTTCCTGTCCTGACTGGACCTGTTGAAAATATTACAGATGATTGTCCTGAGGACATTTGCCCCACTTGCCTTGGAGCAGGAGACGGCTTAGCTACATTTGGCACCGACACTCAGGAGTGATCGGGAGACTAGCTAGTAGACTTGGTTTAGTTTTCATGTTTTAGAACTTGAATTATAATAACTTGAGATACGAGTTTGTATTTGACTTTGTTTGAGATATTATTATTTAGTAGTTTATAAATGTTGTTATTTAGTTTTTAGTTAAACTTCTGTGTTATCTTATCGTGCTTAGACTGTGATTGAGATTTCATTATATCCATACTTGTCCTCCGTTCGGAGTTGAGATATTGACAAGTACATTATATAATTGCGTGAGTGGTTGATTAGATAGTAACCTAGGACAGCGTTCTACCGCCGACGCTGCGGCGTATGCTGGACGTACCCACTTCTCGTGCCCTTACTCTAGGGTGCGGGTCGTGACACGTTTTAGTGGTGGCCCCATACAGGTCGAGTTTATGTAGTGGTATTCGAACTAGAGTATCACTACAGCCTGCGATAGGATTTAAGAGATAGGTTTAAACGGAGAGGTACTCATTCACAGTTTGGAAAATTCTACTTTAAATCATGCCATCTACATATCGTACTGATTTGCCTTCTATAAAATAAATTATCCTTCTTTGATATATCGATTCCTGCTCAGTATTGACTTCCTTGTTCGATCTGTCTTCAGGATGGTGGAGACACGATCACATCGCTCTGGTGCAGCAGTAGTTATAGAGGGGACTGCAACCTCTCAGCCAGATCAGCAGGGTCAGGAGGCTGCAACTCCTGCCACCTCTATTCATATTGGGACTTCAGCAGCAGCAGCTAGGGGTATGCCTCTACCAGCTCAGGGACAGGACCCAGTCATCCCAGAGATGCAGTTCCAGCAGCCGCCGTCTACAGGACACGTGGATGCGGCACAGATGTTTGCCTACTTCCAGCAGTTTATGGATCGGCAGCAGGCCCGACAGGACAGGGGCATGGAGTTGGTCCTTACAACAGTCGCAGCTCGACCAGTAATCCAGCAGCCGAGGACACCGGGGATAGAGCAGTTCCAGAAGATGAGCCCCAGAGACTTCCTAGGACAGAGGGGATTTTATATGCCGACGAGTGGATCGAGCGTATTGAGGAGATCTTTCGCCTGGCCCGGATACCGGCAGATCTCCAGATAGAGGCAGCAGCTAGCTGGATGCGAGATCTTGCTCGTACCTGGTATCAGTCAGACCCCAGGGTGGGGGTAGCTGGACAGACCTGGGAGGAGTTCAAGGGCTTCTTCAAGAAGAGGTTCTTCCCAGATTCAGCGCTCCGAGCCTTGGAGTCGCAGTTCGAGAGCGTAGTTCAGGAGAGCCTTTCAGTAGAGGAGTACGCTGGGGAGTTCGGCCGCCTCGGCAGATTCGTAGAGGGCTTGAGCGAGACGGCGAAGGCCCAGAGGTTTCGAAAGGGTCTGGTTAAGGAAGTCAAGTCCTTGACCAAGGGCAACAGGGATGCCCCTTTTGAGGAGATTTTGACGAGAGCCTTATTGGCCGAGGATGACCTTGAGCTTAGGCTCAAGAGGGGGCGAGACCCAGTTGGGGGCAGCAGCAGCGGAGGCCAGGCCAAGAGGCCTCACGTATAGTTTCAGCAGGCACAGCATCAGCCTAGAGGACAGGATCGCAAGGTGCAGACTTGTGCTTACTGCAAGAGGGTAGGGTACGGTTGGGAGACTTGTTATAGGAGGCAGAAGGTTTGTATGTTCTGTGGATTCGCTGCTCATCAGGTCAGGGATTGTCCTACTGCACCCGTATTTGATGGAGCACCGGGTCAGAGAGAGAAAGCTAGGCCACCTGTAGCGCAGTACCATGCCCAGAGGGGTGGAGCTTTTGCTATGGCAGTCGAGGAGACTGACGCTGCAGGTGACGGGTTAGCAGGTTTGACCTTCTTGTTCTTCCTCCCCACTTTCATGTGTGATTTCCATTAGTACCTGCCAGGATATGATTGTGATATGCTAGATAGCGTAGTTACCCTGTTCGAGACGGTGGAATCACGACCAGAAGGACAGAGTTTTGTATATTATCTTGACCTTGTTTGATTTGGGGGTTTGACCTAGCAGGAGTACGATTATCTTAATTTCGAGGACGAAATTCTTCTAAGGGGGGTAGACTTGTAACACCCAGTTTTCCAAATGAGGGTAATTTTGAACTTTTGTATTTTAAATCATTTAATAATGATATTTAAGTCATGATATGATTTTTGGTGATTTTTATTTATTTTAAAAACTATTTAATTGAGTGAAATGTGAAATTGGTATTTTGCTAGTGTAACCTTAGTCATGCATGACCTAGAAGACTAATCATGACCAAGGAGACCTAATCATGTGTTTAGGATTTCAAATTTCTACATTTAAGCCTAGGGGTATTTTGGTCATTTTGACACTTTTGTGAAATTGTGAATTATATTAATTAAATATGTGTTAGTTACATTGTTGAGACTTGACCTAGAAGTTAGCCTAATCTAGATGTTAACCATGACCCTAGAAGCTAAATTAGAGGATTTCAATTAAGTAATCACATTAGTGTAAAATCTAGATATTATTAGGAAAGATATTTTACTTTTTAGATATTTGTGAAAAGAAGCCATAACCAATAGGAAGCCTTAGAATTTATTGGAGAAACCTTAGCCACTCATCCTAAACCCTAACCCTAATATTTTCAACAGCCATCACACATTTCCCCCCCTATAAATGCAACACATTAATCATTTGCACCATTTTTAATTCATTTTATTTGCCTCCTTTGTGTTCTTCCCTAAACTTCTCCCCAAATATCCAAATCAACTCCAATTTGAGCCAAATTTCTTGCATTGGAATCCCCTACTGTTGAGGATGCTAAGGGGAGCTAGCAGCAAGGTTGCACAAGCATTTGGCACCCCCAAGTGTAGAGGACAACCACCCCTATTCTAGGTTTTCATTGAGTTTTCACTCAATAGGTAAATGCCCTCATACATAGTTAAATTTCTGTTTTCTCTTCATGAATTCATGCATCTAGGTACCAGGGACCTATAGGCTGAGTTTGGTAGAAATTGGATTGGGTTTGGTGTCCGTATCGGACACGTATCTAGGTTTTAAATCAAGTGTTTGATGATTTGCCACTGTCAATTAAATGTTAATATTTTTGAAAACTAATTACACAATCTTCTAGCCCTATAGGTGTAGATCACAGAACCATGACACTAAGCACGAGACCGTGTCGTGTCCGTGTCCAAATTGGACACGAACATGCTGTACACAACACTATGCACTGTCCTGCTACCTCGTGTCCAGTTCTCACTGGACACGACACGAGACCCGACCAATTTTGGTCAGCACCGAGGGGCAAAGACTGACATTGTGTCCATAAAATTTGGGGAGGTATCGTTGAGTGGTTCGAGAGAAAACTCCCTCGCACTGGTCGAGCACAGCCTGTGCACGAGTGCACAGACCTCACTGACACGATGTTGTAACCCGGACACGACACGTCCCCGACTCGATTCAGGCACCCTTAGACCTAGCCCTAGACCTACCCTAGCCTCGTGCATGAGCACGAGACTCCTCTTGCCACGCGTCGAGTTCTATCCTCCTCGACATGGCCGCACGAGGTCACTGTTTTACTGTTTTTACTGATACTTGTTTTCTTGCATTTGGACACGTTGTGTCGACTTTTGTGGACACAATACAACCTGTATGACACCTTGCCATGTATCAGACACGATACCAACCATTAATTGTTAATATTAACATGTTTTTCATATTTAAATCCCTAATTCCCTATTTTTCTGATACGGTTTTTAAGTATCAGTGTTCTTCTTCGATTTTAGATATTTAATTCCTGTTTAAGTGTGAATTTCACATGTTTAACATGTTAATTAGTTGCTACTTTTATATGTTATATACTAGGGTTTTGTTCCATGAGTTTGTTGTGGGTTGATCGGGTTTGGGAGGAGTTCAGTACACTGACCTGAGAATTCCTGTCATCCACACACAAGACACTGAGTGCACATTTTAGGATTTAAGCTGAGTTTTGGTTTTTAAATTGAGAATTAATGGTTAATATAATGTTGTTAATATGTAAACATGTGTGTTATATTGGGTTTTTGCCTCTGGGAACAAGGTGATGTTCAATTGATTGTTATTTGGGTTTTCCATTGCCATTTGTTATCAAACTATTTTTTTTTTAACTGTTAACTGAAGAATTAATTCCTGAGAACCTGAAATTGAAACCTGAGGTTAGTTAGGTTGTGTTAGATTGAATTTATTGTTAATTGAGAAGTCCTGAGATGTACAGTTATGTATAACCTGAATTTTGGGTTTGATTTCACAATGATAAACTGAGTCTTGGTTTTAAATTGTTAGGTGTTCGAATGTTGACTTGGGTTTAACTACCATCTTTTCCTGAGAATGAAACTGAAATGGACGAACCTGAGATTGTCCTGCATCCTCATACAGGATGCTTCTTGCATTCACTGAAACCTTGGCATTCAAATTGGGTTCATTTATGCATGACTGCATTTGGGGATGAGAATGGGATTTTTGTGTAAAAACTGAAATTTGAATAGGTTCAAGTATGAAATTCTGAGAGTTCATTCAATGATAAAAACTGAGTTTTTGGGTGCTAATAGGTAAAATGGTTTTGGTAAAACCTGAGAGTGCATATGTGTCCTGAGTTTCACATTGACAGTAAAACTGAGAACCTGAGATTTTTCTGAGAATCTGAGAATTAGCACTGTCAACTATCAATTGCACACACACACACCTACACATGAGAACCTAGGACTGATTCCTATAGATACTGCTATACATGTGCATTGTTCACAGATTTTTCCTATTTCCTTTATCACACCCACACATAAGTGCCTAACACACACACACTCATACCCATTGTAACTAATGTATGCAACTGTTTTCCTATTAAATGTTAGCTATCACACATTGTCACATTCACCCACATACATTTCACTCATACACACACAGCCCCCTTTCCCTTCCATATGTATGCAACATGTATAATATATATATAAATAAATGTAGGTTTGCATGTATATGCCTTAGCCTCACTATGTACCTATGTACACATGTATGTATATAGATGGTATGTGTAAAGAGTGTTTTGGTATTTGTAGTTGAGAGCTTGCCTTAGCTCATTTGCTTCTTGGTTCATTGTAACCATACACATGGTATATATATGTGGAACTATGTACATGTCATTGGGTATATGTGTGAGGTATATGGGATGAGGTTGGGGTTATAAACAATATATGATGTGATATATCTTAGGGTATGATATGGTATGGGATAGAATTTAGGAGTTTAGTTTTAATATAGAGTTGACTAGATAGTTGACCCTTGACTATGTTGACTAGATAGAAGCCCAAACCCTAAATGTTGACTTGGGTTGACCCAGAGTTGACCAAGTTTGACTGGGACCTAGTTTGACCTAGGCAGTTGACCAAGTTCGACTTAGAGTTGACTTTGACCTAGAATTGACTTAGAATCATGTAGATTGCATCGTAGACTTCATTTATCTTATTTTAAACACATTATAACCTGTACTGCTCTATTTAGGACTTTGTGACTCCGGTGCAGACATCTGATATTTCATTACTCTTTTCAGAGTAACAGACGAGTATATTCTCTGATAGTTCTTTCATTTACTTGTCAATTACTGTACTTCAGTTCTAGTTAGCTATATGTGATTCTCTGTTACAAACACGTATCATTATTTCTCAATCCATGTATACGACACACATACTTACTTGTCTTACCTCTATTATTCGAATCATCATACGAATCACCATACGAATCACTATTCGAATCACCCTATTCGTATCTTGGTTGGACTTGTATTCGTCTTATGTGTCGGATTACGGATTCATTTGTATTAGACTGGGCGGGGATATACTGATTAGACATGTAGACATATCCCCCTATTCGAATCACCCCTCTGTGAATTATATTCGAACGATAGCCATCCCTCATCTGATCAGTAAGTGGTGTGCCGTATTACCTACAGCCGTTTATATGTCGAACTCGGTATTTTAAAACACACTTGGAGAATTTATTCGAATCATTGTTTGACTACTATTCGAATCACTATTCGTATCACCTTATTCGAATCACTATTCGCATCATCTTATTCGAATCACCTTATTAGAACAATGATTAGAATCACATTCGACTCATCTTGTATTAGACTCACTTTGGGATTACACTCGACTTATATTGTACCATCTGAACTCATTATGTTACTCTAGTTCAGCAAGATCTTGTTTTACAGTCTTCATTGCTATGATTCTTCTCTTGTTTAGTTATTTACTTTCCTTACACTTTATCTGTCTTTCTTACCATCACCTGAACATAAACTGTCATATTCATCAATACAACTGTCTATAACTGCTTTATAGTTCTCTGTCATTTACTTGGAATTTTTTGATGAAATGTACTCGTTCCTGTCCTGACTGGACCTGTTGAAAATATTACAGATGATTGTCCTGAGGACATTTGCCCCACTTGCCTTGGAGCAGGAGACGGCTTAGCTAAATTTGGCCCCGACACTCAGGAGTGATCGGGAGACTAGCTAGTAGACTTGGTTTAGTTTTCATGTTTTAGAACTTGAATTATAATAACTTGAGATACGAGTTTGTATTTGACTTTGTTTGAGATATTATTATTTAGTAGTTTATAAATGTTGTTATTTAGTTTTTAGTTAAACTTCTGTGTTATCTTATCGTGCTTAGACTGTGATTGAGATTTCATTATATCCATACTTGTCCTCCGTTCGGAGTTGAGATATTGACAAGTACATTATATAATTGCGTGAGTGGTTGATTAGATAGTAACCTAGGACAGCGTTCTACCGCCGACGCTGCGGCGTATGCTGGACGTACCCACTTCTCGTGCCCTTACTCTAGGGTGCGGGTCGTGACACAAATAGCTTCCAGGAACCAGCAAGTTCGTCGGAGAACTTGGAACACTCCTGCTCTTCTGACTCCTCGGATGGACACGAACTCCCGTGCAAAAGCAACGCTGGTGCGGCGCCTTTCCTCTCTCTCGAAGGCTGTTGGAATTCGCAAGCAAATTCCGATCAGAACTGTGTTAAAGAATACGTCTGAATTCTCTGTTTACTTGTGCTAAAAAATACTTCGTAAACTTTCTGTGGTGGCTTCTCTTTCTATTCTGTAATAAGCCTTGAGAGAGAGGATGCCTTATATAGGCCCTGCAGCAACTGGTCGGTTACCACAAAGTTAGGGACGTGGTAATAACCACCCCGAACATGTAGCAACCGCCCAGAACATGCAAACGCACCGAGCAAAAAGCATGAATGCTTTTATTGTTGATTTAGTCCTTTTTCCATTAGAAAAATAACCCCACATGGCACACCCATGTGCACCTCCACACCACATGTGCATCTCTAAAATAGGAAAACTATTATATAGAGATACAACTTCTTTGGTCTAGCCGATGTGGGACTAAAATTCACTTAGAAAAAGACCAAATTCCAACATAAGATTTAGCAAATCAATAAAAGAATAGTAGCTGCAAGCCTGCAATAGTTGTGTAACTTAATGGAAAGGAAAATTGCAAAATGGACATAGTATAACCTCGTCCAACTACAACTACCACTGCCACTATGACAATTTCGAATGGAAGAATAGACTAATTGCTTAATTTTATCTTCTTGTTTATATAAGATCCGTACAAGTTATGCATGACAAGGAGTGCACTAAAATTTGTCCAAACTCTTTGGTGCCACAAAACAAATGTTAGGTCTGTATTATGTTTCTGTGGTTAGAAGTTATTCATTAGACAATGTCTTAGTTTGCAATCTTTTCCCATCCTATATATGTACAATTAATTCCCAGTCGGCTGCGTACATAGAAATAACACCACCAAATTAACATTTATGCACAATTAATCGGAATTTCCGTTTACAAACATTTTTCACTATGCAAGACGGCCGGGACTAATTATTTGACTGTTGGAGGGGTATTGGCCAGGGACACCCCACCTCGACCAGTTTACAAACATTTTCATAGCTTTCAAATTATAATTAATAGAATCCAAACATCCCAGACCAACAAAAAACTTACATAAATTAAAAAAAAAATTAAAACCGACAGAGGGAGTCAGATATGGCGCCGGTGTCAGGGTCCTCTGCTTTGGGGGGAGGGGCGTCGACGTCAGGAGTTGAGAAAAGGAGGATTGAGGAGGGGCGTCAAGAGGAGTAGTAGTTTTTTTAGGGAGGGGGAATATTTGGAGGAATCGAATATTTGGGAATAAAAAAGAGGGTTCCTATTGTATATTTGTTTTTCAGTGACTGAAATTTCAGTCGCTGGACAGTCGTTTATAATTTAGAAATAGCGACTAACTACACAAAATTTGTTAGTCGCTAGAAAAATTATTAGATAGTCCCTACACTTTAGCAACGGAAATGTGATCCATAGTAAGTTGAATTACGAATTTGTAGACTTTCGGTCATTGTTTAGTCGCTGATCTAGCAACTAACTTATTTCAGTCGCTAGGTCAGTCGCTAATATATCATATTTTTGTAGCCACTGTGTTGGTGCTCTTGCTCCTTGACATGAAGAGAGCTTGCTCTCAACATGCCTAGCAAAGTTTAGTCCCAAACGGAAAGTGCACCAAGAGTTATCTCAACATATATACTTGTATGTGTTGTTGGGATATGCACATGGGGTGGTAACCCTAAGGAGGGAACCATGTTGGTGATTTTACTAGGAGGTAAGGATAAGGAGGGAACCTCTGGCTCATGAGACGCACTACAAAAAAAGTGTCTTTTTGGGACGACACTATTCGGAACACTAGTCTAAAAAATCCTAAAAGTATAGTTCTAGGGACGGCTATATTTTTAGTAACAAAAAGTTGGATTTTTTTGTGACAGAATCTAAAAATGGATCATTATTTGGGACTAATGAAAATTTCTGTTCCAAATAATTCATATTACCGTCCCAAATAGCTCGGCGGGAATGCCACACATTTGACGGCTAATTGCCAAATTTTATGGGGGAAAAGTTTACCTCCACATGTCTCCATTTTGACCGTTCAATCGGATAGCTTAATCTAGACCGTCCATCCTAAAACTTTCAGAACTTATTTCTCTGCACAAAGATACACATCGTCTCTCTCTCTCTCTCTCCCCTCATTCATTGTACTCATCTGAACGTCGCTCAGCCGCCTCTCTTCCTTCTCCCGACTCCCTCCGCCGCTCATCTGAACGTCGCTTCTCCCGATTCCCTCCCCCGCTCCTTCCGATTCCCTCCGACGTCAATGCCTCCTCTGAACATCGAGGTATATTTGTATAAATAAATTCTTTAGGGCTTGGTGTTTTTTAAGTTTTTTAAATGCATCAATTTAGGTTTTATTCCTTCAATAACATGTATCGTATGGAGTTTTTTTCCTTCAATTTCTTTAGGGTTGTGTTAATTTTAGCTTTCTAAACTGTTTTTAGGTATTTTTAAGGTATTCTCGGCAGGTTTATACCTAGATAAACCAAAGAAAATGTTTGGAACCTCTTCCCTGAACACTAGAATGTTGGGTGCTTCGAGCGGAATTAACCATGCTCGAAGCTCTCTAATAGAGGAAATCCTCAATTAACAGAAAGAAGAAAATGAAGAAGGAAGAACAAGCTAAGTAATTGTATTTCTAATTTTCAGAAATTGCAATTGTCTAAATTTCTTGATTACATGCTCACTATTATTTATACTCTCTCCACATGACAGCTAGAGGTTGTTGACTAACAACAGTCCTGTGCCAGGAGCAAATTATCCTTAAGGATTTGTAAGGTACTGTTCCATGTCACTACACCAAAAAGTCTTTCTGGAACAGAAAAAATTTGTTCCAAATATTTTTTGGAACGTCTTTTTTCCGTACCTATTTTTGGGCTGCCAAATTTCTAGGAACGGTAAAAAAGCATTCCAAGGGATGGTAATTGGAACGCTTTATATGTGTGCCAGTACTGGAACACCAAACAAGTGTTCCTAATAAAGCGTTTCAGATTAATTTTTGTTACTTACGGGAACAATTTATATGCGTGCCAGGGTTGGAATGGTGAAAAGTTTTCCTATTTTAATAGTATTAATATAGAAACATTTTATTTAAATGTTAATTTATTTGAAATTCCAAACTGGCATATAGGTTGAATTAATATATAGATAAATATTTGAACATCCATAACATAAGTACATGCACAAAAGACAAAGTTACATATATTAATAAAGTCAAAATGTCTTACATGAATATTTTATGTTTAATACAACTTTACAAAACTAACAACCATGGTAAAAAAATATTTGAGAGGTGTGAAAATAATTTGAGCAATTTTTTCTCATTCTCTTGCTTCCTCATAGTTATTCCGTGCCTTTTACTATTCCTTCAAGCTTTGTGATATCTCTCATTGTTGTGATGGTCATCGGATCTGCAAAGACGAAATAGCAAAAAAAAGGAGCCTTTAAGTAGTTTGTTATTTCATTTTCTTCATACTGGGATCACAAAATTTCAGCCATAGAACAGAAAACATAAAAGATATCGTGTAAAAATATATTACAAACCTGGCGATTATGACCACCGAGTTGAATTGCCCTTCCAGGGCAAAGATTAAAGAGTAACAATTCAATTGGTGCCTGTGTAAGTAGAAGAAAAATTCTGCTCAAATGGGATGTCCCTAATCTATCTAACCCGAAGGGAAATACAAGATCAACATAGTATAATACATGAAAAAGGAACCCCTTCATGTTATGATAAATTAAAAAAGAAGAAGAAAGTAGTAGCCCTGACAGTAGTCTTTACAGGTTTATCAGAGAGTGGACTGGCCAATTAAGCAAGTATATAAGAGAATTCAAGATGAGTTGAGATCACTAGGATCGATGGGAAGAACTGTTTAGAAGAAATATTGGTAACAAAATTACAAGAACCTACCTCTTATGTTACCCACTAGAAAACTAGTTAACTCCCAACTTTGTCTTTGGCGATAACCACTGGTCTCTCCTAGTTATAGTCACAAAAAGAAAACTAGGTCATTTGTTTTGAGCATTGCCTTCACCTCTTTATTAAGCTCTTCTAGCTTCTACTCTGTTCATGCATTAGACTTCTGCATTCAAATTAATCATTCGCTAGTTAGATAACGAAATATGCACATGTGTATCAATTTTAATTTGCTTGATTAAGATAATTCTTTTTATAGGTATTTATTTCTAATATATATATATATATGAAGCCCTAATAGATATCTTCAGAGCTTAGTCAACTCAAAATTTTCATTAACATGGTATCGAAGTATTAGCCCTTGCTTAAATAATATGTTTCCATGTATAATTCTTCATAAATTTGTTATGTTCTACTTCGGGATAGAAAATTGGGTAAAAAAGTGAGATTAAGTTGAAGATATTTAAATATAAATCAGTCTTGCTCATAAAAAAGAAGAAGAAGCCTTTCTTGATAAATGATATGTGCCTGTGATGTAAGAGGAGACTTAGGAGAATGGGAGATGAAATAATCTTTCCAAACACTTGGACTGAAATCTACAATTGCCTGGACAACGTCCTCTACATTAATGTGGATGTATGTGGGAGTTCCTTTTCTATAGATAAACTTAATGGAAGTTCCTTTTTTAATATAGATAACCTCTTGCACCATTCCTCACCATATTAAGGCTTATTACTTGTCATCTGGGTACTTTGACATGTGGGCTGATCTTCTCCGGTTGTGGAGACGTGTTTTAACTTTTAAATGCTGAATATATCATGGTTTGTTGAGAAACTTCTAGATAGCTGATTAAGTGTTGATGTTTTATTTGAATGTGTTTAAACAATTGGCATTTGGTTTCTTTATCTATCTTTTCATTTGATGTTATATGAGTGTTGTTCTTTTCCTCCATGAAGAGAAAAATCAGTATATATCGATCAATTTCACTTATTAGTTCTTTTTTGAGCTAAAGAATAAGTATATCATTTATGCATGTGTGTCAAATAGATAAGAGGCATGGACATGGACTTGTGACACAAACAGTGTTGTCCTTCATCAATATGTATTTAAAATGATTCTTATAGCATGAACTGACTTCCGAAATTTTAGTATCACTACAACTAATTCTTTTTTTTTTGCTTAAGAATATGTTGATACCGATACGATATGGGCTATAACAATATGATTTGGTAGGTCCAAATCCCATACCAACTGCTACCGACACTGACCATTGGGCGTCTCTTTCTCAGTCAATTTGACAAGATAATACATGGAGGAAGCCAAGATGAAAAGCTGCTATAGGTAGTTCAATTTTCTTGCTTTCTACTGATTTAGACATATACCGGTGTCTTTGTAATATCTTAATGTCATTGCAGGAAGATTTCTCTGATATTGTTCTTAGATGTTCATGAGGATTCACTAATAATAAAGGAAGAGGTATTTGGTCCCTTGCTTTCGATTATCACAATATGTTGAATAATCCTCAGTTCATGAACATATTACTTCTCATTTTATATCCAAAACTAACAATCTTGTCGTTAGTCTAAAACCTTCAAAGCTATGATGTGTATATTGGAATATAAGATGCAAGTATCCTGAGAGGAAATTTTTGTTTTGATTTGTTAAAGTTGACAAGATTGAAGACAATTTGTTGTGATAAACTTGAGAACCAAACCTTTTGTTGCCTCTCTCTTCACCAAGAACAAGAAGCTAGAGAGCATATTTGTGGAAAGAGTTACTTCTAGAGGAATGCTAATCAAGGACACATCGTTACATATAATGTTCACATTATCAACAACTTATACATTCCTATTTCAACCCACCAACTACGTATATCCATGCTCGTGTTCCGAGTTGACAACAAGTGCAAGTGCTCTCTCCATGTTCCGAGTTGACAACCGGGATTTAGGACCAGTATTTTCTTTCATGAATGGTTAGGAACCAAATGATCTGACTCATAAGAAAATAAGGCTAGGTTTGAGACAGTAGAGAGGATACAAAAATTCCTATGTAGATATTTGAGTAAAAGAAAATACATTTGAGTAAAAAATATTTGCCATCTTTAGCTTTTAAAAGAAGCCTTGTCGCAAGACCACAAAATACGAGTTGGAACAAGTAGAACAATCTTTTTGGTTAAAGAGTTTAAGCCCTTTTTTGAAACCTGACACTGACATGTTGCTTCTTTGAAAAGTTGGCACATACGCATAAAAATTTGGTTGTATACCTTGTCATTTTTGAGACTGGACTTAAGATTGATTTGTCCCAGTTTGCTATACACCTGTAACAAGTGCTAATTTCTTCGAGTTCTTGTTTCAATACCTTTTATGAATGTTATTTTTTGGTTATTCATCACAGGATTTGAGTTGTCTTAAGGACTCATGAATTTGTATGCATAGTAGTTGTTTTTCTTATTGTTTAGCGATTCAATATAATTATGGATTTTCAAACATTTCTTTCACTGATGTTCGTTTTCTTGTTGTCAATTTTGTAGATACTCCTGAAGATGCATACTTTAAGTGTCTTTTCTTCCCTCTCCCCCCTGGCCAACTTGTTTTTCATTATTTAAGTATGTATTTTGGGTTCATGTTGGATAAACTTGAATGTTTAATAGATGATTCAAAAACATTGTGTAGTGCTTAATGTTTTGGGTTTAGAATTTTGTATGTAAGGTGAAGACTATGGATTCGTTTTGTAACTTATGGTGTGTGTGATGTATTGTGTTTTGGATTTATTTTGGAAATGATGGTAAAAGATGCTTAATGTTAAGCTTTTTTGTTGTTTATCAATTGAACGTTATAGTTATATATGATTTTGTTGTGTTCTACAATGTGGTAAAGAATGCTTGATGTTGTTAAGCTTTTTTTGTATGGGAGCTCCGATATCTGGAGATACATCTGAGGACAAGCATGACAACGACCATGAACATATGAATTATGTTATATATGTATTTAAATTGTATGTTTTATAGCTGGAAAATGCAAAAAATAATTTCATATGGATTACTTTTGGGACGGTTATTTAATTGTCCTAGATATAAACGACATCCTTTTGTGACGCTGGCAAATTTTTGTAGAACGGATGTTATTCGTCACAAATTCTTTTATTTAGGGACAGTTTAGTAAACTATCATAAACATATAATAATTCAAACTCTTTTGGTACTGTTAGATTTTTTGACCCTAAAACCAAATTAGGACGCTATTTTCCGTCCTAAAACTTTTTGCCACGCCACCCTAATAGCACTGTTACATACCGTCCTAAAATTCGTCCCAAATTACGATTTAGCACTGATTTGGGCCTTTTTAAGATAGATTTTTGGCGTCCCAGAAAGACACTTTTTTTGTAGTGACGTAATGTGGCATTTTGTTAGCGTAATTTACACTTAACACGTCAGCATCGTCGCTAGGCGCATAGTGCGCTTAAGTTGCGCTCATTGCGCGAGCCACTTGCGCTACCCAGGTTGCGCAGGGTGCGCGGTTGCGCGGGTGCGCTGGGTTGTGCGGGGTGCGCGGGCGCGCTGGTTGCGCCAGGTTGCACCCTGGTTGCATGGGTGCGCGGGTGCGCTGGGTTATGCGAGGTGCGCGGGCGCGCTGGTTGCGCCAGGTTGCGCCAGTTACGCCAGCTATGCCTGTTCGTGCTGGTTGTGCCGCGTGCGCAGTGTGCGCTGATGGCACGCGCGCAACCCGTTCAATAGGTTGCAAACGTCCACGTTCTAACCAATTCGTAACGTGCGAGAACTGATCCTGAAATTTCAAATCTGACATCAAGTCGTTGTGCGCTTCTCGGATCTGGGTGGTTACAGCAGTGGCTATATAATCAAAGCTTCTCTTCTCTCTCAGTAGACTCCTTAGACTTTAGAAAAAATATTTCCGAAAAGAAAAGAGAGAGCTGTTGCGCACCTTGTTCCTCTTCGGGCAACTGGAGTTCTGTCCTTGTCCTTCCGAGCAGTTCGTCTTAGAGCAGATTACCAGAGCATTCCAAAGTTCTTTCGAACTTGTTGGTTCCTGGAAGCTAACCGTGTGGGCGGATCTAGCTTTGAGCACTGGTGTTCTTGACACCCCAGTAGGCTACTTTTTTCCATATTTCGCCAGTCTTCTTCGTTGCTCCTTTAGCATTTCGATTAGTACCTTCTGTTTAGAAGTACTACTACGTTTGCTATGTTTACAAAATCTTTTTAGATTTTCTTATTCCAGAATCCTCCTAGGATCTCTGTTACGCACCTTCCTTGAAGCGTTGCGTTGGAATGTTGTTTTTATAACTATTTCATTCTCTCAGTTTTCTATTAAAAATTGTGCTTCGGTTCTAACAATCTTAAAGCTAGACCATCACAATGGAAAACTCTCGTGCCTCTCTCCTCGATACCAGCTTTAACAAACTGGAGATGAGAGAGCCCAAGCAACAGAAGCAGGTGGCTTCTTATCACAAAAAGAAGGATTCCACTAATCTAAAAGTGAAGGGTCCTTCATTCAAGCAACAAAAGTCAAAGTCCCACGTGACTTGCTTCAATTGTGGCAAGAAAGACCACTACAAGAGTTAATGAAGATCCAAGCCCAAACAATCAGAGAAAGGTAAGCCTAGTAAGGTTTATTTGGTTTCTAACAATGTTGCTATGATCGCTCAGGTTACAGCTATGGGGGCTGAATCTGACTGGTGGATAGACACCGGTGCGACGTGCCATGTCTGCTCTGGCAAGGAATGGTTTGTCACGTACCAGCCAACGTCTGAAAAAGTTTTCATGGCGAACCAGGCCCAAGCTAAAGTTCTGGGGATCGGGACCGTGGAGCTGAAACTCACTTCCGAAAAAACTCTTATGCTCTAAGGAGTGAAACATATTTCGGTGATTCCCAAGAACCTGATCTCTGGGAGCCTGCTTAGCAATGCAGGCTTGAGGATAGACATTAATGCTGTTCAGATGGTGATGCCCAAGAAGTGAACATACTTCGGAAAGGCTTATCAAACCGAAGGAATGTTTAAAATTCAGCTTGTAAACTAGTCTAATGAAATCAATGCAGTCGCTTTTTCTGATTATTCTCTTGAGTTGTGGCATAATAGGCTAGGACATGTTCATTGTAAAAGAATAAACAAAATGTCTAGTCTAGGACTTATCTCCAAATGTGGGGGTAAGGTAGAGAAGTGTGAAGTATGTGTTCAGACGAAGATCACAAGAAAACCCTTTTATCGGGTCAGTCGAAGCATAGATCTTCTGGAGTTGGTGCACTCCGATATCTGTGACTTCGAATAATTCTCTACAAAAGCTGGGATGAAGTATTTCATAACCTTCATCGATGACTTCTCTAAGTATGCATTCGTCTACTTGCTCAAATCTAAAGACGAAGCGTTCGAGAAGTTCAAGGAGTTCAAGGCCGAAGTTGAACGGCAAACTGGAAAACAACTTAAGAGGTTGAGAAGTGATCGAGGCGATGAATATCGGTCTCATAAATTTGCATCATTCTACAAAGAACATGGAATCATCTGCGAGACTACTGCTTCGTATTCTCCTCAATCTAACGGGGTAGCAGAGAGGAAGAACCGAATATTGACAGAAATAATGAACTTAATGCTGCTAACTGCAAGTCTTCCAAAATGCTACTGGAGAGAAGCTACATTAACTGCCACTTTCATTCTGAATAGAGTGCCATATGTAACTTCTGACAAAACTCCTCATGAACTCTAGTTCAAAGTCAGACCTAACTTGAATGTCATTCGAGTGTGGGGGTGTCTGGCTTATGTGAAGCTCCTAAATCTGAATATTCAGAAGCTGGGGACAAGGACTGCGAAGGCAATCTTCTTGGGGTATGCCGAGAAGAGTGATGCTCGGAGATTTCTTGACATTGAGTCAAATCATATCATCGAATCACGCGATGCTGAATATTTTGAAGACGAGTTTGCAAGAGACAAAAACATTGTTCTCCCAGACATTCCGGAGAATGATGTAGGTATAAATGAGACTGAGATCTCATATGAGCCAGTAGTCCAAGATGAAGTTGTTGGTGGAGAAACAATAATCGAACCAGAACTCGCTGAGCCGTCGACGAAGCGAGCAAGGAAGCCGAAGAGCTTCGAAGATGACTTCGTCACCTATCATGTGAAAGCAGATCTGTCACGACCCGCTCCCGAATAATCGGACACGAGTCGGACATGCCAAGCCTTCATCGTTAGACACGACGAAGTAAGCTGTACCAAGCGAGGGAAATCTAACTAGATAAACATGAATGTGCACAATCACAGCATCTATAAAACATTCCCAGAAAGATCACCATAATCCACAAATCTATATAACATAAGGTACTAGAGTCACCAGGAATGAAATATACTATGAAAATTAAAATATTTAGGAGTAAAGCTAAACAGTCTAAAGCTGAAGCCTCTAACTAAGTCATATCTCCATCCTACTCAGCTAAAATCCCGGGCTCTGGCCCATAAGGTAGAACAATATCCTGCAAGTACACCTGCAACATATCCTAGTCAGGAGCAGAGCGAAGTACAGTTCTAGGTAATGAACAAGAACATCATGATATAAAAATGAGTACAGGAGAACATGAACTATAAAGTACATGAAAAGAAAGTAAAAGTACAGGAATATAAGTACAGAAATAAAGTACAAGAATGTAAACCATGAACCTGAAGTACAAGACATGACATGTGCACAATGTTTGAAATACAACTAGCCTATGTGACCGGCTGGGGTGAGTACAGGAGCATGTACAGGAGTACATGAATATCGATACGGCTTAGGACAAGCGTGCACGATGCGAGGCCTAAGCTATCTACATGAATATGGTTACCGAGATTTGGTCACATAGCTAGTATATTTTTTTCACCCGACATAAGTAAGTACACGAACAGAAAATACAGGGTACAAGATATCGTGTCATGAACGTGTCACAAGAAAGGTACAAGATATGTAAATGTACAAAAACCATATAGAACAGTACTTGCCTTGCTCTGGGAGGGTACAGGTAATCAGTGGAGCTGGATGTCCTCCTGGATATTAAGTACAAGCTGGTTAATATCTAAATAAATTCTAATTTACTTATCAAGTACTCTAATATACTTGGAATATACCAGTGGTTTTTAAGTTAAACTATTTATCCTCTTTACCAATTTGTTCACTAAAACACTCCCAACCCATTCTATGGGAAAGAATTTAAATCCTTAAAACATTTAGTTATTCAATTTCTACTAATAGGCTACCCATAGCCAAAACCACTTTTGATAAAGAAATATTGCTAGGCATAAATATTATAGAAAACTCTATAGTTTAAAATACACTTTCTGACATAAGCTCCATAAGCTTCCTTATATATTCAATAATAAATTATTACAGTACTTAAAATATTTATTATATGGTTAATAGATAAAAATCTAACAAATTAATGATTCATGAAGGAAACCAAACCCAGCCTCAACTTCTGTCCTGGCCCAAGCCCAACAAAGTATCCCTATTTCTTTCTTTTCCATTCTCCTCCAGTCCATCAACCAATTGGCTTATGACTAACAGTATCCCTAACAAAATAGAACTTACAACTACCAATTCAATTCCATTTCTTAACAAAACCAACCAACTCTTCTCAGCAAAACTATAAACACCTAGTCAAGTCCATATCCAATTGGTTGCACCAAACAAGCTAGCAACCAACCCATCCTAATTTTCAACGGCTACTTCTATTCCCCAGCTAGAAACTCAAAATTTAGAGGAGGAATATATAGCACAATTACAACTGGACTCCGGCTAAAAATGATTGCAAAGTTAACCCCAAAACAAAGTATAAAACCAACATAACTAAGTTCTATACTTAGCTCAACAACACAACTCCAGCCCAACAGTTAATCATAAAAATTTTAACTTCATAAAGTTAAAGTTCAAATAAAACATTGAAACAAAAGAAGTGTTGCCAACCTACAGAAAACCCAGGTCCTTTCAAGTACACACAAACCCCTCAGTCTCCAAGCCACAACTCAACTCATGAGTTAGCAAAACAAAAATTAAAAGTCCCAACACCTGCAGATTACTCAAACCACCAAATCCTCATCTCTACAGCAACCCACGCCCAACAATTATAAACAAAATCGATGCTGATCTAAAACCCAGCACGAATAATATATAACACTCAAAGCTAAATTATACATCAACCAAGAGAAATTAGGAGAGCAAAGATTTAAAGTTTATTTGAATCAACGTTTAGAAAATGTTTGAAATCAAATTACAAATATAATCAATCCAATTGAAGGTATAAACGAATTTGAAAACCCTGGCTTGGCACAGAATCCTTCCTTCCACGTTCACGCCATTCCTCCACTGACACGCACACAGGTTGGACATGGCAACACCTGACACGAACACGATCACGAACCATCCTATTCAAGACGCGATCCTGGCCCAGTAATACTACGCATATTCAAGAATCCACAGCAACACCCTAGAACCTCGAGAGGGATGGGAAGAATACCTTAAGAGAAAAACCAACCGTGATGAAGACACATCTCACAGAGTTGGAGACAGCCCCCTCTGAGTTCAAAATACGAACGAATCCCGAGCTGGACATTAAAACAAAAAAGTAGGATGCATCTCAAAAATTACTTCAAAAATTTTACTCGAATCTAAAAAGAATTCCTCCAAAAAAACTAAGAATCCAGATTACTCACAAGAATTCGAACTTCAGATTCGTGGCAACTTTGTTGAATCAACCAGCTGTTCTATCGTCCGATCGAAATTTCAACTTAGGAAAAAAAATCCAATCATTGATCAATCATCAAGATCATCACTAATCCATTCCAGATCAAAACGAAAGTTGGGATCGAGACTCACCTCGGCTGCCGACTTTGAACTCATGATGAAGATCGCCATTGGGAAATCGTACACAGTCGACGTCGTCGGGCGAATGATCGCTTCCAGAGGAGGAGTTCGTCGGAGATCCGCCTGCGTACTACTGACCAGGGGTCGACGTTGTCGTCGCCGGGAACTCAACGCAGCTGCCGACTATATCATCGGAGACAGTGTCCTCTGCCATCGCCATGGCCATCTCCGAAGAAGTTAGGGTTAGGGATTTGGCTTTGATTGAGGAAATTGGGAAGAGTTCTGAAAAAAAATCGAGAGAAGAGATGATTTGGGAAAAAAAATATAGCTCTCTCTCTCTCTCTCTCTCTCTCTCTCTCTCTCTCAGCTGTTTATAAAAAAATAAGGCTTTCGCAAATAAGCCCCTCCACTTTAATGGTAAAATTACAAATGACCCCTCCCCCTTTTCACTATTTGTATAACTGATTAGAAATCTGTTATAGAAGTTGATAGGAGGTTCAAAAATGGGGACCACTTTAATTGGTTGTAACAAACTAGGAATTCCCTCCAAAACTAATAATTCAAATTTTCCTCCAACACTAGTAATGAGAATAATTATTCAATTTACTTATTTGAACAAAAAATTATTATTTAAAAACTTGTAAATTTTGCAAAAATCGGGAAAGTGGAGTTACAAATCTCTCCCCCTTAGAAAATTTTGTCCTCGAAATTCAAAGGATACAGTGGACAAGTTATAACACTCAAAGAAAATTTTTTAAGACTGAGAACTATACTAAACCTGATGTAGAACAGAGTCTAGTCATGATTAGAAAAGAAAACCTCATTTGGCACGATTATCTAAACAGAATTTAGATCAAAGTTGAGGCATGCTGGAAAATTGGTCATGATCAAAACGGAATTTCAATCAGTAGGTATGATCAATCGGTACTGAGTGTAACATTATAAAATCTAAGAAAAATCTGGATCATCTTTATGTGATCAAAGGTAGAACTTGGAATGACTTGTTACGACGAATGAAACGGGTGTCAACCCCTTGACCAAATTCTCCTATTATTTTTTTATTATTTCATTTAGTTGTGTACTTGATATTAGTTATAGAAATGGTCAAAGTTCAAGGCGTCAGTAATACAAAGGTGAAAGTGATAGTCTGATCAGGTCTTGCTAATGTTCTTGTAGTTTTCCACTTCCTAGACTTAGTTTGGTTTTTGAGTTACTTTAGGTAAATTGCATAGAATGGGATTGAGCTAGAATTAGATGTCCCACTTATAATTACGCTGGATAGAAGAGAGGTTTGAAGTTTAATGAAAATGAATCCTGAATCATGCTCTATGGATACTGAGTGTATTTTGTATTCTAAGTGATTCACTACTGGATATGGCAAAGGTATAGTCAATACAGATCGAGTAATGTCTTAGTGCAAATACTATCTATTGAATGCAAGTACTTAGGTTATTTGCATCTAGCTTGGACTAACTAAGGGTCTAATGACCATGACTGATTTTACTGGATACGGAGAACCAGGTCTAAGGAGCTCATGTGTATGTTTCCTAACCCAAGTCATGAATGCTAGCAGCATTCGATTTGTCCTGGTCTAATTTCCCTGCTAAACCGACCCTCCAACCCACTGGACTTTTCGAATCCCAGTTGAAGCCCATCAGTTAGATGGAAATCTTTTGAATAAGGATTGGAAACCAAGAGATTACTCTAAATAGTAGATAGAATAGGTTTGTAGCCTTTTGCTAAACGGATTTCACCAAGGGCTTAATTACAAACATTCCAAACTCAAAATTCAAACCTGATAAAATCTCTTATTGATAACTCTATGTAATCGGCAAGCTCAACAAAAGATTACTCAAAATCCTTCAAATACCTGAATTCAAATCAAATTCCCTTATCCCCTACACTATAATTGTATATGTGTGGAGAAGTTCATATCCCCTTGCGAACCACAGAGACTCTCCATCTTTTCGGGTGCCTGAACAAGCAGCAAAATCTTGGGGTCATTTTCCTTATGGCGATAGTCGAACAACCATTCACATCAGGTAAATCCTATGACTATATTTCAATCCATAAAAACTGTTTGGAGGATAGTTGTTTGCCTTATTGATCCAAAGGAAATTAGAACCTAAAGAAATAGGCTATTATTTATACGAGATCTTCATACCAATATGAGTGGGTAGTAGTTGGTTTTCTCTGATACTTCTTGATGTATCAGAGGTAACAAGATTTGAGGGAAGCTCGTGCATGCATAACCAGGGAATCGGGAAAAACCAGTATGCCTGCGTATCAGGCAAGGGGTAGCATATTAGATGCTATTTAATCAGCACCAGCACGTAAATCTTAGTCGCATATATTTTCCCTGTATACTGAACCTATAACCAGCGTATCAACGACAACGAAGGATACCATAGGTAACCATCTATGCACATACACAAGGTTGGGTATAGGTGGTTGTCACGCCCCAGTACCGAAATACAGGGACGGACTAGGCCAGCTACTCCATATGAGGTACGTAACGTCATACGGCGATCGTGGCTGTCGAGAGACTAGGGGGTACATGCTACAATCAAGTCTCCTATGGTCCCACAGAGTTCTATGTCTCAATCAATTAAGTCAAATCAGCAATTAAATGAACATTAAAGATAAAGCAGTAAGGCGTCCCTGACGCTTCATCAAAATGATCATGAGAGACCAGCTTTATAATTTAGCTATCTCAGAGAGTCAGGAGTACAAAATTATACACAGCTGCAGTCTGTTTAATTACAATTATGTACTGACACAAAATATCAAGTAATCCGGCTAACAGGTGCCGGTGGCTAAACGCCACAAAAGTATAAGCATGAGTGGTGGAGAAGAAAACCCACTCGAGTCCTCGAACCGCCATGCTCCTAGTATACACCATGGATGTCAGGGAGGAAGATCGTGTCCTCTGGCTCTGCTACGAGATCTGGCCAAACAAAACCAGCGGGGTCAGCCCCGAATAGCAAGTACCGCCAAAAGGGCACAAGAGTTAAGATTAAAAACCCAACTAATAGAATGACTGATAATAGTAATACTTATGCTACTATTATAGGGTAGCGCAACATCCTCGAACCCATATGGCACCCTTACAACAAAACAAGGACAAAAGGTACCGCATGGAGTCGGGACGTGTCGTACTCTATAACTTTTACATAAGTTAAAAAGGTATAAACCATAAAATCTCCTGATCGTGACTTCGGTTGATAGCCTATCGCAGCACAATAACCAACCCAACAATCAAACAAGAACATGGGTTGGATCATGTACCATGATAGACCATGTTCCTCAGTCTTTCACAGAAGTAGCACTTCACAACCAGAATAAGTCTTCCGTTCATAACTTCGGTCCACAGCCTGTCATAGTACGATAACCAACCCAACAATCAAACAAGAACATGGGTTGGATCACGCACCATGACAGTCCGCTTCCCTCAGTTATTCACGAAAGGTAAATAGGAAACATGCAAGTCGTTTTCACGGCCAATCAAGTCTACGAGTTTCTAGTGGAACGAGGTTATCCTCGCGTCATGTTATTAGAAAAATCCTCAGGTCGTATCTTTCCAGCAAGGCTAGCTAACCCAGGGGTTCGCGTAGACAGGTGTAATGGAGCACAGGTCCCTCGTGAGGCCACCTTGCCAAGATATGTAATATATAGCAGGAATTAATCGGATACAGTCATCCACTCGTTGCGGATGACACAGTATCCGTGGAGACCAGCCGGCGCGCCAAGACAACATCTCAGGACGACTGGTGTAACACGATCTTGGGACTCTGCCCTCCCCATGCATCTAGTATATTCAGTTGCCTAGTTTAACCCTAGGTGAAATCTTGGACTCTCATGCTGTGGCCTGTATGATTATCCTCCTAAAGTCGTACTTTAGTACGAGTACCCTAAGTGAGGATCCATGTCAATCAGTATGTCAACATGTGCTACCCTCCTTAGTGTAATACATCATTACAAATATGCCACGTGGAGTTACGAGTCATTTGTCGAGCATGAACAAGAACTGGGACATTCAGGTACATGTATCAGGTAGGAACACTTTATTCTCCGGGGTCACATCAGTGCTCATATCATGCTCGGGACAAAAGGCGTAAGGATATAAAATGGACATATAATATCTAATAAAATATCAAAAGCATATGCACAATAAGGCAGCGTGGGTGAAAAGTCACGCAAGCTTACACAAGGCAGCGTGCGTAAAAAGTCACGCAGGCTCAAGGAGAGAGCTGCATGAAAAGTCACGCAGGCTCAAGGGAAAGAGCAGCGTGAAAAGTCACACAAGCTCAAGGGAGAGTGCTGCGTGAAAAGTCACGCAGACTCAAGGGAAGAGCTGTGTGAAAAGTCACGCAAGCTCAAGGGAGAGAGCAGCGTGAAAAGTCACGCACGCTACAGGGAGCAGCGTAGGTGAAAAGTCACGCACGCTACGGGAGACACGCTTCCAACAGGAAACGTACCTAAGTCTGCGTATGCAGTGCTAAAGAGCGCGCATAGCTCAGTGTGCGTAAGCTAAGAAGCTCTGCACACTGCTCACTGTCTTCTCCAAACAGCAAGAACACTATAGCAGAACCCAAAACTTTAAAAACAACATAACTTGGTCATCCGAACTCCAAATCCGGATTTCCAAAGTTCCAACTTGGGTGAAATGGAATTCTCTTCCACCTGGAAGCATCAAAACCCACAAAACTTCAACGAAAATAGATCAAAACTAAGGAAATCTGAAAATGATTAAAACTTAGATCTACAAAAATCAAAGCTTTAAAATAGAAATTTCCAAGTTCTAAACTAGTATAGATTGAGGAGAAGAACATGTTTTGGCAAATAGTTTTGTAAGAATCATTAACAAAATTATGGATCCTTCTCTTGAGCAAGTTGGTACTTGCCTTGGTTGGTGGAGGAAGTAAATGAGAAGAAGTAAATGAGAGGAGAGAGAAGGAGATGAGTTATATATATAGAATTCTTGGACCCATGGGTTCATGATGAACCAAAGGGTTCATGATGACCCATTGGTGAACCAAGAATAGGTTACCCAAATGAGCCAAAACTGTAGGCCCAAATGCAAAAAATATATTAGGAAATAATATTTTGTCGAATATTTTTGGGAAATGCATGAAGAAATACAGCATAATAAATATAGTATAAATTCAAGGTAAATACAATTTATCGGTTTACGTATTAAAATACGTATTCCAGGATTAGGGAGTGACATCTCTACCCTTCTTAAAAAAATTCCGTCCTCGGAATTCCAGCCAAGACAGGATAGTGAAATCAGGGCAAGCAAGACACAATCATATATATAAGTTAAATATCATAGCAGTTATTATCATACATCACAAAGTACAAAATAAGCAGGTGCAGAAAAGCATGGAATCGTGTCAATAAGGTGCATAAATATACCTTATTAGTCAAACAAATACGGATAACGAGATCTGATCTCGTCCTCGTGCTCCCAGGTTGACTCTCCCGAAGAGTGATGGTTCCAAGAAACACGGACAAGGCTTATCGTCCGATTCTTGAGTACCTTCTCTCGCCGGTCCAAAATAGATACGGGTTGTTCCTCGTAAGTTAGGTCGGTACCAACGACTAACTCAGAATGATCGAGGACATGACTCGGATCCGGGACATACCCACGTAATTGGGACACATAAAACATATCATGTATGCCAGTTAACGAAGGCGGAAGGGCAAGTCGATAAGCCACATCGCCTACCCGAGCGAGAATCTTGAAAGGACCAACGTATCTTGGACTAAGCTTTCCTCGGGTTCCAAATCTGATGATACCCCGAGTAGGCGAAATCCGCAGAAACACTTGGTCGCCAACTCTGAACTCTAGAGGCCTACGATGCTGATCTGCCCAATGACGATGTCGGTCCTGTGCAACTCGAAGGCGCTCTCTGACTAACTTAACTATCTCCACAGTCTGCGTGATCATCTCTGGCCCCAACAACTTCCGTTCTCCGACGTCGTCCCATGCCAAAGGGGACCTGCACTTCCTTCCGTACAATGCTTCGAACGGGGCCATATGAATGCTAGCCTGATAGCTGTTGTTATAGGAGAACTCCAATAGATGAAGGTGATCCTCCCAAGATCCGCCAAAATCCAAGGTACACGCCCGTAGCATATCTTCTAATGTCTGAATGGTTCTTTCTGATTGCCCGTCAGTTTGTGGATGACAAGCAGTACTGAATCTTAACTTGGTTCCTAAACTTTGGTGCAAGCTCCGCCAAAAATGGGAAGTAAACCGCGTATCCCGATCTGATACTATACTAACTGGAACACCGTGCTGCCTTACTATCTGTTTCATGTACATTTCTGCTAAATGCTCAGTAGTCTGTCCAACTCAAAAGGGAAGGAAATGAGCGACCTTCGTGAGTCGATCTACTATTACCCAGACTGCATTCTTGCCAGCTGGGGATCTAGGTAAACCGGTCACAAAATCCATCGTGATGTGCTCCCATTTCCATTCTGGGATAGGAAGCGGCTGTAGCAACCCTGCTGGTCTCTGCTGCTCGGCTTTCACCTGCTGACATACCAGACACTTGGATACAAATCTCGCTATCTCTTTTTTCATGCCATTCCACCAAAAGAACTGCCTGATATCTCGATACATCTTCGTTCCTCCTGGATGAATGGAGTAAATAGAACTATGAGCTTCGGACATAACTTCTTGCCAAAGGTCTCCACTCGGTACACAGAGTCTGTTTCCAAACCTGAGCGTACCATCTTCATGAATCACTAACTCCTTTCTACGGCCTGATTCACACTCCGACCGTAACTTCTGAATCTGTGGATCTTCTGCTTGTGCTGCCCTTATCCTCTCTACTAAGGTTGACTGAATCTGCATACTGGTCATTCTTACTATATCCCTTGGCAAAACTACTTCGATTCCCATACTCTGAAGGTCTTCTAGAATATGCTTCTGCGAGGTCAAGATAAAGGCACTGTCTCTCCTACTCAGTGCATCTGCAACTACATTCGCCTTGTCTGGGTGATACTGAAGATCTAAATCAAAATCCTTCAGCAGTTCTAACCATCTTCTTTGCCTCATGTTCAAATCTCGTTGCGTGAACACGTATTTCACACTCTTATGATCAGTATAGATCTCTACCCAATCCCCGTATAAATAATGCCTCCACAACTTGAGTGAAAACACCACAGCTGCTAACTCCAAATCGTGAGTCGGGTAATTTTTCTCATGGTCTCGAAGGTGCCGAGACGCATATGCTATCACTTTTCCATGCTGCATCAATACACATCCAAGACCCTTCCCTGATGCGTCACAATATACTGTAAAGCCTCCTGCTCCTACTGGAAGTGTCAAGATCGGGGCTGAGATCAATCTCTTCTTCAATTCTTTAAATGATGCCTGACAGCTAGCTGACCAAACAAACTCTACGTCCTTGTGCGTCAAATGCGTTAAGGGCACAGAGATCTTGGCAAAGTCCGCCACGAACCTTCTGTAGTAACCAGCTAATCCTAAGAAACTTCGTACTTCTGCAACCGTTCTCGGAACTGGCCAATGCTCTACGGCCTCAATCTTCTTCGGATCCACTGACACTCCTGCCCCAAAAATTACATGCCCCAGGAACGAAATGTGATCTAACCAAAATTCACACTTGTCAAGCTTCGCATAAAGTTGATGCTCCCTCAATGTCTGTAAGACAGTCCTAAGATGTTTCTCATGCTCCTCTTCACTGCTGGAATAGACAAGAATGTTATCTATGAATACCACCACAAATTTATCCAAGTACGGCAGAAATATGCGGTTCATTAAATCCATGAATACTGCGGGGGCGTTGGTTAGTTCAAAGGGCATTACTAAAAACTCATAATGCCCATATCTAGATCTGAATGCTGTCTTCGGTATGTCTTGCTCCCGGACTCTTAATTGATAGTATCCTGACCGAAGATCAATCTTGGAAAAGACGCTGGCCTTGCTCAACTGGTCAAACAGGTCATCAATCCTTGGTAGTGGGTACTTATTCTTCACTGTTACTGCATTCAGCTTGCGGTAGTCGATGCACATCCTTGTCGACCCATCCTTCTTGGGAACTAGAATCACTGGTACGGCCCAGGGCGATTTACTATCTCGGATGAATCCCTTAGACTTCAACTCTTCTTCATGTTGATACAACTTATCCTGCTCTGACGGCGACATTCTGTAAACTCTATCTGCAATTGGCCTCGTTCCAGGGTTCAACTCAATGCTAAATTCTACCTCTCTGACTGGGGGTATTCCTGGGAGCTCATCAGGAAAGACGTCGATAAAATCTTCGACCACTCTCGGAATCTGTCCTAGCTCTGACACTGCTACTGAGATGACGCCCCCGGCCTGATTCTTCAAGGTTCGAGTAAAGATGAACTGCTCCATCCCAGGAACGCTGAATATGACCCTACCTCCTCTACAATCAATTGTCGCATGACTGTCTCTCAACCAGTCCATGCCAAGAACGACATCAAAATTCCCCATAGGGAATTCAATCAATGATGCGGGCAATAAATGCCCACACACCTCCACCGGACATGAAAAGCGGACTCTGCTAACTTCTACGAGCCCATTGCCGGTGAGTATATCCATCCTCTCTGGCAATGCCTCAAACTCTAATCCAATCCGTATATCATATTGTGCAGAGATGAATGAGTGAGTAGCGCCTGAATCAAATAATGCTACAGCGGGAAATGAGGTGACGAAAATTTTACCTGCCACCACGTCACTAGACGCTAAAGCCTCTCCCAAGGTCAATGTGAGAGCCTGGCCCCGCGGAGCCCCTTGTTGCGGCCTTCCGCAACTATGCTGTTGCTGCCTCTGAGGGCCTTCGGCTTCCTGTGCCTGGCGGAACATCTGAGCCTGCGTTGGTAGACGCTGGGCTAGGGGCCTTACTGCTAATACTGGCCCTCCACTCGGGGTTGCCACCGGAGCTGGCAATGCTGGAAACTGCTGAGCTGGCCCTCCTGGCCTCTGCATCATAGGACAAATGGAAATACGGTGGTCTGCACGACTACACCTCAAGCATAAGCCATTCGCTGACCGGCACACCTTCCTCGTGTGCCCTGCCTTCCCACAGAAGGTACAGCCCTGGGGTGCTCCCTGACGTTGCTGCTGGTTCCTCGGCTGCTGATGCCGAACTGGCGCTGTATTAGTTGATACGGCCGTCCTCCGTGGCGCTCCTGCATCATGAATACGTACACCGAGTGCTGGTGCCGACGTTCGCTGCACTGCTCCTCCTCCAACCTGGGAATGAGATCTCTTCTGACCTCCTGTCCTTGATGCTAACCTCTGCTGGATAAGCTCGTGCCTCCGAGCGGCCGTCAAAACAGCGTCAAACGTCTGGTAGTCGTGTCCTTCCACAAGCTGTAATAGTTCCAAATGAAGTCCCTACTAGAACCTCATAGCCTTCTCCGTCTTCGTTGCCACCATTGCTGGTACAAAACGGCACAATCTGCAGAACTCTGCTGCATACCCATCTACGGTCTTGCCTGCTTACTTGAGACTGATAAACTTCTGCTGGAGCTCATATCGAGCTACTACGCCAAAATACTTGGCCTTAAATCTGTCACTGAAGGTGGTCCAACGAACAGGACGTCTTATACCAACTTCTTCTGATGCCCACCAGTCGCGGGCAAAATCCTGAAGTACTAATTTGACCTGATCAACCTTCTCATCATCTGGAACCTTGGCCGCCACAAGAACGGCTTCAATGTCTTGAATCCAGGCATCCGCAGTGATGGCATCCTCCGTGCCATCAAAATACCTCAGGTTCAAGCGACGGAACCTTCCTGATGCTCCTGAGTCAACCCCGGCACTCCTCTCAAGAGCTAACTGAATCCCCTGGTTCAGCAACACGTTCTGCTCCTGTTGCCGAGTCTGTTGCTGTTGGTGAGTGACAAGAATCCCTCGGACGATCTCCAGGAGTGCTACGGCATCTGGTACTGCCGTCGCTGCTGGTGCTGCAGGAGTTCCAATAACCTGCGGCTGCACTGCCTCTGGTCCCACTTCTGCTCGTGCCTGCCCTGGAGAAGGTTCTCTCCCCTGTTGCTGCCCAGTCGAGCCATGCTCTTGCTGCTCTTTCTCATGGGCCTCACCCGCTACTGAGAATGAAGCACCCCTATAGAGAAAGATATAAGATTATCAAGTCCGGACAAGGAAGATTTCGAGGATGCAAGTCAGGTTAGAGATCAAGGCAAGGACAGAGAATTCGAAACAGAATTTCAAGGGAAACAAGTTGTAATTGAGACTCCTAATAATTTGCAATACCCCACAAGTCTGAAAATCAGACCTGCATGGGCCACCACTTAAACCTTGTCACGCCCCAGTACCGAAATACGGGGACGGACTAGGCCAGCTACTCCATATGAGGTACGTAACGTCATACGGCGATCGTGGCTGTCGAGAGACTAGGGGGTACATGCTACAATCAAGTCTCCTATGGTCCCACAGAGTTCTATGTCTCAATCAATTAAGTCAAATCATCAATTAAATGAATATTAAAGATAAAGCAGTAAGGCGTCCCTGACGCTTTATCAAAATGATCATGAGAGACTAGCTTTATAATTTAGCTATCTCAGAGAGTCAGGAGTACAAAATTATACACAGCTGCAGTCTGTTTAATTACAATTATGTACTGACACAAAATATCAAATAATCCGGCTAACAGGTGCCGGTGGCTAAACACCGCAAAAGTATAAGCAGGAGTGGTGGAGAAGAAAACCCATTCGAGTCCCCGAACCGCCATGCTCCTAGTATGTACCATGGATATCAGGGAGGAAGATCGTGTCCTCTGGCTCTGCTACGAGATCTGGCCAAACAAAACCAGCGGGGTCAGTCCCGAATAGCAAGTACCGCCAAAGGGGCACAAGAGTTAAGATTAAAAACCCAACTAATAGAATGACTGATAATAGTAATACTTATGCTACTATTATAGGGTAGCGCAACATCCTCGAACCCATATGGCACCCTTACAACCAAACAAGGACAAAATGTGCCACATGGAGTCGGGACGTGTCGTACTCTATAACTTTCACATAAGTTAAAAAGGTATAAACCATAAAATCTCCTGATCGTGACTTCGGTCGATAGCCTATCGCAGCACAATAACCAACCCAACAATCAAACAAGAACATGGGTTGGATCATGTACCATGATAGACCATGTTCCTCAGTCATTCACAGAAGTAGCACTTCACAACCAGAATAAGTCTTCCGTTCATAACTTTGGTCCACAGCCTGTCATAGTATGATAACCAACCCAACAATCAAACAAGAACATGGGTTGGACCACGCACCATGACAGTCCGCTTCCCTCAGTTATTCACGGAAGGTAAATAGGAAACATGCAAGTCGTTTTCACGGCCAATCAAGTCTACGAGTTTCTAGTGGAACAAGGTTATCCTCGCGTCATGTTATTAGAAAAATCCTCAGATCGTATCTTTCCAGCAAGGCTAGCCAACCCAGGGGTTCGCGTAGACAGGTGTAATGGAGCACAGGTCCCTCGTGAGGCCACCTTGCCAAGACATGTAATATATAGCAGAAATTAATCGGATACAGTCATCCACTCGTTGCGGATGACACAGTATCCGTGGAGACCAGCCGGCGCGCCAAGACAACATCTCAGGGCGACTGGTGTAACACGATCTCGGGACTCTGCCCTCCCCATACATCTAGTATATTCAGTTGCCTAGTTTAACCCTAGGTAAAATCTTGGACTCTCATGCTGTGGCCTGCATGATTATCCTCCTAAAGTCGTACTTTAGTACGAGTACCCTAAGTGAGGATCCATGTCAATCAGTATGTCAACATGTGCTACCCTCCTTAGTGTAATGCATCATTACAAATACGCTACGTAGAGTTACGAGTCATTTGTCGAGCATGAACAAGAACTGGGACATTTAGGTACATGTATCAGGTAGGAACACTTTATTCTCCGGGGTCACATCAGTGCTCATATCATGCTCGGGACAAAAGGCGTAAGGATATAAAATGGACATATAATATCTAATAAAATATCAAAAGCATACGCACAATAAGGCAGCGTGGGTGAAAAGTCACGCAAGCTTACACAAGGCAGCGTGCGTAAAAAGTCACGCAGGCTCAAGGAGAGAGCTGCATGAAAAGTCACGCAGGCTCAAGGGAAAGAGCAGCGTGAAAAGTCACGCAAGCTCAAGGGAGAGTGCTGCGTGAAAAGTCACGCAGACTCAAGGGAAGAGCTGTGTGAAAAGTCACGCAAGCTCAAGGGAGAGAGCAGCGTGAAAAGTCACGCACGCTACAGGGAGCAGCGTAGGTGAAAAGTCATGCACGCTACGGGAGACACGCTTCCAACAGGAAACGTACCTAAGTCTGCGTACGCAGCGCTAAAGAGCGCGCGTAGCTCAGTGTGCGTAAGCTAAGAAGCTCTACACACTGCTCACTGTCTTCTCCAAACAGCAAGAACACTATAGCAGAACCCAAAACTTCAAAAACAACATAACTTGGTCATCCGAACTCCAAATCCGGATTTCCAAAGTTCCAACTTGGGTGAAATGGAATTCTCTTCCACCTGGAAGCATCAAAACCCACAAAACTTCAACGAAAATAGGTCAAAACTAAGGAAATCTGAAAATGATTAAAACTTAGATCTACAAAAATCAAAGCTTCAAAATAGAAATTTCCAAGTTCTAAACTAGTATAGATTGAGGAGAAGAACATGTTTTAGCAAATAGTTTTGTAAGAATCATTAACAAAATTATGGATCCTTCTCTTGAGCAAGTTGGTACTTGCCTTGGTTGGTGGAGGAAGTAAATGAGAAGAAGTAAATGAGAGGAGAGAGAAGGAGATGAGTTATATATATATAATTCTTGGACCCATGGGTTCATGATGAACCAAAGGGTTCATGATGACCCATTGGTGAACCAAGAATAGGTTACCCAAATGAGCCAAAACTGTAGGCCCAAATGCAGAAAATATATTAGGAAATAATATTTTGTCGAATATTTTTGGAAAATGCATGAAGAAATACAGCATAATAAATATAGTATAAATTCAAGGTAAATACAATTTATCAGTTTACGTATTAAAATACGTATTCCAGGATTGGGGAGTGACAGTAGTAGTAGCAGTACCTGGAGTATAGTGTTAGTTGATGACACACAAACTGGTGGGCACAGGTATCTAGACATCCGAGGAACATATTGTGGCCTGGCCAATGTTCAGACATGAACAGGGGTACATAAATATGGCCACCGTTCAGTCCTGTACAACTGGGAAGGTTTGGGCAATGACTTCTATACTGCTTTAATTTGGGGAGAGAGGCTTCAAGGATTGAAAATGGTGGGTAATACCCGTATCTCGTATCCTGCATTCAGAAATATAGAATGCCCCAATAAACTACCAAGGGTCAGTATATAAGAAGTAGCCTTGCACCTACACCAACCAGGATAAACCATAGGGCTACCCTTTAGGTCCAAATTGAGATGAACCTGTATCCACATACCAGCCTTCTTGCCAAATCTGTAAACTCATCCTAATCAAGTATGTACCTTATCCATAGAGTTATGTTTATATATATATATATATATATATATATATATATATAAACAGGTTCATGTGAGTAGATGAGCCTATATGCAAGTAAGTCCATACCTGTGGCATATCCTCTCTGATTGTAGGGATATCTGAGCCTCTTATTTTGAATACCAACTGTAAAGGAAATACAAGAAAAAGCAGATATCATGAGCCTGATTTCATGTTGTACCTGGCACATTATGTATAAGATATTTCCTAGTTCATTTGAGTTGTATTGACCCTTAAGGATACTTAAAGGGAAAGATTCGATCAGGGTTCAGTCCCAGGTTTGAGAGTGCCATGAGGGTGTAGCAATGTACTCATATGAAGTTGTGGGTAGTTCATGGTAGATAGAGAGTATCAATATGTCACAGGAAATAGAGAGTGGAAGGCATGTACAAACCTGTAAATTACAACACCAACCCTTGCAATCATGAGTGTGATTGGCCTGTGTAATATTAGGATAAGGGTTAGTCAATAGGAAGTGTGGGATTGCATATATCTATATACATGGTATAGAGTACTTCCTATACAACACTCTAGTATTTTAAGATACACTTTAGATCCTAGTATCCCATAAATCAAATATAGCCTAGATACTTAAAGTATGGATATAATAGCTTGGGTTTGGACTCATAACAACCTAGGAAGAGCAAGTTGGATTAGTTGACCCAGAGTTGACATGGTTCTGACCAATTGACCTAGAACATGAATCTATTGGAAATAGATAGGCTACTTGTCAATCTTAGTTGTGTATTTGACATCATGTGTATGGTACTACAGGTTACTTGGACCGTGATACGGATTGTAGTCTGTACTCGCAGCTCAGGACCACAGGCAGGTATACCTTGCCTTTCTACACAGCTTTATTTACATGCACTGTCTTTTATTATTATCCAGTTTTTCTCATATTGTTGCCATGTATCTTTCATATTCTATTTTTATACTTGTATCATTGTTATATAGATCGTGTTCACAGTTAGCTTTATATCTATTTGGACGTATTCATTGAGCCTTGATCGAGTCGTGTCGTGAGTCGTGAACCGAACTGCTTTTTCCTCCGTACCTTGAAACCTTGAAGCTAACCTGCGAGTCCACACTAGAGGCGAGGGTTAGTAGTTATCCGTGTCTTATGCTAATCTGCGAGTCCACACTAGGGATGAGGATTAGTAGTTTATACCTGCAAGTCCATACTAGGGACGAGGGTGATGCTAATCTGCGAGTCCACACTAGGGACGAGGATTAGTAGTTTACACCTGCGAGTCCACACTAGGGACGAGGGTGATGCTAATCTGCGAGTCCACACTAGGGACGAGGATTAGTAGTTCAAACCTGCGAGTCCATACTAGGGACGAGGGTTTGAGTATTCGTTTCGGTTATCCGTTGACATCTTGACATGAGTTCTCTAGTCCTTGTTCAGCTGTTCATTTTCGTTTAGACAGTGTATAGATTCATGTTTATTCATTGCTCAGTTTTATTTGTTTATTCTGTATTTTTCTTTATGCATAATAAACTGTTAGAAAGGCTCGTTTTTATGTATCTTGCTAGTCCTCTGAGGATCTGATGATCTCTTCAGGTTTAGTGAGTGCATGGAGTAGCTACTAGTTCTGGATGGCGGATGGGATGATACACTTACGGGATTCAGGTATCGTATTGCATTTATTATCAGCTCGTGCTTTCATACCTTATCATGAGATATCCTGTTTCCTGATTCATTTTTAGACTCTTGTTACTTTCTTAGAGTCTTATCGGACATATATGCTAGTGGGCTGCAGACTACGACCCATACTTGTTCATTCTTGATTATTATTCTTATTATGGATTGAGATATAGTTTTGCCTTGCCTTGATTAGGCTCATTACCATAGCCGTGACAGCGTTTACGTATTCAAGTCGAGCTGGAGTCCGTTTGATGCGTAGTTGGCTTGCTCATGAGCTCGCGCCTGAAAAGCGGGTACGGGTCGTGACAAGTTTTTTTGGTGGCCCATGCAGGTCAGAGCATATCGTACCGGTTACGTAACAGTACTGGTACGAGCCTGCGACTATGACTAAACCTTAGATATCTCAATCCACTCTGCCTTGAAAAAAATTTCTTACCTTCCTTGAAACTTCTATTGTTGTCGGTTATTCTTCCTTGCCTTTTCGTACCATTAATCCACGTCCCTTCCTAATTCACGGTGACGAATGATCGTGTTATCTAAACCAACACTTGTCTCGCAATTGTACGAAGAAGAACGCAAGTGCCCCACCACTACCAACCGCAGGAGGAGGACGAGCCTTGCCATGATCACAGAGGATGTGGCGACACCATGAGGAGCAAATAACAGAAATTTTTAGTAGATTATAGCGAAAGAATTATTAATAGACACTATGTTTGACTTTGACTTGCCAGTATTCGCAATAATTTTATAGCAGTTTATTCTAGACAATCATTCTAGTAGATCAGCTCCTTAAATTTTGAGGACGAAATTTGTTTAAGGGGGATAAAGTTGTCAACCCCTTGACCAAATTCTCCTATTATTTTTTTATTATTTCATTCAGTTATGTACTTGATATTAGTTATAGAAATGGTCAAAGTTCAAGGAGTCAGTAATACAAAGGTGAAAGTGATAGTCTGGTTACGTCTTGCTAATGTTCTTGTAGTTTTCCACTTCCTAGACTTAGTTTGGTTTTTGAGTTACTTTAGGTAAATTGCATAGAATGGGATTGAGCTAGAATTAGATGTCCCACTTCTAATTACACTGGATAGAAGAGAGGTTTGAAGTTTAATAAAAATGAATCCTGAATCATGCTCTATGGATACTGAGTGTATTTTGTATTCTAAGCGATTCACTCCTGGATATGGCAAAGGTATAGTCAATACAGATCGAGTAATGTCTTATTGCAAATACTATCTATTGAATGCAAGTACTTAGGTTATTTTCATCTAGCTTGGACTAACTAACGGTCTAATGACCATGACTGATTTTACTGGATACAGAAAACCAGGTCTAAGGAGCTCATGTGTACGTTTCCTAACCCAAGTCATGAATGCTAGCAGCATTCGATTTGTCCTGGTCTAATTTCCCTGCTAAACCGACCCTCCAACCCACTGGACTTTTCGAATCCCAGTTGAAGCCCATCAGTTAGATGGAAATCTTTTGAATAAGGATTGGAAACCAAGAGATTACTCTAAATAGTAGATAGAATAGGTTTGTAGCCTTTTGCTAAACGGATTTCACCAAGGGCTTAATTACAAACATTCCAAACTCAAAATTCAAACCTGACAAAATCTCTTATTGATAACTCTGTGTAATCGGCAAGCTCAACAAAAGATTACTCGAAATCCTTCAAATACCTGAATTCAAATCAAATTCCCTTATTCCCTACACTATAATTGTATATGTGTGGAGAAGTTCCTATTCCCTTGCGAACCACAGAGACTCTTCATCTTTTCGGGTGCCTGAACAAGCAGCAAAATCTTGGGGTCATCTTCCTCATGGCGATATTCGAACAACCATTCACATCAGGTAAATCCTATGACCATATTTCAATCCATAAAAACTGTTTGGAGGATAGTTGTTTGCCTTATTGATCCAAAGGAAATTAGAACCTAAAGAAATAGGCTATTCTTTACACGAGATCTTCATACCAATATGAGTGGGTAGTAGTTGGTTTTCTCTGATACTTCTTGATGTATCAGAGGTAACAAGATTTGAGGGAAGCTCGTACGTGCATAACCATGGAATCGGGAAAAACCAGTATGCCTGCGTGTCAGGCAAGGGGTAGCATATTAGATGCTATTTAATCAGCACCAGTACGTAAATCTTAGTCGCATATATTTTCCCTGTATGCTGAACCTATAACCAGCATATCAACGACAACGAAGGATACCATAGGTAACCATCTATGTACATACACAAGGTTGGGTATAGGTGGTAGTAGCAGTACCTGGAGTATAGTGTTAGTTGATGACACACAAACTGGTGGGCACAGGTATCTAGCCATCCGAGGAACATATTGTGGCCTAGCCAATGTTCAGACATGAACAGGGGTACATAAATATGGCCACCGTTCAGTCCTGTACAACTGGGTAGGTTTGGGCAATGACTTGTATACTGCTTTAATTTGGGAAGAGAGGCTTCAAGGACTGAAAAGGGTGGGTAACCCCCGTATCTCGTATCCTGTATTCAGAAATATAGAAAGCCCGTCAGTATATAATAAGCAGCCTTGCACCTTCACCAACTAGGATAAACGATAAGGTCACCCTTTAGGTCCAAATTGAGATGAACCTGTATCCACAGACCAGCCATCTTGCCAAATCTGTAAACTCATCCATATCAAGTATGTACCACATCCATAGAGTTATGTTTATATATATTTATAAACAGGTTCAAGTGCGTAGATGAGCCTATATGCAAGTAAGTCCATACCTGTGGCATATCCTCTCTGATTGTAGGGATATCTGAGCCTCTTATTTTGAATACCAACTGTGAAGGAAATACAAGAAAAAACAGATATCGTGAGCCTGATTTCATGTTGTACCTGGCACATTATGTATAAGATATTTCCTAGTTCATTTGAGTTGTATTGACCCTTAAGGATACTTAAAGAGGAAGGTTCGATCAGGGTTCAGTCATAGGTTTGAGAGTGCCATGAGGGTGTAGCAATGTACTCATATGAAGTTGTGGGTAGTTCATGGTAATAGAGAGTATCAATATGTCACAGGAAATAGAGAGTGGAAGGCATGTACAAACCTGTAAATTACAACACCAGCCCTTGCAATCATTAGTGTGATTGGCCTGTGTAATATTAGGATAAGGGTTAGTCAATAGGAAGTGTGGGATTGCATATATCTATATACATGTCATAGAGTACTTCCTATACAACACTATAGTATTTTAAGATACACTTTAGATCCTAGTATCCCATAAATCAAATATAGCCTAGATACTTAAAGTATGGATCCAATAGCTTGGGTTTGGACTCATAACAACCTAGGAAGAGCAAGTTGGATTAGTTGGCCCAGAGTTGACATGGTTCTGACCAATTGACCTAGAACATGAATCTATTGTAAATAGATAGGCTACTTGACAATCTTAGTTGTGTATTTGACATCATGTGTATGGTACTACAGGTTACTTGGACCGTGATACGGATTGTAGTCTGTACTCGCAGCTCAGGACCACAGGCAAGTATACCTTGCCTTTCTATACAGCTTTATTTACATGCACTATCTTTTATTATTATCCAGTTTTTCTCATATTGTTGCCATGTATCTTTCATATCCTGTTTTTATACTTGTATCATTGTTATATAGACCGTGTTCACAGTTAGCTTTGTATCTATTTGGACGTATTCATTGAGCCTTGATCGAGTCGTGTCGTGAGTCGTGAACCGAACTGCTTTTTCCTCCGTACCTTGAAACCTTGAAGCTAACCTGCGAGTCCACACTAGGGGCGAGGGTTAGTAGTTATCCATGTCTTATGCTAATCTGTGAGTCCACACTAGGGACGAGGGTGATGCTAATCTGCAAGTCCACACTAGGGACGAGGATTAGTAGTTTACACCTGCGAGTCCACACTAGGGATGAGGGTGATGCTAATCTGCGAGTCCACACTAGGGACGAGGATTAGTAGTTCAAACCTGCGAGTCCACACTAGGGATGAGAGTTTAAGTATTCGTTCGGTTATCCGTTGACATCTTGACATGAGTTCTCTAGTCCTTGTTCAGCAGTTCATTTTTGTGTAGACAGTGTATAGATTCGTGTTTATTCATTGCTCAGTTTTACTTGTTTATTCTGTATTTTCTCCATGCATAATAAACTGTTAGAAAGGCTCGTTTTTATGTATCTTGCTAGTCCTCTGAGGACCTGATGATCTCTTCAGGTTTAGTGAGTGCATGGAGTAGCTACTAGTTCTGGATGGCGGATGGGATGATACACTTGCGGGATTCAGGTATCGTATTGCATTTATTATCAGCTCGTGCTTTCATACCTTATCATGAGATATTCTGTTTCCTGATTCAGTTTTAGACTCTTGTTACTTTCTTAGAGTCTTATCGGACATATATGCTAGTGGGCTGCAGACTACGACCCATACTTTTCATTCTTGATTATTATTCTTATTGTGGATTGAGATATAGTTTTGCCTTGCCTTGATTAGGCCCATTGCCATAGCCGTGACAGCATTTACGTATTCGAGTCGGGCTGGAGTCCGCTTGATGCGTAGCTGGCTCGCTCATGAGCTCGCGCCTGAAAAGCGGGTGCGGGTCGTGACAATGGGTAATATGACAAGATCGATAATGGTCAAAGTTGGTCGGGCACAAAGTGAAACAAGGTTCAATCAAGACCAAGTATGATAATTTCAGGCCAAAAATTGAGATAGCACAATTTGTTAATAATAGAAAGATCAGACAAGAACGAGATGGAATGAAAATTAACTACAACTTAGAAATGTAAAACTATAAAGATATGATCTACTAAGCACGATCAAAATCAAGAGTTTAGCACAAGTGGACTAGAACATGATAGGAGAACCACGGTTAGATAAACATGATCAAGATCAAAGTTTAGACAAAACACGATTGAAATATGTAAGTATGATTAATGGGAGATCTGGTGGGATGGAATCAAAATACAGCAATCGGTACTTTTTGAAAGAATCAATGGTCCAACAACAATATTCAAGAAGGGAAATTGCAAGGGTTGATTGAGAAGGAGTATGGAACATCCAGGATGCATTATTATCAAATAAGGGTGAACGTACAAGAATTCTTGAAATATCAATAACTACTTGGAAAAGGGAATATAGTTTCCATGGTACCGGAGAACATATAGGTATTTGAAATCACTTTGCCTAGAATCCCTACCCCGCCAGTATATATTTGACTGCAGTGGACTTCGGCTCCATGACTCAAATAACAATATGTCACCGAATATTCTGTCAACTTTATCCATTTCCAACAATCATTGACGAAGTAACTCAAGAGATCAAGATATGAAGAATATGGCAAAGTCTCAATAATACTCGAAAACCTATGAATGTCTGAAGTCACTTCAACTTAGAATTCCTGCCTCGCCAATGCGTTGTTGGCTGCAGTGAACCCACAGTATCCGTAGTCCAGATAAAGATTGCAGCGAGCAACTGTGACGCCCCAGTAGATCATCGAATAGTCTCTCAACCTTATTCATGGGAATTTAAAATTTCAAGAATTCAAAATGAGTTCCGATATTCTAAATCAAGGTAAAAGGTGATGTTATCTGCCATTTAGAAACAAAGGATTTTGTCAGGTACTAAGAAACAGCAACGGATCCAATCAAGAAGTAGTGAGTACTAAAAGGGCAATAAGTAGATTTTTAACCTCAACAGGGAACAAAGTTTCAAATGGTAACAGAAATCCTAAATGAAACCTGGGATGGTAATAAGATTCCGTATATGGGACGTTATCCTGAAGGGATAACAGAGTCTCGTAGGACGAACAAAAACAAAGTATCAGATAGGGGATAAAGTTTCAAAATAAGAAAGAAGATCTCGTACCGAAAATAAGTTTTAATAAAATCTCGAATAATAATTAAATCTTGAGCAAAAACTCGAATAGAAAATGAAATCCCTAATAGGGTACACAGTCAAAAATAAAAAATCAAGTATCAACAAAGTCGTGAATAAGAAACAAAATCTCGAATAAAAAATCTCAACGAGAAAACAAGGTTTCAAATAGTGACTAGAAAACATGTTCCAATAGGAAACAAGGTATTGGATCCATATTTCTTTCTTTTCCATTCTCCTCCAGCCCATCAACCAATTGCCTTATGACTAACAATATCCCTAACAAAACAGAACTTACAACTACCACTTCAATTCCATTTCTTAACATAACCAACCAACTCTTCTCAGCAAAACTGTAAACACCTAGTTAAGTCCATATCCAATTGGTCGCACCAAACAAGCTAGCAACCAAACCCATCCAACCACATTTTGAAAATTAACGGGTTCTTTTATTCCGATCAAAATTTCAACTTAGGAAAAAAAATCCAATCATTGATCGATCATCGAGATCATCACTAATCCATTCCAGATCTGAACGAAAGTTGGGATCGAGACTCACCTCAGCTGCGGACTATGAACTCACGATGAAGATCGCCTTTGGGAAATCGTACACAGTCGACGTCGCCGGGCGAATGATCACTTCCAGAGGAGGAGTTCGTCGGGGATCCGCCTGCGCGCTACTGACCAGGGGTTGACGTTGTCGTCGCCGGGAACTCAACGCAGCTACCGGCAATATCGCCGGAGACAGTATCCTCTGCCATCTCCATGGCCATCTCCGGAGAAGTTAGGGTTAGGGATTTGGCTTTGATTGAGGAAATTGGGAAGAGTTCTGAAAAACATCTAGAGAAGAGATGATTTAGGAAAAAATACAGCTCTCTCTCTCTCTCTCAGCTGTTTATAAAAATAATGAGGCTTTTGCAAATAAGCCCCTCCACTTAAATGGTAAAATTGCAAATGACCCCTCCCTTTTTTCACTATTTGCATAACTGATCAGAAATCAGTTACAAAAGTTGTTAGGAGGATCAAAAATGGGGACCACTTTAATTGGTTGTAACAAACTAGGAATTCCCTCCAAAACCAATAATTCAAATTTCCCTCCAACACTAGTAATGAGAATGATTATTCAATTTACTGATTTGAACAAAAATCGATTATTTGAAAACTTGTAAAATTCTCAAAAATCGGGAAAGTGGAGTTACAAGATCCGCTTACCTACGATGAGGCGATAAAGATCAGAGATGCTGTCTTCTGGAAGGAGACAATAGACAATAAAATTGACTCAATTACCTCCAATAACACATGGGTGTTAGTTGATTTACCCGAAGAAGCAAAACTCATCGGATGGAAGTGGATCTTCAAGAAGAAGATGAAAGTTGATGGAACAATTGACAAGTTCAAGGCCAGGCTAGTGGCCAAAGGGTTTTCTCAAAAGCAGGGGATCAACTACTTTGACACATATGCTCTAGTAGCACGGATAACAACCATCAGATTGTTGATTGCCCTTGCGGCAATACACAAAATAGTAATACATCAGATGGATGTGAAAACAGCATTCCTGAATGGCGAGCTGACCGAGGAGATTTATATGCAATAGCCAGAAGGATTTGTCATCAGAGGCCTGGAAGACAAAGTTTGTAAGTTGATAAAATCTCTATACGGCTTAAAATAAGCTCCCAAAATATGGCATGAGAAGTTTGACAAAGTTATAAGATCAAACGGCTACAGGGTCAGCAAAACAGATAAGTGTGTCTATACTAAATTTGCTGACGGAAGAGGAGGCATCGTTTGACTGTACGTGGACGACATGCTAATCCTAGGTACGGATATAAGCTGTGTCACTGAGACAAAGAAGTTCCTCTCGACAAAGTTCAGTATGAAGGACTTGGAGGATGCTGATGTTATATTGGGACTCAAGATCATCCGGACAAATACTGGATTGGCACTGTCACAATCTCATTACATTGAGAAAATGCTCACTCGATACGGGTATCATGATCTTTCTATAATTGATATGTCATACCGAAGTGATCAGAAGCTGGAGCCAAACTCGAAGGAAATCGTCAGGCAATTAGAGTATGCTAGCGTCATCAGGAGTTTGATGTATGCTACTACTGCTACTAGGCCTGACATAGCTTTCGACATGGGAATACTGAGTCGATTTACAAGCATTCTAGGCATTGAACACTGGAAAGCTGTGAAGCGTGTTATGAGATATCTCAAGAAGACTCAGACATATGCAGTGCACTTCAGCGGAGAGCCGTCGGTAGTAGAAGACTTCAGTGATGCTAGCTGGTGCTCAGAGTTGGAGAGCGAGAGGTCCACTGGTGGATTCATTTTCACAATGGGTGGAGCTGCTATATCGTGGAAGTCGAAGAAGCAGACTATGCTCTCACGGTCTTCTATGGAATCTAAGTTCTTTGCACTTGATACCGCAGCAGATGAAGCAGAATGGCTTCGGAAACTCATGTATGATCTTCCAGTGGTTAGAGCACAGATATCGATAATTCTGATATACTGCGATAACCAGGCGACTGCGGCGGTGGCATCAAATGATCTCTTAAACGGAAAGAAGAGAATTGTGCGGTTAAAGCATATGGCAGTGAACGATCTCATCAAGAGAGGTGTCATTGCAGTAATCGATGTTCAGAGTCAGGAGAACCTGGCGGATCCGTTTACGAAGGGCCTCAAGCGTCAGCTGGTTGAAGACACAGCAGGGAAGATGGGCTTGAAGGCATTCTGATAGTATGTCTTTGTAATCCAACCATAAAGTTTTATGTTATTAGTTCAAAGAGAAATCTATTAGACATCTAACTTTCGGTTCAAGGGAGCACCACTGACTGGAAAACTATCAGGTAACAATGGGTACTTGTTCTTGAGAACATGGAAGGGTTACGAACCCATAACCACTGTTGTCTACTATGTGTTTTCTGCGGAAAATGGATCATGTGTTGAGGTTGGCTTAAATGTCTTAATAAGATCTCAGGCAGAGAGAATGCCTGGTGTGCTTTACAGGAAGCACGATAGCGCAGCACTACAAGGAGTAAAACTCTATGCTATAGTGGGATGACTCCACCATGAGGTTCCCAGGTAGGGGTAATGCCTCGGCTTTGCAAGCCAAGTCATAGCGGCGTAGCACCGCAAATAGACAGGTAGCCTAATGCTGTATGATGAAATTAAAGAGTTGTCGACAGCACTACAAAGGGGAGGCTGACCCAATGTTATAGTGGCACGACACCACGATGAGGTACCCGGGTAGGGGTAAAGCCTCGGCCTTGTAAGTCATGTCGTTGCGACGTAACACCGCAAGGAAGCCTTAGGCTTCATGCTGGGTAAAATGGTACTACAAAGAGGCTATAACCTCATGCTGCAGTAGTATGACACTACGATGAGGTTCCCGGATAGGGGTAATGCCTCGACTTTAGGCCATGTCACAGCGGCGTAGCACCGCAAGGAAGCAAAAGGCTTCATGCCATGTCTCTTTAATAAAGAACTTACCTATAGTGTATGGAAAGAGATATCAGGCCGTCTCTTGAGGGTAAACTTGTAGACCACCAAAATTATACACTGAAACCAGGCTGGCACAGGGCCTTTAATGTGCAGTCAGAAGCACATGTAACTACACTTTGTGAGTAAGAAGAATTATAATTGTGGTGCAGAATTCAAGGCATAGTCCATTCTTGTATCACATTGTTATTTAACCCATGCGGGAAGATTCAAGTCGTCCGCGACATCTATCCTAATGCAAAGTGGACAGTTACTGTAGGGAACGCTCAACCCTAGAGACATATATTTGATGAGATATGTGGGAGATTGTTGGTGCTCTTGCTCCTTGACATGAAGAGAGCTTGCTCTCAACATGCCTAGTAAAGTTTAGTCCCAAACGGAAAGTGCACCATGAGTTATCTCAACATATATACTTGTATGTGTTGTTGGGATATGCACATGGGGTGGTGACCCTAAGGAGGGAACCATGTGAATGATTTTACTAGGAGGTAAGGATAAGGCTCCAAGTAAAGCATTCATACTTTTTGCTTTTGGAAAATTAATTTCCATTGGGGCTAAGCCCCGTAGGGGCTTAGCGACTCGGACTCTGACCCGGACTCTGGCTCATGGGCTTATGAGCCGTAATATGACGTTTTATTGGCGTACTTTGCACTTAGCACGTCAGCAACGTCGCTACGCACATAGTGCGCTTAAGTTGCGCTCGTTGTGCGAGCCACTTGTGCGGTCACGTTGTGCAGCCCAGTTTCGCTGCCCTGGTGCGCACCCAGGTGCGCCCAGGTTGCGCTGGGTTGCGCAGGGTGCGTGGTTGCGCAGGGTGCGTGGTTGCGCAGAGTGCGAGGGTGCGCAGGTGCGCTAGGTTGCACAGGGTGCGCAAGTGCACGGTTGCGCTGGGTTGTGCGGGGTGCATGGGTGCGCGGGCGCGCTGGTTGCGCCAGTTGCTCAAGCTCGTGTAGGTTGCGCCAGTTGCGCATGCTTGCGATGGTTACGCCGCGTGCGCAGTGTGTGCTGTTTCCGCTGATAGCACGCACGCAACCCGTTCAACACGTTCCAAACGTCCACGTTCTGACTAATTCGTAACGTGCGATAACTTATCCTGAAATTTCAGACCTGACATCAAGTCGTTGGGCACTTCTCAGATCTGGGCGGTTACAGCAGTGGCTGTATAATTAGAGCTTCTCTTCTCTCTCAGTAGACTCCTTAGACTTCAGAAAAAATATTTTCGGAGAGAAAAGAGAGAGCTGCTGTGCACCTTGTTCCTCCTCGCGCAACTGAAGTTCTGTTCTTGTCCTTCCGAGCAGTTCATCTTAGAGCAGATTTCCAGAGCATTCCAGAGTTCTTTCGAACTTGCCGGTTCCTGGAAGCTAACCGTGTGGACGGATCTAGCTTTGAGCACTGGTGTTCTTGACACCCCAGCAGGCCACCTTTTTCCATATTTCGCCAGTCATCTTCGCTGCTGCCTTTAGCATTTCTATTAGTACCTTCTGTTTAGAAGTACTACTATCGTTTGCTGTGGCGTTTTGTTGGCACACTTAGCACGTCAGCATCGTCGCTAGGCGTATAGTGCGCTTAAGTTGTGCTCGTTGCGCGAGCCACTTGCACGACCACGTTGCGCGGCCCGTTACGCGAGCCCAGTTACGCTGGCCCAGTTACGCAGCCCAGTACGCAGCCCAGTACGCCCAGTACGCGCAGTGTGCACAGCATACGCAGCATGCGTAGAGTGCGCAGTGTGCGCAGCATACGCAGTGTGCGTATGGCTGGCTGCATATTAGAGCGAGAACGATTGCAGCAGTTGCTGCACGTTCAGGAGTGGTTCTGCCACTACCCTGAAGTTCAGGCAACTGCTTGGCAACCGCTCCATGGGCTATATATGCAGGTTCTCTCCTCTCTCTGAGTGAGGGAGTAATCAGAATTCCAGGGAGAAAAACTCTAAGTGTTCTTTAACACAACAGAGTAGTGAGCGTGTTCTTTAACACAAACACTAGTACTTTTTAGTACGCGTAGGTTCTGTTACTTCAAACAGAGAGAGAAGAGTAGAGCCATTGCCAGAGGAGTTTGCCGTCTTCCGAGGAGTCAGAAGAGCAGGAGTGTTCCAAGGTTTTCCGTCAACCTTGCTGGTTCCTGGAAGCTGTTCGCAGAGGACGAATAAAGCTTTGAGCAACGGTGATAATTCATCACAGCATTTCCATCTCTCGCCTGTCATTCTTCTGTTGCCTTTAGCAGTTCTGTCAGTATCTTCTTTTTAGAAGGCACTACAGCCAGTTTGCTACGATCACGAAAATCTCTTTAGATTATTCGTGTATTACGATATCTTTTTAGATCTCGTAATTTGCAGAATTCTTCTGGATCTCTGTTGCAAAACCTTCTTTAAGGAATTGCATTTGAAACGTTGTCTTTACAACTGTTTCAGTTTCTGTATTTTCCATCGAATAGTTTGCCCCAGCATTTCTGGCAATAACAATCTCAAAGCTTTATTGCTACGATGGAAAATATTAATGCTTCACTCCTAAACACTGACTTCTATAAGTTAGAGAAGTTTGATGGAGAGCATTATCAAGTCTGGAAGAGGAAGGTTTATCTCACTCTTCAACTCAGAGACGTGGATCACGTGCTTCTTGAAGAGGAACCTACCGTTCCAGATACTGGGTCTGCTGTCGCAATCTCTGCGGCTACTAAACTTCAGGCCAAGTGGAGAAGGGAGAATAGCATTTACAGGTTGCTTATCCTGAATGCTATGGAGGATTCCTAGCAGAATCCTATTCTAAGAAGAATATCGCTAGAGACATATGGGAGTCTCTAGAAAAACTCTACGAAGAAGACAAGAACTGCAATAAAATATTTGTGGTTGAAAAATATCACAAGTGGTTCTTTGAGGACGAAAAGTCTATGCTGCCGCAGGTAAATAAGGAGTTCCTGAAACTGCGACTGAAGCTGGAAGACGAGGCGATGCCCCTCCCCGACAAGTTTGTTGTTGGAGGGATTATCTTAAAGCTCCCCGCTGGATGGAGCAAGTTCTATGCAAACATGCATAGGAAGAATTTGGAGATCACCCTTGAAGATCTCCTACAGGAAATCTATGTTGAGGACCAGATGCGGGCTCAACTGAAGGTGGACAGACTGTCCAAGCAATTGGCTAACGCCAATCTGGTTCAGACCAAGGAACCAAAGGGAAAGCAGGCAGCTTTCCACAGCAAGAAGAAGAACCCTGACAATCTAAAAGTCAAGGGAACTTCTATCAAGAAAAAGAAGCCAAAGTCAGAAATGCCTTGCTTCAATTGTGGCAAGAAGGGCCACTTTAAGAATGAGTGTAAAGCAAAGACCAAGCAATCAGAGCAAGGAGAGCCTAGTAAGGTATCTATGATCACTGACGTAATTGCTATGATTGCATAGGTTGATGCAGTAAGGGCTGACTCTAACTGGTGGGTAGACACTGGAGCCTCCTGCCATGTCTGCTCCAGTAAGGAGTGGTTCACCACCTATACACCTACTTCTGAAGTGGTTATGATGGCGAACCAAGCACAAGCTGAAGTGCTCGGGATCGGGACGGTGGTGTTGAAGCTTACTTCGGGGAAGTCTCTGACGCTTCAAGGCGTAAAGCACGTACCTGCTATCGCCAAGAACCTGGTCTCAGGAGGCCTACTCTGCAATGCAGGCCTCAGAATGGACATCAATGCTGGTCAGATGGTGATGTCTACCAAGGGAACATATTTCGGGAAAGCTTTTTATACCGAAGGAATGTTCAAGATTCAGCTTGTAAAGCAGTCCAATGTAATTAATGTAATTAATGAAGTTACGCATTCTGCTTATACTCTTGAGTTGTGGCATAATAGGCTAGGACATGTTCATTGTAAACGAATAAACAGAATGTCTAGTCTAGGACTTATCTCCAAATGTGGGGGTAAGGTAGAGAAATGTGAAGTTTGTGCTCAAACAAAGATCACAAGGAAACCCTTTCCTCGGGTTAATCAAAGTACAGATCTTCTGGAGTTGGTACACTCTGATATCTGTGACTTCAAACAGTTCTCTATAAAGGCCGGGATGAAGTATTTCATAACCTTCATCGATGACTTCTCAAAGTATGCGTTCGTCTACTTGCTGAAGGCTAAAGACGAAGCATTCGAGAAGTTCAAGGAGTTCAGAGCCGAAGCTGAGTGGCAGACTGGACAACAACTCAAAAGGATAAGAAGTGATCGAGGTGGGGAGTACAGGTCTCATAAATTCGCATCGTTCTGCAAAGAACATGGAATTGTCAATGAGACTACGGCTCCGTACTCTCCTCAATCAAACGGAGTAGCTGAGAGGAAGAACATGACGTTAACTGAAATGATAAACTCAATGTTGTTGACTGCTGGCCTTCCTAAGTGCTACTGGAGAGAAGCTGCATTGACTGCCACTTTTATTCTAAATAGAGTGCCTCATGCAACTTCTGACGTTACTTCTCATGAACTCTGGTTCAAGGTCAGACCTAACTTGAATGTTATTCGAGTGTGGGGGTGTCTGGCTTATGTTAAGCTTCCAGATCTGAAGATTCAGAAGCTTGGGACAAGGACTACAAAGACGATCTTCTTGGGGTATACTGAGAAGAGTGATGCTTGGAGATTTCTTGATATTGAGTCAAATCATATCATTGAATCTCGCGATACAGAATATTTTGAAGACAAGTTTGCAAGGCACAAGAATATTGTTCTTCCGGATATTCCGGAGAATAATGAGGGTGCACAAGAGACTGAAGTCTTCAATGAAGATGTGGTCCAAGAAGATGTTGTTGTTGATACAACGGTTGAACCAGAACAAGCTGAGCCGTCAGCTAAGCGTGTGAAGAGGCCGAAGGACTTCGGAAGTGACTTTGTCACCTATCATGTGGAAGCAGATCCGCTTACCTATGATGAGGCGATGAAGACCAGAGATGCAGTTTTCTGGAAGGAGGCGATTGACAATGAGATTGATTCCATCACCTCAAATAACACTTGGGTGTTGGTTGGTCTTCCTGAAGGAGCGAAACCCATCGGATGCAAATGGATCTTCAAGAAGAAGATGAAAGCAGACGGAACTATTGACAAGTTCAAGGCTAGGTTAGTAGCCAAGGGGTTTTCTCAGAAGCAGGGGATTGACTATTTTGACACGTATGCTCCAGTAGCCTGGATGACCACTATCAGAATGTTGATTGCTCTCGCAGCAATACATAAGATGGTGATACATCAGATGGATGTGAATACGGTTTTCCTAAATGGCGAGCTGACCGAAGAGATTTACATGCAACAGCCAGAGGGATTTGTCATTAGGGGTCTTGAAGACAAAGTCTGCAAGTTGGCGAAATCCTTGTACGGTCTTAAACAGGCTCCCAAGATATGGTATGAGAAATTTGACAAAGTTATAAGGTCAAGTGGCTACATGGTCAGCGATACGGACAAGTGTGTTTACACGAAGTTCGCTGATGGAAGAGGTATGATCGTTTGTCTGTACGTGGACGACATGCTTATCCTAGGTACGGATATTAGCTGTGTCACTGAGACAAAGAAGTTCATCTCTAGCAAGTTCAGTATGAAGGACTTGGGAGAAGCTGATGTGATCTTAGGGATCAAGATCATCCGGACAGACACTAGACTAGCGCTGTCACAGTCTCATTATATTGAGAAAATGATCACTCGTTATGGGTATCGGGATCTTCCAGGGATCGATACGCCGTGCAGGTGTGATCTGAAGCTGAAGCCTAATTCAGGGGAAAGCGTCAGACAGCTGGAGTATGCAAGCGTAATGGGAAGTTTGATGTATGCTACTACTGCCACAAGGCCTGACATAGCTTTCACCATGGGAATGCTGAGTCGTTTCACGAGCAACCCAGGTGCTGAACACTGGAAAGCTGTGAAACGGATTATGAGATATCTCAAGAAGACTCAGACATGTGCACTGTACAACAGTGGAGATCCACAGGTAGTGGAAGGCTTCAGTGATGCCAATTGGTGCTCAGAGGTGGAGAGCGAGAGGTCCACAGGTGGATACATTTTTACAATGGGTAGAGCTGCTATATCGTGGAAGTCGAAGAAGCAGACTATGCTCTCGCGGTCATCCATGGAATCTGAGTTCTTTGTACTAGATACCGCAGCCGAGGAAGCAGAATGTCTTCGGGATCTCATATATGATCTTCCATTGGTTGGAGCACAAATACCGGCGATATCGATATATTACGACAACCAGGCGACTGCGGCAGTGGCATCAAATGATCTCTTCAACGGAAAGAAGAGGACTGTGCGGTTGAAGCACAGGGCAGTACACGATCTTATCAAGAGAGGTGTTATTGCAGTGATTGATGTTCGGAGTCAGGAGAACCTGGCGGATCCGTTCACCAAGGGCCTCAAGCGCTAGCTGGTCAATGACACAGCTTGTAAAATGGGCTTGAAGGCATTCTAATATTGGATTTTTGTATTCCTACCATAAAGTTTTATGCTAATAGTTCAAAGATTTATCTACTAGGCATCTAGCTTTTGGTTCAAGGGAGGACCACTAGTCGGAAGAATATCAGGAACGGTGGGTACATGTTCTATTGGACATGGAGAGGTTACGGACCTATAACCACTGTTGTCTACTATTGTTTTCTGCGAAAAACGGTTCCTGTGGGAAGGTTGGCTTAATTGCCTTAACGAGTTCTCAGGCAGAGTGAATGTCTGGAGTGCTTTACAGGAAGCACGGTAGAGCAGCACTACAAGGAGTGAAACTCCATGCTACAGTGGGGTGACTCCACAATGAGGTTCCTATATGTGGGGTGCTGTCCAGGAATAGGATAAAGCCTCGGCTTTGCAGGCCAAGTCACAGCGGCGTAGCACCGCAAATAGGCAGTTAGCCTAATGATGTATGTTAAATATAAAGAGGGGTGTAGTCAGCACTACAAAGAGGAGGAGTTCCTCATGTTGCAGTGGCACGACACCACCATGAGGTACCCGGTTAGGGATAAAGCCTCGGCCTTGCAAGCCATGTCGTTGCGGCGTAACACCGCAAGGGAGCCTAAGGCTTCATGCTGCGTAGTTTGGCACTACAAAGAGGCAGTTGCCTCATGCTACTATAGTATGACACTACGATGAGGTTTCCGGTACGGGGTAAGGCCTCGGCTTTAAGCCATATCATAGCGGCGTAGCACCGCAAGGGAAGTGCAAAGCGCTTCATGCCATGTCTCTTTATAATGAACTCACCTATAGTGTATGACAGAGATATCAGGCCGTCTCTTGAAGGTAAACTTGTAGACACCCAAAATTATACACTGAAACCAGGCTGGCACATGGCCTTTAATGTGTAGTCAGAAGCACATGTTACTACATTATGTGAGTGGAAAGAATTTCAGCTATGATGCATAATTCAAGGCTTAGTCCATTCTTGTATTATAGTTTGATTTTTGACCCATGCGGGAAGATTCAAGTCGTAAGTGACATCTCTCCTAATGCATGATGGACAGTTACTGTAGGAAACACTTATATCCATATATAGAGATATGTGGAGGATTGTTGGGTTTTTTGGTTTTTTCTTTAGAAAGGTTTAGTCCCACATCGAAAAAAACAAATGGCTTGTATCTCTATATATTAGCTTTGCTATTATTGGAGATGCACATGTGGTGTGGAGGTGCACATGGGTTTGCCATGTGGGATTATTTTTCTAATGGAAAAAAGGCTAAAATTAACAAATAAAGCATTCATGCTTTTTGCTCTTGGGAAATTTATTTCCATAGGAGCTAAGCCCCGTTGGGGCTTAGTGACTCGGACTCGGACTCGGACTCGGGCTCGGACTCGGGCTCAAGGGCTCATGAGGCGTAATGTGGCGTTTTGTTGGCGCACTTTGCACTTAGCACGTCAGCATCGTCGCTAGGCGCATAGTGCGCTTAAGTTGCGCTCGTTGCGCGAGCCACTTGCGCGACCACGTTGCGCGGCCCGTTACGCGAGCCCAGTTACGCTGGCCCAGTTATGCAGCCCAGTACGCAGCCCAGTACGCGCAGTGTGCGCAGCGTACGCAGCGTGCGTAGAGTGAGCAGTGTGCGCAGCGTACGCAGTGTGCGTATGGCTGGCTGCATATTAGAGCAGGAACGGTTGTAGCAGTTGCTGCACGTTCAGGAGTGGTTCTGCCACTACCCTGAAGTTCAGGCAACTGCTTGGCAACCGCCCCGTGGGCTATATATGCAGGTTCTCTCCTCTCTCTGAGTGAGGGAGTAATCAGAATTCCAGGAAGAAAAACTCTAAGTGTTCTTTAACACAACAGAGTAGTGAGCGTGTTCTTTAACACAAACACTAGTACTTTTTAGTACGCGTGGGTTCTGTTACTTCAAACAGAGAGAGAAGAGTAGAGCCATTGCCAGAGGAGTTCGCCGTCTTCCGATGAGTCAGAAGAGCAGGAGTGTTCCAAGGTTTTCCGTCAACCTTGCTGGTTCCTGGAAGCTGTTCGCAGAGGACGAATAAAGCTTTGAGCAACGGTGATAATTCACCCCAGCATTTCCATCTCTCGCCTGTCATCCTTCTGTTGTCTTTAGCAGTTCTGTCAGTATCTTCTTTTTAGAAGGCACTACTGCCAGTTTGCTATGATCACGAAAATCTCTTTAGATTATTCGTGTATTACGATATCTTTTTAGATCTCGTAATTTGCAGAATTCTTCTGGACCTCTGTTGCAAAACCTTCTTTAAGGAATTGCATTTGAAACGTTGTCTTTACAACTGTTTCAGTTTCTGTATTTTTCATCGAATAGCGTGCCCCGGCGTTCCCGGCAATAACATTTGCTACGTTTACGAAATCTTTTTAGATTTTCGTATTCCAGAATTCTCCTAGGATCTCTGTTACGCACCTTCCTTGAAGCGTTGCGTTGGAACGTTATTTTTACAACTGTTTCATTCTCTCAATTTTCTATTGAAAATTGTGCTCCGGTTCTGACACACTGTAGTGAAGCCATCGGCAGGATCGCAATCGCAGAAGAGAATATTGGTATCCTTGATGTAACTTAGAATGCCAAGAGAAACCAAGTAGAGGAAGCAATTAATTGTCAAAGATACTCTATGGAGCGGCTGAAGGATTAGAATGAAGTGAGAGGAAATATATAGTAGAAAAGAAATGAGGAGATGGAAAATATTTTTATTATTTTTGAGAAGTGGTAAGAATCCACACGTTACAGTAAACATGAAACAGTGACTCGAATATTTGTTTTCTTACTGTTATTTTTCTTTTCAAGGAGACGAGACACGCTCCGATTGTACTCATTTCCAATCGTATCCAAACATAATTGCAGAGCTCATAAGAAAAGTTTATGATTAACATTTCCCTTTATTTTGTTTTTATAATATCATATATATGCTGAACTTACTTATCACAATGTTAAAAGAACCAAGTTAATAGCAACTCCATGTATTAAAATAACTATGTCATGTAAAGAGACCTAATAGTCATGAACTCCACAATTATTATTATTTTTCCCACAATTATATATATATATATATATATATATATATATATATATATATATATATATATATATATATATGATTGAAAATGAGTAGAATTAATAGAATGGAAACCTTCTCGAATTGTAAAAGAAAGAGAGAAACTACCCACCGGTTTGAATTAGAGTTACGTTTTATTCAATACATTATTTAAACTGGAAATTGCTGAGAAACCCAATTTCGGGGTGAGCTTTTATGAAATGCCCACCCGCTGGATAAGTTTTATGAAATACCCAGAATTAAGTATTATCACGTTAAATATTCCAAGATTCCCTTTTAGATGCCACCCGCTAGAAACTGCTATTTTTATAATACCGAAACTACCCCTCCGCGCGAATTGGTCATCTATATGTATTTGAATTCAAAAAACTCAGATCTGGATTGCGATTTTCGTCTTCTTCTTCTTCACGAGAAATCTGAATTCCATTGCTCTCATATTCAGCAGAGATCGCAAAGATCGTTCGTAGTTCGGTGTATTTTTCTTCAGTCGAACTCAGATCATCGCTCGTCATCTTCATCACCATCATCATCATCTTCATCGTGGAGACATGTGAACTCAGATCTTCAATTGTGGAGAGAAGATCTTTCTTCTTCTTTTCCATAAGAATTATCATCGCTTTGAAAGAAGAACGAAACTCTTTATTCCTGAAAAAACTAAATTACACGTTTTAACACTGGAAATGACCATTCTCCGTCTTAATTAGGACGGAGAATGGCATTCTCCGTCCTAATTAGGACGGAGAATGCCATTCTCCGTTTTATTTAAGACGGAGAATGCATTCTCCGTCCTAATTAAGACGGAGAATGACATTCTCCGTTTCCGTCTTAATTAGGACGGAGAATGACATTCTCCGTCTTATTTAGGACGGAGAATGGCATTCTCCGTTTTATTTAAGACGGAGAGTGCTATTCTCCGTCCTAATTAACACGGAGAATGGCATTTTCCGTCCTAATTAACACGGAGAATGGTCATTCTCCTGCGTTTTAACACTGGAATGACCATTCTCCGTGATAAATTACACGGAGAATAGCATTCTCCGTCCTAATTAAGACGGAGAATGGTCACTCTCCGTCCTAATTAAGACGGAAAATGGCCATTCTCCGTCTTAATTAGGACGGAGAATGCCATTCTCCGTTTTATTTAACACGGAGAATGACATTCTCCGTTTCATTTAACACGGAGAATGACATTCTCCGTGTTTCTTACACGGAGAATGGTCATTCTCCTGCGTTTTAACACTGAAATGACCATTCTCCGTGTAAATTAAGACGGAGAATGTCATTCTCCGTCCTAATTAAGACGGAGAATGGTCATTCTCCGTGTAAATTAAGACGGATAATGACATTCTCCTGTATTTTATGGTTAGCTGAAACTTTGGAGGGCCATAACTTTTGACTGGGAGGTCGAAACGAGGTCCCGTTTGTCGCAAAATGAGCGTATCGTCGAGGAGGTCAAAAATAACGGTTTTACCGTTAGACGGCCTTCCGAAATTTTAGATTCGCAAAAAAATGATGTTTGGACCTCCGTTTTAGCACTTTTGCCGTTCGTCCCGGTCTTTCCGAAATTTTTCGACGAGTTTTTGAAGATTTTTGAGGAGAAAACCTAGATTCGAAAGTGAGCAGCGTATGGAAGAAGATGGAGTATTGAAACGTTTTTTTTAAGAGCAGTTTTGTGGATGTTTCCAATAAATTAAAAGGAAGGGCAAAAGGGTCATTTGGAACCCGCTTTGGATAAGTTTCTCTAATTCTGGGCACGCGATGAAAGTTTTTTTAGCGGTGGGTTTTACATAAAACTTTTTTAGTTTTTGGGCATTTCATAAATCTTCCCTTATTTAAAATCATTCGAGGTGACGTTTTTTCAAATGTACCATTCATTTAAAAAAAATTCAAATTGACGTTTTTTGAACCATAGGAAAATGGACGTTTGAATAAACGGGTTCAAACATAATTACCATCAATGCTAACCCTTGACATCCCTTTTTTTTTTTTTTTTTTTTTACTTAGAATACGTGTGGGTTCTTACTTCTTACCACCTCCTTTCCATAATATATTAACCTCTTTTTTCCTGCTATATATACATTTTGCTCTCATGACTTCTTCTTTAGTTCTTCAGCAGCAGCAGCAGCAGCAGCAGCATAGTAGAGAGTACCAACTATCATTGATAATTAATGGCTACTTGGTTTCTCGTGGCATTCCTTGTTACGCTGAACTTCCTGCAGGATGCCAACAATCTAGCCTTTTGCGCCGGGGATCCCACCGACGGATTCACTGCCGTGCCGCTGACGGAAAAGAATTTCGAGATACAACGGCCATACAACCTACCGGTGGACGCTCGCTACAGCTACATCGACGGAGTGCGCAAGCTCTGGGTCTATTCCACGGACAAGCCACATTTTGCCGGTAGCACAACCAAGCCTCGCACTGAGTTGCATATAACTGTACGTAATGGCCTAACTAACTTAAACCCCCTGTTCTTAATTACTTGATAGCCATTGGTAACCTTCAGTAGAATAAGGTTTTTTCTAAGGGCACCACACTTTTTACTGGGCTAGTCCAAAAAATATTCAAAAAAAAAATTACAAGTTTGTCATCCATTTTTTACTTGGGACTGGCCCAATTTTTTCCAGCAAGTGAGACTGCCAACTTAGTGGCAGTCCTAGGACTGCAAGCAAGTTGACAGTCCTAGGACTGCAAGCAAGTTGACAGTCCTAACATTATGTTAGGACTGCCAACTTAGTGACAGTCCTAGGATTGCCAAATTATGTTTCTTAATTACTTGCAAGCCATTGTCTTGAAAAAGTTTTGTAAATCATGCCTTACTCCCGGATCGAACACGTTCGGCTTGGGGTCTTATGTATCCACCTCTTTCCACTTGAGTTCCGACTTGAGCCAGGAGTGGATCATGATTCGCATTAATTAACATCCACGAATATTCGTGTCTTTTTCTCGCCAGAAATTATATAAAGTTAGTCAATAGGGTTTAATTCAAGTTTGGTAAGTGAGAAGTTCTTTCTTTTTTCTTTTTTCTTTTTTTGTTTATTTATTTTGGGATAAAGTTAGTCGTTTATGATTCCTTGTCTTAGGCTACCAGCACCGGAACCCTTTTCCATTACTTGGACTGAGATTCAAACACATGCCCACTCCTGCCTTTCATGGAGGTTTCCAATTGTGTTGAACAGATCTCCTCTGATTTCTTGCAAGCAGGGACATACCTACTCTTCAGGTGTTTGGCAGTTCGAAGGGAATGCTTACGTTCCCCAAGGGACGACCGGCGTGTCCATCATGCAAATCTTCGGTGCCAATGGAGAGGCCACGACCTTGATGTTGTGGGTTGAGGACGGCGCTCTCAGATACTACGAGCGCCAGATAGTCGAAGACGACATCTACAACAAATGGTTTCGAGTGAATGTGATACATGACGTCGAAGCAAGGAAGGTCGTGGTCTTCGTTAATGGAGTTCTCAAGCTGACTGTGAGCGACCATGGAGGAAACAATCATTTCTTCAAGTTCGGGGTTTACGAGCAGAAAGACAGCTCCAACTACATGGAGTCGCGTTGGAAGGGGGTCAAGCTGTTCAAGAAGTCTGATTAAAATCATGATAGGAGAGATGAACGACAAATAAAATAAGGGCATAGGTTTGGTCACTCAATGTTTGAATTATTTAAATTTCACGTCCTCAGCATGTAAAAAAAATATATACATGGAGTGACTATAAGACTTAAATATTTCAAACATTGGGTGGTGACCAAAAATATAATTTACCCAATAAAATAATGCTAAGTTTGCTAAATATAAAAAGATCTATGTCCTATTTTCTCTTTTCATGTTTAATGCAAAAGTAAGGTATAAAAGTAAGCAAACTCATATTTGTAAGTAATTAATACAATGATGGTAAAGGTTTGTATGTGTTTGGATAGAGCAAATGATGAAATGAACCTATAATGACTCGAGGTTTATATTGTCAAATGAACCTTTTATATGGTTTATATTTTTTTTCTGCTGCATATTCGGTGGACTGGAAAAGGAGTTTGAGGTCAAGATGTGTAATAGGCCATGCCGCGGTCCGATTTGACCGGGTTTAATCAGTTTCGGGCCGGGATTAGCTGAGGAGAGGAAGCGAGCCGTGCCGGACTGGCCTGGGAAAAATATACAAACCCGGTTGGGGCCCGTGAACCGGACTGGGAGTTCAGGGCTGGTCCGGGCCGGCCTGGTTTAATCCAAAATAAAAAAATTGAAGAAAAAAAATTAAAATTTGAGAAGGCAAAATTGGAAAAAAATAATAATAATAATGTCATTTTAATTAAACATGTTATAACACTAACTAACAAAAAAAAATTGAAAGTTGGAAGTTGATAGTTTATTTTCATAAAATTTATAATAAAATATACAAGTATTTTTTTCATTTTTGTTGTCCGTCTTTCGTTCAAGTTTATTTTTCAGCTCCTCCTCCGGTAGCGTCGTCCAAAGTAAGAGACTGAAAGTCCAGTTCGCTGATGTCTAACAATATAAATACACCATCTAAGTTAATCTTAGAATCGAAAACTGAAGCCAAAGAATATAAAAGACGTATATCATCCCAACATTTTAGAAATTTTTTTTCATTTTAGAACAACACAATCAAAACCAGGAACCGTTCTGTATTTAAAAAATAAATGAGAAAGGTTAATAATTTCTGGTAAAGCTAAAGGAGAAGTTGGATAATAAACTTCAAACAAAATACATGTAGCATTGTAAAATAATTCTAAAAATTCATAAATTGAATTAATAATTAACCAATCATTTTCAGTTAAATTGATAATCAAAACTTAGATTAACATTACAATAATGTATAATAACATCTTTAAATTTAATTAAAAAAATTTAATATTAAATAATTAGAGTTCCATCTATATGGTGCATATAACAAATATCCTTAAATTAGTTATACCATATTGTGCACATAAAATTTTAAAAGCTTGTTGCCTACTTGCAGAAGTGTTCAAACTTTGCAAACATAATCTAACATTTTCTAAATTTGCTTGAAAGAATTGAAGGCATATTTGTGCAATTAAATTAATAATATGACAGGCACATCTTACTTAAAAAGTCATCCTTCAACTATAGACAAAAATTATAATTTTAAAAAATTAATACAAGAAGTGTTGTTACTAGCGTTATCAAAGAAAAAAAAAAAATTATTATGACTATCATTTTCACGTAAAAATTGTATTATAGCGCCTCTGATACAGAGCTAGTATGTGAAAATTCTAAAGGTCGAAGACAAATAGTACATTTTTGCAACATTCATTTTGGATCAAAATAATGTGCTGTGATACAAATATAAGTATAATTTTGTTTAGTAGTCCATATATCCGAAAAGAGAGAAAATTTGTTAAAATTTAGGAAACTTTCTTTTAAAGTTGTCCTTTCTTTTTGAACTATTTTGATAGCCTTTGTCTAGTAGTAGATCTACAAACTTTAGTAAAATAACGATTAAGACTAGCACTTGCATAATCATAATACCAATCACTCACACTGAATTTTAAAGGTTGCTCATCACAAATAATATGGTTTGTTAACTCATTTGTGCATCAAAATAAGTAAACTTATCTATAAAAGATCTTTGAGGACCAGTGCTTATATGTGTTTGCTAGCATGCAGTGTGTCCTTACCATAACAATTTTTATAGTATCTTCTTCTTAAAGTGTCTGTGCCATCATTTTTTCCATTTATAAATTTGTATGCATTTCTTACATTGTGGGCTTTAACTATTAGTTTTTGATCTTTTGGATCTAAAACCAGGATTGACATATATTTTTTCATAATAATTCCATTAAACTATTTTTTTCTGTTTACAACATTAGTCGACATACTTCTATCTTTATGAGATGATCACTACAAGAAATACCCATATTTTACGTCAGTTTTAGTGTAGTTCTTATATGGGTGTTGCTGAAACTATAATTTATAACAGTTATGTAACAGTTGAAATAACCGTTTCCAAGTTAAATATTTTTGCAATGGTATGAGATTAACCATTGCCTAATATACTTTAACAACGGTTCATAAACGCTTGTTAAACGTTTTTTTTTACAACGGTCAAACAACGATTTTATAGAATTGTTGTCAAAGTGAGTTGAATGTGCAATAGTTATGCAAGAGTTTTAAATATCTGTTACAAATTTGTTAATATTTTGCAACAACTACACAAAGTCTTATAAAAAGGCCCATTATTAGCAACAATTGTACAACAATTTTTATAAAGTGTTGTCAAAGGGAGTTGAATGTGCAACGGTTATGCAAGAGTTTTAAGTATATGTTACAAATTTGTTAATATTTTGCAACAATTACATAAAGTCTTGTAAAAAGGCTCATTGTTAGCAACAGTTGGACAACAATTTTTGTAAAGTATTATCAAAGTGAGTTGAATGTGCAACGGTTATGCAAGGATTTTAAGCATATGTTACAAATTTGTTAATATTTTACAACAATTACATAAAGCCTTATAAAAAGGCTCATTGTTAGCAACAGTTGCGCAACAATTTTTGTAACCTGTTGCGAGTGTGCTTATTATTTATAATAATTGTGCAACGATTTTTGCTACTAGTATATTTTTGTTATATAACAACGTTTGTGAAAACTATTGTCAAAAGAATAAACAACCGTTGCAACATATTGATCTCACAATAGTTTGTTTATATCCGTTGCAAATTCTATATCCAACTTGAATTTTTTTTATTTTAATACAAAATAGATATTTAAGAATCAGAATTACCCATTTGAATTTTAAAGTAAGTATTAATTGGTCACTTGTTCCTTAACAAAAAAATGTTAGAGAATTAGTATTTAACATCGATCCAAAATCCTCAATTGATGGAAATGATATAAGTACTTAAATGTGTGTGTGTGTGTGTGTGTATGAGCCTCTAGCCTAGTGGTAGAGATGAGGCATGCGATCCAGGAGGTCGGGAGTTCGTGGGCCCCAATGGGTGTGTTTCAAGGTTCTATTTACCAAGGGTTATTTGGAATGAATATTGACCGTTGCATATTATCTACAAAAGTTTGACGGTTATCAACCATCGCACAATATTTAATATCTACAGCGGTTTGTTAATCATTACCAAATATATTATTGACAACGCAATGTAACCGTTACGCATTAACGTGTGACCCATTGCATAATACGTTATTTGCAACTATTTATAAAAATGTTGTAAGAATCTTCTCTAACCGTTGCAAGAGGAATCCGCAACGCTCAAATTTACAATGATTTCAATAACTGTTGCAGATTGATTTTGCAACAGGTTATATTATTTTTGCACTGGTTTTCGACCGTTGTAAGACACCATAAATTCTCGTAGTGGATATTTGTGTCAATGATATAGAAGAAAAAATATGATTATTTTCAAACAAATCGGCATAATAAGCAAAATTCAAGTCAAAATGCATCCATAAGGGTGGTTAGAACCAACAACATCCATATTTTAAAAATTAATTTTTAGAAAAAAAAGAAGAAAATAATTTGTTTTTTAACAAACATAGAGAGAGGGAGAGAGGAAAAAATTCTGAATCATAAAAAAAATACTGTAAGATTAAAATTACTTAAAATGTCAACCTGAAATCTCCAAAAAAAATTCGCATAAGTTGAAGCCGCAAGAACACTGCACTTTGGACTCAAAAAAATTGCACTCCAATATGCAGAAAGTAGTTACTTCAATCTTCAGAAATTGCTTTGCCTCTAAATTTTATAAGAGAGGAAAAAAATTTGTTGTGGTTAATTTTCATGATTTATGGGCTATTTATAGGAATTTGTGGTGGAAATTGACCCTTATACCCCTAAAATATAGTTGTTATAAGGGTATTTTTGTCATTTTTAGAAATATGACCAAAATACACCTAAAATGGCCAAAAACAGCTACCAAAATGGGGGTACATATTTATTAAAAAAAATTGGGTCAGACCGGGTCTGAACCGGGTCGATGACCGGGCCGGTCTGACCAGGCTTTGTCGGGCTAACCCCGACCGCACCGGCGAAGAAACCGGGTCGGGCCCAGCCCGAACCCGCTAGAGCTTTTGGCTGAGTGAAGTCAACCCGTTGACCGGGTCCGGGCCGACCCAGACCGACATTAACCGGGTTGGTCCCGGGCCGGGTTCTAGGTCTCCCAATCCATTGCACACCATGAGTTTCAGGGGATACCAAGTATATATATATATATATATATATATATATATATATATATATATATATATATATATATATATATATACATATATATATAGATAGATAGAGAGAGGGATCAACATCCCCACACTTTTGTATCCCCCAAGCATCCTCATGATAACAACCATTGGATCTTGTTTTAAGTCATCTAATCTTAACCGTTGATTTTTCAATGGTTAAGATTAGATGACTTAAAGCACATCCAACGGATGTGAACATGGTAGAAGTTGTTATAGCTTCTAAAAAATGATGCTGAATTTATGACAAATTTTGGACAAAAAAGTAAGAATTTTGGGAAAGGAAAAGGTGAGTGGTGTTCATAAGAGAATATATAATGGGTAGTAATCACCTAATTAGGATTAGAGAATTAGGTTGGAAGGATTTTGGTGTTGGAATAAAATAAGGAAAGATTAGAAATCCTGTGGATAAATAGGGAAGGATATATAATGGGTAGTAATCCTATATATAAATAGGGAAAGATATATAATGGGTAGAAATCCTATGGATAAATCTTATGGATATATAATGGGTAGTAATCACCTATATATAGGTTTGAGGTATCCTAAATAGGGAAGGATTAGAAATCCTATGGATAAATCTTTTCATAAGTTTAAATAAAATCAATCTCAAAACTATATTGATCAAATCTCAATCCATAATTGGACATAATAATAATTTAAAATAAAATCCAATATTATCAAATAAAATTTAAAGTCTATTTGCATAAATCCAAATCATATAAAAGTAATTTAGCAAATCTTTTTATTGGTTAAGGATAATAATCAAATAAAATAAGGGGATGCGGATCCTTCCTCTATATATATATATATATATATATATATATATATATATATATATATATATATATATATATATATCTCCCCAAGCCCAAATATGAAGGACACTGCAGTGCACTGTGTTCAGCCTGTGTGTCGTGTGGGGTTTTGGACACGATTCGTGTCCAGTTCTTGGACATGAAGACACCCTTTGACACTCTCTCACATGTGTCACTATTTACCAACCCACTGATTTTAATTTTGGTTGTTAATTTGAATTCAATTCATGAAATTCCCCAAATTCTGATACCGACTGATACACCCTTAACTGAAATGATTTTTTGAGTTTTAATTTGTATTTTAACTGTTAAAATGATGTTAAATGTTTAGGTTAGGTTCACCTACATGTGTAAGGGTTGAGGATCATGTTAGTTTGTGATTTGTGTGAGCAATGGGGTTTCGAATTTGGTTTTTGGGTTGCTAACTGCTTGGTTTTGTTTGAACTATCATTTGGGTTTGGGATTCCTGAGGAATAGATGTTCTTGCACTTGATCATTCACTCATAAATCTGAGACTGAGCCATTACACCCTCATGTGTTGTACACACACACACAGATACACATCTACACACACTCCCTATCAAAAGTAACCTATCCACACGTACACCCTCATCTAACTGTAACACACACACTCACACACAAATTTCCTGTCACTGATTACACACACTGGTTTCCTGCTACACTAAGACACTTTGACACACCCCTATGTGACACTGAAACACACACATACAGGTCCTCTATGTAAACACACACACATCCACATGTACATTACCTAAAATCTGAAACTGTATCCTATTTAACCCTCACACACCTACACATCCCTGTCACACTTATAGCCTACACATACACACACAAATCTGAACTCATATGCATGTATACTGTACATTTAGAATTCTAAAATCTGTAGCCTTTAACTAAATGCTGAATGGTTGTGTATTGCACACACCCACATACATTTACATGTACACCTATCTACTCACGCACACACACACTCTACATGTCCCTCTCTATAGCTCTATTTATGTTCATATGTCATCCTTGAGTGTTCCTATGAATGTGTTCTAAGGGCTATGCAAGTATAGGCCTATAGCCTATACAAGCCTAGCTAGACCCTTGTGTATATGCCCATACATAATGTACCTATATACATACTTGGTTCTTAGTAGCTTTGTGTGGTTGTGGCTTATATAGCCTAATGTGGTATGTGTAATGCAATAGATATTGCTATTGATATATATAATTAATGTATATATAGATATATGGTAAATGGGTGTATGGCCTATATGTGTATATAGCTTATGGCCTAGGTAGAATAGCCTATGGCATATGGAATATATACACTTGAGTTTAATGTATTGTAGACTTGTGTGACTTGAATGGTGTGTGTTTGCTAGGCTAATTGGTTAGAGACCTAGATTGATTTGTTAAGCCTAGGTTAGACCAACCTAGACTAGTTTAACCTAGTTTAACCTGTTTGACCTTGTTTGACCCTGTTTGACCTAACTAGACTAGAGTTGACCTAGTTGACTGTTAGAGTTGACCAAAGGTTGACTTTAGCCTAGATTGATCCTAAACATCATGTAGATACATTGTAGCAGTCTATTTTATTATTTTAGACATGTAGTGACTTGTATTATTCTATAGGAGACAGACACCACTCCTTAGACAGTATATTCTCTTCAGATATTCAGGATACCAGGCGAGTACATTCTCTGATCATTTCATATCTTGCTTAGGATTATATTTTCTGCTTTAGATTACTTTACTTGATGCTGACACGTTGGTAACACGGATTGGTACTATATGGATCTCTTCATGAGATGTTATCCTCCTCGGGAGCATCAGATACTCTTGTCTCGTGTGTTTCACTTACATCATGTATCTCATGCTTCTATTATCATGAATCTTCATGTATCAGCTTGTGATTCCTGTACTCTCATGAATCACATAGCCTTCACGAATCTTTATGAATTACTCTTGAATCACCCTTTATGGGCCAGTAGTATAGTCATGAATCTTAACATAACTTGACTGGATCCTTGTGTATTGATTGGGGATGGGGGAGTAGAAATGAACATGTGAATAATTCCAAAGTAGTATAGTTATGAATCACCTCTTTAGTATAGTCATGAATCACCCTCCAGCTGTTCACATATTTATCTTGTACTCTGAATTACTAGTCACTGATTAGTTTTCTATTATATTGTAGATATTTACTTACAGTCTCTCTTTCTTTTATATCATGTTATTCTTTCAGTTTCATGTATCTTACTCTCTAGCATGATTATATTTTCTATCCTGTTATAATTTATTGAGATGTATTGTGCTCGCTCCTGTCCTAACTGGACCTGTTGAAAATTTTACAGAGGATGATGAGGAACCTTGTACCACTTACCATAGGACTACCCTAGTGGGTTGCTGGGACCTGGATCTCCAATAGGATCCATTAGCAGTGGATGACACATCATTACTTAGATTACTTTTTAGTTGTACTTATTTATACCATGGATTACTGTATTTGGGATTTTGAGATGTTATCTGGATTTGTATTATCTTAGACACTTAGGCTTCTATCTGATTTTATTTCTGTGGATTCATTTCGTTTCATATCTATCTATCTTTTATCGTATTCTACCTTAGATGTGATTGAGACTGCATTGCTATAACACATCCATTCGAAGTGTATATACTATACAAGTACCTTTATATTGTTAGATGATTGACCTAGGATAGCGTTCTACCGCCGATACTGCGGCGTACTAGACGTAACCACTTCTCGTGCCCTTACTCTAGGGTGCGGGTCGTGACACTAGCACCAAGGAAATAAAGAACTCTGTTATACGGCCTAGCCAGTTATGCGGCCCAGCCAAAATAGAACTCATACAACCCAAAATCACGAGGCCGGCTTTATGAAGTACTCATACAGCATTTATACGGCCCAGTCATTATCATGCAGCTCAATGCGGCTCAGTCATGAAAAACTCATGCGGCCCGATACTCGTGCGGATCAGCCACGAGACAATCATGTGGCCCAGCCATACAATATTCATACGGCCCAATCATAAAGTGCTCATGAGGCACCTATACGGCTTAATCATAGAAAGTTCATACAGATCCATCTTGAGGTGCTCAGGCGGTTTAAGTTCGAATGAGCAGCGGTTATGCGGCTCAGTTCGTGCAACCCTATCGTACAGAACACATGTGGTCCAGACGAGATAGGGCATACATCGACCAGGCTTATAGCAGAGGCAGTATATGACAGACCCGCGCATAAAAATATGCGCTATGACCATTTGAAATGTCAGTCATCGTCTACTCACCATCCTTACTCTTGAGAGAAGGTTGTACGTCGGAACAAATAGAAGGAGTGTCTGCCGCTCTCGACGAAGAAGCAAGTCTCTTCCCTTTGGCCGCCGCACCAGTCAACTTAGAAGCTTTCGAAGCCATAGCAGAAAGCATGATAAAGTCGAAGAAGGAGATGGTGAAAGAGGAAAATCTCTCTCTGAACGACTCCTATTTATAGAGTTACTGAAGAGAGACTCTTCGATTCTCGAGATCATTAAGGATATGGACGACGTTTGGGGACTTTATCCCTAGTAACCGTCGAGAGTCTCTTTGATTTTTGAGATCATTAGATGATAAAGTCGACATTTGGGAACTTTATCCCCAGTAACCGTCGGCTTCATCTCGAAAATAGATCCACAACCGAGTCAGAAGAATAAAATACAGCAGTGACAGCTGGCAGACTCTCTGTGGCTCGAAGCGTCCTTGTGACTCAAGATTTGTTCTGAAAACTCAGGACCTCCCTGTGGCTCAGTATTTCTCTGCGACTCAAGATCTCTTTGCAGTTCGAAAACAACTTCCTGCAACTTGAAAACTCCCTATGGCTTGACATATTTTTATGCTTCTTATTCAAAGTATTTTAAATTTATAATTTAAAAACTTTGAAAGGGGTCTTGTAGATGCATGAAAAATATGGGGTTCATGCGGATTACAAATTACTGCATAGGTACTTTAGGCCAAACAGGTCCGCATGAAGGAAAGCCGCATGACTGTTCAAAAACATATGCGGCCCATCGACAAACAGCTGTAGAAAGAAAATATGTGGCCAAAGAGGAGCAGTTCGACGGATAAAGCTGACAAGTCCTGGCAAAACATGACAGTTTTGACACTTCGACAAGAAAGATAAGACATGAGACGTCGTCCAAAAGTAGGGTTCGTACGCCTCCATGCGGCCAAAAGAGTGTCATCCAAGCCGCATGAACCTCATACAGCTCAGCTTATGCAGCGCCAAAGTTTCCAAACATCATGCAGCTAAGAGTAACTGTGATCCAGGCAGCATGAGTCTCATACGACCCCACATGATCGAAGACTGAGAAAACCATACACAACAGGACACGTGGCAATTTGACCAAGTCCCTAACTACCCAGATTTGCTGCAATAAAATCCCAACAAATCGACAGATGGCAACCCAAGAGCGGGTCTTCGCGTGCTAATCAACCACGTGGCCGCAAGCCGTCTATGTGGCTCAAAATACATCCTATTATAAATCGCAGGGTGCCATACCCCTGCAAAGGCTGGCAACCTTCAAGAGAAAAGCAATTTCTTCACGAGCGAGAGACTGCATCAAATAGTCCAAGGAGTAAGACAGAGTTGATAGCACTTTCCCGATCCTCCACCGTCACCCCCCAGAATCAAAACTAAACAATTGTACTTAGATTGTTTCCTAGGATTTCTTTCTAGGCTTTCCTTTGTACAAGCGAGTTTGCAATCAATTTCAGTATTCTGTAATACCTGTCTTTGATTTTTTATGGCAAACAGTGGGAAGCGATGGTGGAGAACAGAATGAGCAGAAAGGTAGACATTGATGTCTAATAATGGTACTGAATGTACCTATGGACCTTTCAAAGATTTTTGTGCTCAAGAAGGTATCATGCGACATTGGACTGTTAGGAACATGCCACAGCAGAATGGATTAGCATAGAGGATGAACCGAACCTTGCTTGAGAAATTAAGATGTATACTCTCCAATGCCGGTTTAGACAAGAAATGGTGGACGGATGCTATACACATGATGCGATACTTGGTTAATAGATCACCAACTCTGACTATAGACTAAAAGTCTCCGTATGAGAAGATAACCGACAAACTAGAAAACTGCAACACTTTGTGCATGTTTGAATGCAAAGCTTACTATCATGTCAATGAGGGTAAGTTAGATCTGAGAGCCAAGAAAACCATTTTCTTAGGATACACACAAGAAGTGAAGGGATATCATTTGTACTGCTTGGAGGATAAGAAGTTATTGATCAGCAGGGATGTCACATTCGATGGGTCTTTAGTGTTGGCTTCAAGCAGAAAGAGTGAGTCCGATCCGGATGATGGTGTATCTAGAAAATCACAAACTGTTGAGATTTAGTCATCTAAGGATGCATCAGATGAGGTAGAGGTTTCTGAATATGTTCATCAAGCCCCACAGGAACAACAACCAAAGAAAGAGCAGCACTAGCAACAAGATTCTTTTGCCACCAATAGGCCAAGGAGACCGGTCAAGCCAGTGCACGTATGGATTTGATGAACCGGTGAAGCACTATGGACAGTTGAATATTATAGAATATGCACTGTCAATAGAGGATGACGAGCCCATCACCTTCAGATAGGATGTCAAAGAAACTAGTAGCGAGAACTGGATGGTAGCTACGTAGAAAGAGATTGAGTCTCTTCACAAGAACTGTACATGGAATTTTGTTCCATTGCCCAAAGACAAGCGAGCTATTGGTTGCAAGTTAGTGTACAAGAAGAATAAAACTTCTCCAGAGTCAGGTGGAGAAGTGTTGCTTCAGAGTCCTTAGGGACGGAATTGACAAGTGGTTGATTTGGTGAAGTTGTGCGGTGGAAAAGTATGTCGGCTAGGTTTTATGGAAGAACATTGTGAGGTGGAGATATGAAGGAAAATTTCCAAAAGTAGGTCCATGACCATTTTCGACTTTGACCATATATTGGTTTTCCATATATTGGAATTTTCATATATTGGATTTCCATATATAGATTTTCAATGTATAAGTCTCTCTCTCTCTCTCTCTCTCTCTATATATATATATATATATATATATATATATATATATATATATATATATGTATATATATAATTTTATTAATGTGAGAAAGAAAAATAAATTACATCCATAGGGACAGTCCACAATTAAGCCTGCCCCCTTCACATCATAGTCAACATTATCTATAATGCCTACTCCTTTGGATACGACACAGTTGAAGAATAAATGCTCTATATTAGTAGCCTACAATCGCAATCTGAATAGTTACGAGTGCCATACTACTTTGGATACGACACAGTTGAAGAATAAATGCTCTATAGATTCAACATCTTGCTGACATAGCGGACATGATGGGTCATCTATCTGGATGCTAAATCTTTGATGTCGATCCTTAGTTAGAAGACATTTAAGTACAAGTTTGTACATACTCAGCTGCATCTTGCGGAGGATTCCCGACATCCATATTATGTCGGTGTTCGCCATCTTCTCTTGCATTGCTCGAAACTTGTTGGCAATATGAACAACATCAAAGCCCGCCTCTTAAGTGTCCGCCCACACCCACAAGTCCTGTCCAATGAGCGGATCAACTTTGCATTAGATGATGTCCGATGAAACTGTACGCGCCCGTCGGTGTAAGTCGGGACGCCATTGGCCTTCCCTCAATATACAGCTAACTTGTTCCCCCTGTCGAGCCTCCCGATCCAGATGTGGGCCAAATAATTACAGCAAACTCTTATGTCCAATCCATGGGTCCAGCCATAGGTCAGTGCTTCTGCCATCAGCAAATATTCGAGCAATATAAAGTTTGATGTCTCTGGCGTAAGATATGTTTGAACGTGATCGATTTATTATTGGTCTGACGATATTCCCAGAAATTAGTCTCCCTCAAGTATCTGCTTTTCGTCGAGTCTACCCATAGAGAATTTCCCTAGAACAACTTCCACACCATTTTTATACCTGCCACACTACGTATAAGTGTTAGTGATTGCAGTCTGACACCCCCTTCATCCTCCGGCCTGCATAGAGTGTCCCAAGGTATATCATGGACTCCAACATGCCAAATAAAATCCGTGTAATATTTTTTAATCCGGTGTATTATTGACATTGGAAGTTGAATGGCTTACAGCCAAAAATTTATTATAGAGAGGATGATAGATCTCACCAGCTCAATTCTGCCGCCGAATGAATAGCATTGTGCTTTCCAGCCCTCAATGCTTTTTTGTACGTAGTCAACAAGTGTTCTGCATTCTTCGTCACGGCTATAGTTAACCATCAGAGGAATTCCCAAGTACTTTACTGGCAGCTCCGCTCGTCCAATCCCGAACTCAAGTGCCCGCTCTTCCTTATTCGAGCATAGACTATTGAAGTAGAGTCTGCTTTAGTCTCTGTTTAACCGTAATCCTGTGAGATTGCTAAAAGTTGTTATTCCCGGGGCTTGATCAAAGATGGTAGACTCGATGTCGAGATCAGAGGTTCAACAAACGTTCACCTTCTGATTATTCTCGAGATCCAAGAGGAACACTATAATTGTAATGTCCCAAATTCGTGATACATATTTAGTGTACGTATACGTGTTTTGGACCCATATTTTATTTATTCATGGTTAGTTATCTTAGTTTATTTTGCATTGGCTTGGTTTTATTGGCATTGATAGTTTAATTGGTTTTAATGGTTCATTGGTTTATTTGGGCTTGGTTTATTCCTAGGTTGGTTCGACTTGGTTTGGTTTGCTTGGTTCATTATGAACCATAGGGGTGAACCCCCTACCTACCACCACCATCCTCCTTTATAACCTACCTAACTTTTTTCTCTCCTCCACTTTCTTATTAACTCTTCTTCCTTTTCCATTAAACCCACCACCAACCAAGAACACCCCTTAGGCAAGTGCAACTTGCTTCCACAAGAGAGCCCCTTTTTATTGTTCCATTAGCTTCTTCTCATGTTTCTAAGACACATTAGAACTTGTTATTTTCCATTTTGAGGCTTTAATTTTTGTAGATCTAGAAATTAGTTATTTTTGGATTTTGGTAGTTTTGATCTATCAAACTTCTTTGTTTTCAAGTTTTGATGGTTCCATGTTGTAGAGAATTTTATTCTACCCAATTTTGACCTTTGAAAAGTTGGATTTGGACTTATTTTGAACAAATTATGGATTGTGAAGCTTTAGGTTCAACCATGGAGTTCCTGCTGATTTGGAGAAGACAGTGAGCAGTGTGCAAGCTTTTTAGCTTACGCCACTGAGTTGTGCACGCTTTTTAGCGCAGCGCAGTCCGACTCATACGCTGCCTTGATGAGGAGTCGTATGGACCTTATACGCTGCCTTTTGGGAGGCGTATATCTTGCAAACACTGTCTTGGCAAGGAGTCGTATGGACCTCATACGCTGCCTTGATGAGGAGTCGTATGGACCTCATACGCTGCCTTTTGGAGGCGTATGTCTTGCATATGCTGCCTTGACAAGGAGTCGTATGGACCTCATACGCTGCCGTGATGAGGAGTCGTATGGAGTACATACGCTGTCTTGAAGAGGAGTCGTATGGAGTCCATACGCTGACTTGAGCGTAGCCTGACTTGAGCGTAGCCTGACTTGAGCATAGCCTGACTTGAGTGTAGCCTGACTTGAGCGTAGCCTGACTTGAGCGTAGCCTGACTTGAGCGTAGCCTGACTTGAGCACAACCTGATGTTTAGGCGCAACTGGACCTGACCCTACTTACCCTGGATCTTCTATAGCCCTTTTGTCCTGAACTTGGAAATCATGAATTCACTTGATATGTTTGGAATTGATAATTTAGCATGACGTGATAGTGACCCGTAGTGGTGCACTCCTGACATAATAACCTGACATGACATGATAGTGGCCCGCCGTGGCGCACTCCTGACAAAGTACACTTGGCATGATAACCTGACCTGATATATCTTGAACAGCTCTTGCGACGGCTACCTGACATGACATGACCTGTTTAATTAATCCTGACACCGTGGGCGATTGTGCTTGTACAAATAATCCAGTCCTGTCTTGCATCATGTCTAGGAGGGGACTCCTGAGTACCACGGTCAGAAGTACCTACTGAAATGGACTAAGGTTAATGACTAGTATAATTCATTAGACATGAAGAGATGTTCCCCAGTTACAGGCGATCCCGTTATCCCGGCCGCAAATGTTTGGACTTGTAGCCTGCCGAAGAGTAGGGCACATTTCCAGCCCACTTTTATGTGGGGCACCCACCATTGTCACTTAAATGATTGAACTTTATTGTCACTCTAATGCATTGTACTCTCTAAATTGTCACTATAATATTCGCCTGGATAACCTGGATAGCTGCAGGGCCTGTGACTACTTGGAGCATCTCATTGCATCTTGCTAGTAACTAGGATTGTGATAACCCTAGTTAGTTAATATAGAAAGCCGTAGGCAATGATTGGTCGTGATTGCTTGGATGGAGTCTAGTCCAGTATAGTATTGTCTACAAGTGATTGGTTGAAAGATTGTACCAGAATGATTGAATGATTGTCACTCCAGATTGTTACTATAACGATTGTACTCTATTTTCACTCTAGCGTATTGCACTCATCATTGTCACTTTTATCATTGTACTCTCTCCTTTTTACCTTAATGATTGGCACCTTTAGCAATAAATGATCAGAGACTAAGTTCTGTTCAGGCGAAGGGTTACAATCTCGGTCCTTGTTTGGTTTAAGGATTGTAACCTGGCTTCCAAAATAGTATCTTCGTCTTCTCTTCATATATTGTCCAGCTATATACTATTTAGCATGATTCTCCAGTTATCGTAGGTCAATGATGCCTCACTTAATTATTTTCTCTGATTGGGATAAATGCATTGGTAGTGCACAAACCTCAATCTGTGTTACATATTGTTGTTTTCTTACATATTGAATGATAATGATTTGTTGGTTTTAGTTCTTAAGTGAAGCCTCCTTTGTGGCACTTGCTCTTTCTGGGGTCTGACCTAGCTGGTTTTGTATAGCCAGATACCGGAGCAGTACCAAAGGATCTCCCTGTTTTTCAGCCCGATGGTGGTCACCAGGCGTAACCAGGGCATCAAGTGGGTTTCTTTTGTTCTCCCACTGTAATATTATACATTATTCTTTTGAGACGTTTAGACGACGAGCAAGTGTTAGCTCGATTGTACTTACTTACTGTCTGCCTACGGGCTGTAACATGATTGACAAGCCCCGGGGGTTGATCATGTATGACTGAACTCTTGCTAGTCCTCACATTTTGTAACGACTAGCTTCATGATCATTCCAGATATATAATGTATGGGACGCCTTACTATTGTGTATTTGGTGGTCTGACATCTTGTAATTAGTATTAGTTGGTTGAGATTGAGACAATAGGCTATTTGATGACCTTAAGAGACTGATGGATTGTAGTGAAACCCTCACATATCTAGACAGTCGTGACCGTATAGTGGTGTGGATTCCATTCCGTTATACGTAGCTGGCTATGTCTGCCCCCGCTCTCCAGTATTCTGGTTCTGGGGCGTGACAATAATATAAATCTGATTACAAAAGCAACAATAATCAGAAAATAAATCTCACGTTCTTCCTCGCAATCGCAGTTGCTGACGGACAGAACTGAGTTCAGAAAATAAATCTCACATTCTTCCTTACAATCGCAGTTGCAGACGGACAGAACTGAGTTACAACTTAGATGAAGGAGAAGAAAGAAGAAAGAAGAAGAGGAAAGGTTCTTGCTGGGGTGATTAAGATCACCGTTGCTCAAAGCAAGATTCGCCCCAACACGATCTGTTTCCAGGAACCAGCAAGTTCACGAAGAACTTCTGGAACGCTCGTAAGTCAATGTTTGAGACTTGAACGGGCTTCCTAGACTTTACAGACTCCCTTAATTCTCTTCTTGGTGCATCTTTCAAAGGAGGCCAAGGAGCTCTATTTATAGAGTGGAGTTGAGACTTCACCTTTTCTCCTATCCGATGTGGGACTAAAATACCAATACTCAAAAATAGAGTTTGATATTTTAGATCATCCCACAGTCAGCATAGAAGTGTGCCAGTCCACGCCTACCCCCCGAACACTCCCGTGCATGCACGAGACAATCCTGGAGTCCGCGTCCGAGCCCGAGTCCGCACAACAAAAATTAACTTGTATCCTTGTTGGATTTAATCCTTTTTCCTTCTAGGAAAATACTCCCACATGGCACAAACTTGTGCCCCACTACACCTCATGTGCACACCTCAACACAAGCAATGCATTATATTGAGATACTCACCATTTGGTGTAGCCGATGTGGGACTATCTTTTCTAGTCCAAAGGCAAAAACACCAACAATCCCCCACATATCTCAATATATGGGTTGAGCGTTCCCCACAGTAACTGCCCATCATGCATTAGGAGAGATGTCGCTACGACTTGAATCTTCCCGCATAGGTTAAATAACAGCATGATACAAGAATGGACTAAGCCTTGAATTCTGCACCATAACTGCAATTCTTCCTACTCACATAATGACATCAACTGTGCTTCTGGCTGCACATTGAAGGACTTGTGCCAGCCTGGTTTCAGTGTATAATTTTTGGACGTCTACAAGTTTACCCTCAAGAGACGGCCTGATATCTCTGTCCATACACTATAGGTGAGTTCTTTATAAAGAGTCATGGCATGAAGCATTGCGCTTCTTTGCGGTGCTACGCCGCTATGACATGGCTTAAAGCCGAGGCTTTACCCCACCTGGGTACCTCATCGTAGTGTCATACTACTGTAACATGAGGTCACAGGCCTCTTTGTAGTGCCAAACTACCCAGCATGAAGCCTTGCGCTTCCGTGCGGTGTTACGCCGCTATGACATGGCTCGCAAAGCCGAGGCTTTACCCTACCTGGTACCTCTTCGTGGTGTCATGCCACTGTAACATGAGGACATCGTCCTCTTTGTAGTGCTGTCTACCTCTCTTTATTACGATTATCATACAACATTAGGCTACCTGCCTATTTGCGGTGCTACTCCGCTGTGACTTGGCTTGCAAAGCCTAGGCATTACCCTTACCTAGGAACTCATGGTGGACTCACCCCACTGTAGCATGGAGTTACACTCCTGGTAGTGCTGCGCTATCGTGCTTCCTGTAAAGCACTCCAGGCATTCACTCTGCCTGAGAACTCATTAAGGCATTTAAGCCAACCTTCCCACATGATCCGTTTTCTGCAGAAAACAACAGTAGACAACAATAGTTGTAGGTCCGTAACCTCTCCATGTCACATAGGACAAGTACCCACCGTTTCTGATATTCTTCTGGTTAATAGTCCTCCCTTGAACTAAAAGCTAGATGCCTAGTAGATTTCTCTTTGAACTAATAGCATAAAACTTTATGGTAGGAATGTAATAACACAATATCAGAATGCCTTCAAGCCCATTTTACAAGCTATGTCATCGACCAGCTGGCGCTTGAGGCCCTTGGTGAACGGATCCGCCAGGTTCTCCTGACTCCGAACATCAATCACTGTAATGACACCTCTCTTGATGAGATCGTTCATTGCCTTGTGCTTTAACCGCACAGTTCTCTTCTTCCCGTTGAAGAGATCATTCGATGCCACCGCTACAATCGCCTGGTTGTCGCAGTATATCGAAATTGTCGGTATATGTGCCCCAACTACCGGAAGATCATACATGATCTCCCAAAGCCACTCTGCTTCATCTGCTGCGGTATCAAGTGTAAAGAACTCAGATTCCATAGATGATCGCGAGAGCATAGTCTACTTCTTCGACTTCCACGATATAGCAGCTCCACCCATTGTGAATATGAATCCACCTGTGGACCTCTCGCTCTTTAATTCTGAGCACCAACTGCTATCACTGAAGTCTTCCACTACCGGCGGATCTCCGCTGTAGTGCAGTGCATATGTCTGAGTCTTCTGGAGATATCTCATAACCCATTTCACATCTTTCCAGTACTCAATACCGGGGTTGCTCGTGAAACAACTCAGCATTCCCATAGCAAAAGCTATGTCAGGCCTTGTGGCAGTAGTAGCATACATCAAACTCCCGATTACGCTTGCATACTCCAGCTGCCTGACGCTTTCTCTTGAATTAGGCTTCAGTTTCAGATCACACTTGTATGGCGTATCGATACCTGGAAGATCCTGATACCCGTAACGAGTGATCATCTTCTCAATATAATGAGACTGTGACAGCGCTAGTCCAGTGTCTGTCCGGATGATCTTGAGTCCCAAGATAACATCAGCATCCCCCAAGTCCTTCATACTGAACTTCGTCGAGAGGAACTTCTTTGTCTCCGTGACACAGCTTATATCCGTACCTAGGATTAGCATTTCGTCCACGTATAGACAAACGATGACTCCTCTTCCGTCAGCAAACTTTGTATAGACACACTTATCTGTTTCACTGACCCTGTAGCCACTTGACCTTATAACTTTGTCAAACTTCTCATGCCACATTTTGGGAGCTTGCTTTAAACCGTACAGAGATTTCACCAACTTGTAAACTTTATCTTCAAGACCTTTGACGACAAACCCTTCTGGTTGTTTCATGTAGATCTCTTCGGTCAGCTCGCCATTCAGAAATGTCGTTTTCACATCCATCTGATGTATCACCATCTTATGTATCGCTGCGAGAGCAATCAACATTCTGATGGTGGTCATCCAGGCTACTGGAGCATACATGTCAAAGTAGTCGATCCCCTGCTTCTGAGAAAATCCCTTGGCCACTAACCTGGCCTTGAACTTGTCAATGGTTCCATCTGCTTTCATCTTCCTCTTGAAGATCTATTTGCATCCGATGGGTTTCCCTCTTTCAGGAAGATCAACCAACACCCAAGTGTTATTTGAGGTGATGGAATCAATTTCATTGTCAATCGCCTCTTTCCAGAAAATATCATCTCTGGTCTTTATCGCCTCATCATAAGTAAGCGGATCTTCCATATGATAGGTGATGAAGTCTTCTCCGAAGTTCTTCGGCCTCCTCGCTCGCTTCGACGACGGCTCAGCGAGTTCTGGTTCAACCGTTGTTTCAACAACAACATCTTCTTGGACTACTTCTTTATTGAAAACTTCAGTTTCTTGTGCACCCTTATTGTTCTCCGGTTTATCCGTAAGAACAATATTCTTGTGCCTTGCAAATTGTCTTTACGAGATTCGATGATATGATTTGACTCAATATCAAAAAATCTTCGAGCATCACTCTTCTCGGCATACCCCAAGAAGATCATCTTCGTAGTCCTAGTCCCCAGCTTCTGAATCTTCAGATCTGGGAGCTTCACATAAGCCAGAGACCCCCACACTCGAATGACATTCAAGTTAGGTCTGACTTTGAACCAGTGTTCATGAGGAGTTACGTCCGAAGTTGCATATGGCACTCTATTTAGAATAAAAGTGGTCGTCCATGCAGCTTCTCCCCATTAGCATTTAGGAAGACCCATAGTTAGCAGCACTGAGTTCATCATTTCTGTCAACGTTCTGTTCTTCCTCTCTGCTATCTCGTTAGATTAAGGAGAATACGGAGCAGTAGTGTCATTGATGATTCCATGTTCTTTGCAGAACGACGCAAATTCATGAGACCTCTACTCTACATCTCGATCACTTCTGAGTAGTTGTAGATCAGTTTAACGTTCAGCTTCAGCCCTGAAGTCTCTGAAATACTCGAATGCTGTATCCTTCTACTTGAGAAGTCATACGAACTGCACTTCGAGAAACACTTCGAACCGGCCTCTGTGGAGAATTGATAAAAGTCACAGATATCTGAGTGTACTAACTCCAGATGATCAGTACTTTAGTTCAATCGTCTGAGCAGCTTCCCAACAGTCTTGTATCTGCATAGACCTTAAACTCCTCCACCTCCTTACCCCCACATTCCAAAGATAAGGTTCCGGTAGGACAGCTTGAGTCTGCTTCTGTCATAGATCAACTCTCAGTCCACTCAATGAAGTAACTTCATCGCCATCAGCAGAAGTTCGAACATTCCTTCAGCATCGAACATCTTTTAGAAGCATGTTCCTCGTCAAGAAATTACCATCTGGCTAGTACGAATGTCCATCTTTCAAGTCTGTATCAGATAACAGACTTTCTGAGATCAAATTGTCAAAAAATCTTTGGTACGTGCAACACGCATTTCATGTCTTTGTCGGTGGTTAATAACCACTGTCTCGATCTTCAGAACTTATGCTAGATATATGTTCGCCATCGAGACCTTCTTCATAACATGGCTCGTCCTTGGTGAACAGCTCCTTTGAGAGCACACGTGGTCAGATGCACTGCTATTTTAGTTTGTGCTTGGATTTGTATTCACTCATGTAGTGGCCATTCTTGTCACAGTTGAAGCAAGTCACGTGGGACTTGGACTTCTGTTGCTTGAACGAAGGACTGTTCACTTTTAGATTAGCGGAGTCCTTCTTGTGATGAGAAGCCACATGCTTCCCCTTGAACTCTCTTGTCTGCACTAAGTTGGCCTTAGCTAGTTGTTTGGACAGAGAGTACATCTTCTGTTGAGATCACATTTCGTCCTCAACGTGGATCTCTTGTAGAAGATCTTCCAAGCTAATGTCCAGCTTCTTTCGATGCATTGTAGCATAGAAGTTGCTCCAACCGGCAGGAAGTTTCGAGACTATCCCTCCAACGACAAACTTGTCGACGGGGGGCATCTTCTCGTCATCTAACTTCTGGCTCAACTTCAGGAATTCCTTTACTTGAGGTAGCATCGCCATCTCGTCTTCGAAGAGCCACTTGTGGTACTTCTCGACGATAAAGTTTTTGGACCTGTTCTCATCATCTTCATATAAGCTTACCCAAAGAATTCCAGATCTCTTTGGCCTTTACCTTCTTGGAATATGACTCTGCCAGAGAGTCTTCCATAGAATTAAGAATCAGCAGTTTACAGATGCTGTTTTCTCTCTTCCATTTGCTCTGCTTGACGAGTGCAGCAGCAAAAGCTTCGACAGTTCCTCCTTCTGGATTCGTCGGTTCATCCTCAATCAACACATGGTCTACGTCCACGAGTTGAAGATTAAGGGTGGCCTTCCTCTTCCAGATTTGGAAATGTTCTCTATCGAATTTTTCTAACTTGTTAAAGCTGGTATCGATGAGAGAAGCACGAGAGTTCTCCATCTACAAGGATCTTGCTTTGAGATTGTTATTCCCGGGGCTTGATCAAAGATGGTAGACTCGATGTCGAGATCAGAGGTTCAACAAACGTTCACCTTCTGATTATTCTCGAGATCCAAGAGGAACACTATAATATAAATCTGATTACAAAAGCAACAATAATCAGAAAGTAAATCTCACGTTCTTCCTCGCAATCGCAGTTGCTGACGGACAGAACTGAGTTCAGAAAATAAATCTCACATTCTTCCTTACAATCGCAGTTGCAGACGGACAGAACTGAGTTACAACTTAGATGAAGGAGAAGAAAGAAAAAAGAAGAAGAGGAAAGGTTCTTGCTGGGGTGATTAAGATCACCGTTGCTCAAAGCAAGATTCGCCCCAACACGATCTGCTTCCAGGAACCAGCAAGTTCACGAAGAACTTCTGGAACGCTCGTAAGTCAATATTTGTGACTTGAACGGGCTTCCTAGACTTTACAGACTCCCTTAATTCTCTTCTTGGTGCATCTTTCAAAGGAGGCCAAGGAGCTCTATTTATAGAGTGGAGTTGAGACTTTACCTCTTCTCCTATCCGATGTGGGACTAAAATACCAATACTCAAAAATAGAGTTTGATATTTTAGATCATCCCACAATCAGCATAGAAGTGTGCCAGTCCACGCCTACCCCCCGAACACTCCCGTGCATGCACGAGATAATCCTGGAGTCTGCGTCCGAGCCCGAGTCTGCACAACAAAAATTAACTTGTATCTTTGTTAGATTTAATCTTTTTTCCTTCTAGGAAAATACTCCCACATGGCACAAACTTGTGCCCCACTATACCTCATGTGCACACCTCAACACAAGCAATACATTATATTGAGATACTCACCATTTGGTGTAGCTGATGTGGGACTATCTTTTCTAGTCCAAAGGCAAAAACACCAACAAAAGTTTCTATCAATTCGAACATTGCCTGCAGTCCTTATATTGATGGCTAATATGTGGATGGACCAATTTGTATAGAGGTTGGATCTGTTGCCATGCTACAACTGCATTCAGTAGGTACGAGAAATACTCCATAACCAGTGTAAACAAATATGGGGATAGTGCCTACTGAATCCAGAGAACTTAGCAGCTGTAGAATTAAGCTGGTGAGGACAGAGAACGTCGCCATCGTGATGCATTCTGAATTCATCATTCTGAATTCATCACGTAGCATTCTGAATGCATTCTGAACTCCCTCATATCCCTGTTATCGGACAAATATGGGGATAGTGCCTACTGAATTCAATAGTCCCCTTTTGCTGGAGAAGAACCCATGTGGCTAACCTTCAATGAGGACAGAGAACGTCGCCATCGTGATGCATTCACGAACTCTATCTACCCATACTTCTGAGAAGCCCGTAGCAACCATGATAGCACATACGAACTCCCTATTGACAGTGTCATAGGCCTTTCGTAGGTCGAGTTTAATGCAAGCCTTTTTCCCTCCTGGCTTGTTGAACTCCCTGACAAACTCATGTGCAACCAATGAATTTTTTGAAATAGAGCATCCCTTGACGAATGCAGCTTGGTTTCTGGAGATTAGTTCGACTATCAAGCCCTCCATCCGTCGATACATGATACCTATGATAAGTTTATAGATATAGTTGCAGCATGCGATGGGTCGAAAGTCAGATAAGTCCGTAGCTCCTTCCTTCTTCAGAACCAAGGAGAGAAAAGTATGGTTTAATTCTTTTAGAAGCTGCCCACTTATGAAGAAATCGTTGACCACTTTGAGGACTTGTGCTTTCAGCTCTTACCAATGTGCTTTGTAGAATTTACTACCAAACCCATCTGGGCCAGGCGCTTTGTCAGGGTAACAACTTTCACTATACTCTCTATTTCTTCCATAGTGATCGGAGCAAGTAGAAGCTCATTGCCCAATTGCATCACCATTTTTTATAGATAAAAGTAGGAAAACAGGTGAAGTAGGTAGTTTGGTTATACAACTCATAAAAGTATCTGACAGCTGTTGTTCGAATGTTCTCCATAGTTGATATGACATTGTCCTGGTTGTCAATTAGGTGGTGAATACGATTATGATATTATCTTGTATGAATTATGTCATAGAAAAATCGAGTGCATTTATCCCCCTTCTGGAGCCACGCGTATTTGGCTCGTTGGGTGGCTGCCACTTCCTCGACAAGTTGATGCTTCCCCACCTCTTTGACAAACATCTACTCCCTCCGAGCGAGTTCCTCGTTGAAGAGGTTTTCCTGCAGGTTGTTGCACGCTGTGGAGCTCTTGCCTTTTCTTCGCAATCTCGCCGCTTGGCCTCTCACGCACCCATAGCTTTAACTCGTTCTTTACTTGTTTTAGGCGTTGCGCCAGTCTGTATTGTGCATTCCCGGAGGCCGTCGAAGAAAGACCCCTCCCCACCACCTCTTGATACCCATAGAGGATGAGCCAACCATTGTTGTACCGAAAAGGAGCATCCTGGCGCGTGTTTCTATCCATGAGTTTGACGCTTGATGGTGAGTGATCACTCGAGCCTGCTGCAAGCCCGATAACAGGGATATGAGGAAATTTCTTGAACCAAAGGTTGTTTCCAATAGCCCTGTCGAGTTAACATATGACTCTGCCCCTTGTTGCTTTGTTGTTCCACGTCCATACATGTCCTCCTCTTTCCAGGGATTTGAGTCTAGCTCGATATAGACATCTTTAGAAGTCGTACAGCAATGACTCAGGAATAGTTCTACCACTGATCTTCTCATTTTGGTATAAAACGGAGTTGAAGTCTCCCATAAATATAACAGGGAGGTGGAGGTTCGTCTCAGCCAATTGGTTGATGTGGGCAATTTTGTTCCACAGCTTCTCTCTCCTTTTTCTATAATTATGTCCATATATAATGCTCCCAAGATGAACTGAAGTCCGCTGCAGTGAGTAAAAGGTACTGCTATAAGCTGATCAGAGGCCTGGATAACCTGACCATCCCAGTAAGACTTGTCCCAAAGGAGCCATATTCGAGCCATGTCACTTTTCTCCAAATTGTTAGTCTGTGCCAAGTTGTGTGGAGTTCTTCGGACCAACAGTCTATCAAACTTAATTTTTGTCGCCAACAAGGCACTGATAGTGCATTGTTCTAGCTTTAGTCGATTGTGAACCTTCCTCCATCTCCCTATAGAACACACACCTCGGATATTCCATGCAATAGTTGTTGGTGTTTTTGCCTTTGGACTAGAAAAGATAGTCCCACATCGGCTACACCAAATGGTGAGTATCTCAATATAATGCATTGCTTGTGTTGAGGTGTGCACATGAGGTGTAGTGGGGCACAAGTTTGTGCCATGTGGAAGTATTTTCCTAGAAGGAAAAAGGATTAAATCCAACAAGGATGCAAGTTAATTTTTGTTGTGCGGACTCGGACTCGGACACGGACTCCAGGATGTCTCGTGCATGCACGGGAGTGTTCGGGGGGTAGGCGTGGACTGGCACACTTCTATGCTGATTGTGGGATAATCTAAAATATCAAACTCTATTTTTGAGTATTGGTATTTTAGTCCCACATCGGATAGGAGAAGAGGTGAAGTCTCAACTCCACTCTATAAATAGAGCCCCTTGGCCTCCTTTGAAAGATGCACCAAGAAGAGAGTTGAGGGAGTCTGTTAAGTCCAGGAAGCCCGTTCAAGTCTCAAATATTGACTTACGAGCGTTCCAGAAGTTCTTCGTGAACTTGCTGGTTTCTGGAAGCTGTTCGTGCTCGTGTGGGGCGAATAAAGCTTTGAGCAATGGTGGTTCATTTACCCCAGCATCTCATTCTCGCCTGTCATCGCTGCTGTTGCATTTTACAGTAACTTCTTTTTAGAAGCTCTACTGCCGATAGTTGCTTGCACAAAGTCTCTTTAGATTTTTTGTGTATTACGTAGAATCTTTTTAGATCCTCGTAATTCAGAATCCTCCAGGATCTCTGTTGCACATCTTCTTTAAGGTGCTGCATTTGAAACGTTGTGTGTACAATTGTTTCAGTTTCAGAATTTTCCATCGAAAATTGTACCTCAGCACTAACAATCTCAAAGCTTTATTGAGAAGATGGATAATTCTCGTGCTTCGCTCATCGATACCGGCTTTAACAAGTTGGAGAAATTCGATGGCGAACACTTCCAGATATGGAGACGAAAGGTCACTTTAAATCTTCAACTCGTGAATATTGATCACGTGCTGTCAGAAGAAGAACCGATCGTTCCAACCATTGGATCTGCTGCGGTTGTGGCCGCTGCTACGGCCAAGCAAGCGAAGTGGAAGAGAGAAAATAGTATATGCAAACTACTGATACTCAATTCCATGGAAGACTCTCTGGCAGAGTCCTACTCTAAGAAGACATCTGCCAAAGAGATATGGGACTCCTTGGGAAAGCTCTATGAAGATGACGAGAATCGATCCAAGTTCTTCATGGTAGAAAAATACCACAAGTGGACCTTCGAAGACGAGAAGGCGATGATGCCCCAAGTGAAGGAGTTTCTGAAGTTGCATCAGAAATTAGAAGACGAGAACATGTCCCTCGTCGACATGTTTGTCGTTGGAGGGATCGTCGCGAAACTTCCTACAGAATGGAGCAACTTCTATGCAAGGATGCATCGAAAAAGATGGAAATTAGCTTGGAAGATTTCTTGTAAGAGATCCTTGTTGAGGACGAGATGCGCTCTCAATAGAAGATGGATACTCTGTCCAAACAACTGGCGAAGGCAAATCTGGTCCAAACCAGAGAGTACCAGGGGAAGCAGGCTGCTTCTCATCGCAAAAAGGACTTCACGAATCTGAAAGTGAAGGGTCCTGCTTTCATGCAGCAGAAGTCCAAGTCCCATGCGACTTGCCTCAATTGTGGCAAGAAGGGCCACTACAAATCTGAATGCAAGTCCAAGCCCAAAGAACAAGGTGAGCCTAGTAAGGTTTCTATGATTACTAATCTAGTTGCCATGATAGCACAGGTTGCAACTGTGGGGGCTGACTTGGACTGGTGGATAGACACTGGTACGACCTGCCATATATGTTCAGACAAAGACTGGTTCGTCTCTTATGAGCCAACTTCAGAGAAGGTCATAATGGCAAACTAGGCACAAGCTGAAGTACTGGGGATCGGGACGGTAGAGCTGAAACTCACATCGGAGAACACTCTGACGCTTCAAGGTGTAAAGCATGTTCCAGTAATTGCTAAGAACCTGATCTCTGAAAGTCTGCTCTGCAACGCAGGCTTAAGGATGGACATCAATGCTGGCCAGTTGGTGATGTCCAAGAAGGGTACATTCTTCGAAAAAGCTTTCCAAACTGAAGGAATGTACAAGATTCAGCTTGTTGTAACCCAGCATGATAATATAAATACAATCACTTTTTCTGATTATTCTCTTGAGTTACGGCATAATAGGCTAGGACATGTTCATTGTAAAAGGATTAACAGAATGTCTAGTCTAGGACTTATCTCCAAGTGTGGGGGTAAGGTAGAGAAATTCGAAGTATGTGCTCAGACGAAGATCACAAGGAAACCTTTTCACAGGGTCCATCGAAGTACAGATCTTCTGGAGTTGGTTCACTCAGATATCTGTGACTTTAAACAATTCTCTACAAAGGCCGGGATGAAGTATTTCATTACTTTCATCGATGACTTCTCAAAGTATGCTTTCGTCTACTTGCTCAAGTCTAAAGACAAAGCATTCGAGAAGTTCAAGGAGTTCAGGGCCGAGGCTGAGCGGTAAACTGGACAACAACTCAAGAGGTTAAGGAGTAATCGAGGCGGGGAGTATCGGTCCCATGAATTTTTATCATTCTGCAAAGAACATGGAATCATCAATGAGATAACGGCTCCGTACTCTCCTCAATCCAACTGAGTAGCAGAAAGGAAGAACAGAATGTTGACAGAGATGATGAACTCCATGTTGTTGACTGCGAGTCTTCCAAAGTGTTACTGGGGAGAAGCTGCACTAACGGCAATGTTCATTCTGAACGGAGTGCCATATGCAACTTCCGACATAACTCCTCATGAACTCTGGTTCAAAGTCAGACCTAACTTGAATGTCATTCGAGTGTGGGGGTATCTGGTTTATGTGAAGCTCCCGGATCTGAAGATTCAGAAGTTGGGGACAAGGACTACGAAGGCGATCTTCTTGGGGTATGCTGAGAAGAGTAATGCTCGAAGATTCCTTGATATCGAGTCAAACCATATCATCGAATCTCGCGATGCTGAATACTTTGAAGACAAGTTTACAAAACACAAGAATATTATTCTCGCAGATCTTTCGAAGAATGATGAGGGTACAAAGCATACATAAGTCTTTAATAAACCAGTAGTCCAAGATGAAGCTGTCGTCAAGGAGACACCAGCTGAACCAGAACTCGCTGAGCCGTCAACTAAGCGAACGAGGAGACCGAAAGACTTCGGAGATGACTTCGTCACCTATCATGTGGAAGTAGATCTGCTTACCTATGATGAGGCGATGAAGACCAGAGATACTGTATTCTGGAAGGAGGCGATAGACAACGAGATTGACTCAATCACCTCCAACAACACATGGGTATTGGTTGACCTGCCAGAAGAAGCAAGACCCATCGGATGCAAATGGATCTTCAAGAAGAAGATGAAAGCAGATGGAACCATTGACAAGTTCAAGGCCAGGCTAGTGGCCAAGGGGTTTGCTCAGAAGCAGGGGATCGACTACTTTGACACTTATGCTCCAGTAGCTCGGATGACAACCATCAGATTGTTAATTGCTCTAGCAGCAATACACAAGCTGGTGATACATCAGATGGATGTGAAAACGGCATTCCTTAATGGCGAGCTGACCGAAGAGATCTACATGCAATAACCAGAAGGTTTTGTCGTCAGAGGTTTGGAAGACAAAGTCTGCAAGTTGATGAAGTCTCTGTATGGTTTGAAATAAGCTCCCAAAATGTGGCATGAGAAGTTTGACAAGGTGATAAGGTTAAATGGCTACAGGGTCAGTGAAACAGACAAGTGTGTCTATACGAAGTTTGCTGACGGAAGAGGAGTAATCGTATGTCTTTACGTGGACGACATGCTAATTCTAGGTACGGATTTAAGCTGCGTCACAGAGACAAAGAAATTCCTCTCGACCAAGTTCAGTATGAAGGACTTGGGAGATGCCGACGTAATCTTGGGGCTCAAGATCATCCGGACAGGCACTAGAATAGCGCTGTCACAATCTCATTATATTGAGAAGATGCTCACTCGCTACGGGTATCAAGATCTTCCTTTAATTGATACACCGTACCGGAGTGATCAGAAGCTGGAGCCAAATTCGAGGGAAAGCGTCAGGCAGTTGGAGTACGCTAGCGCCATCGGAAGCTTGATGTACGCTACTACTGTCACAAGGCCTGACATAGCTTTTGCAGTGGGAATGCTGAGTCGGTTCACTAGCAATCCAGGCATTGAGCACTGGAAAGCTGTGAAGCGTGTTATGAGATATCTCAAGAAAACTCAGACATATGCACTTTTCTACAGCGGAGATCCGTCAGTAGTGGAAGGCTTCAGTGATGCTAGCTGGTGTTCAGATATGGAGAGCGAGTATTCCACAGGTGGATTCGTATTCGCCATCGACGAAGCTGCTATATCGTGGAAGTCGAAGAAGCAGACTATGTTATCTCGCTCCTCCATGGAATCTGAATTCTTTGCATTGGATGCTGCTGCAGATGAAGCAGAGTGGCTTCGGGAGCTCATGTATGATCTTCCGGTGGTTGGGGCTCAGATACCGACAATACCGATATACTGTGACAACCAGGCGGCAGCAGCAGTGGCATCAAATGAACTCTTCAACGGGAAGAAGAGAACGGTGCGGTTGAAGCACAGAGCAGTACACGATCTTATCAAAAAAGGTGTTATTGCAGTGATTGATGTTCGAAGTCAGGAGAACCTGGTGGATCCGTTCACCAAGGGCCTCAAGCGCCAGCTGATCGATGACACAGCTTATAAAATAGGCTTGAAGGCATTCTGATATTGTGTTATTACATTCCTACCATAAAGTTTTATGCTATTAGTTCAAAGAGAAATCTACTAGGCATCTAGCTTTTGGTTCAAGGGAGGACTATTAACCAGAAGAATATCAGGAACGGTGGATACTTGTCCTATGTGACATGGAGAGGTTACGGACCTACAACCACTGTTGTCTACTGTTGTTTTCTGCAGAAAACGGATCCTGTGGGAAGGTTGGCTTAAATGCCTTAATGAGTTCTCAGGCAGAGTGAATGCCTGGAGTGCTTTACAGGAAGCACGG
>JANAVB010009999.1:25910297-25915297 GCA_029216955.1 Iris pallida
TCCAACTGGGATGATTATTTCTTACAGTCATTATGATGAGACTTGTTATTTATTTTTCTTCCTTTTGTTGTCGGGCTATACCCGAGACATTATCCTAGTTCTGTATTTGCTGGACAACTTTTTCTGTGTTATTTCAGACTATCTCATTTTATGTTGTTTTGGTACTCATTAATTATTGATTATTTTTGCGTGGATGAGAATAGCTTTGTACCTGTGGCCATGTGATATTTACAGCTTAAGTACTCATTAACAAGTCTAACATTTTGGTAGTCTGTTGGTGATGTACTGCTGGCATGTTTCATATCACGTAATTTTGCATAATTAGGAATTGGGGCATTACATGTTTTTGTGGTGGTCCATGCAGGTCCTAATATCACTTCAGATATGTAATCATACCAAAATGAGCCTGTAATTAGGAATAGAAAAAGAAGTATAGGATCTCATCCACAAAAATTAGTCGTCCTTGATCTCTTTACATCGATTTCTTGCTTGACTTACATCATGCTTTGATATCATCTGTCCTAATCTTGTTATTTCTATTACGCTCAGTACGATGGACTCTCGAGAGAGCCACGAGACACTAGTAGACACTCCTCAGGATGCAATCATCACCCATGATGATGCAGTTACACCTCCGGTTGGGGGATTTTCTTTCCAACAAGGCAACGCAACAGACCCACAAATCTTCGAGATTCAGAAGAGTTGACATACCACCAATGCCACCGCTGATACCACTGATGTCGTTTGTCCAAATGGGATAGACGATGAATGCCCAATAGTTATTTCAGATGTTCTACGCTATAATGCAAGCACAGCAACAGATCCAGATAAAGGCACAACTGAGGCAGTCAGAGAGCATGCGAGACAGCATAGTAGAAGCAATAGCTTAAGCACCTCCACCAGCTCAACAACCCTCGACGGGAACCATCACCAACTTTCGCCAGCTGAAGCCAACTCCTTTCTCAGACAAAGAGGAACCAACGACGGTCTATGAGTGGCTTACGAGCATCCAACATCGGTTGGAAGCAGTCGAAATTCCAAAGGACCGTTGGATGATCACCGTCAGGATGCAACTGACTGGCAAGGCTCATGACTGGTGGATGTAAGAGGAAAAAAGGCTGGGATCGAAGAATGTCACTTTGGAGTTCTCCAAGCTCTTGCAAGATATGTTCATCCTGGCTACTTTCAGGGTGGAACTTCGAGATAAGTTCATTTACCTTATCCATAGTAACATGACGTTAGAGGAATACAATGCTGAATTTTTACGCCTTAGCTGATATGCGCCAGTCCTGATTCAGACAAAAGAAGAGAAGGCCAAGAAGTTCTATAAAGGACTGAGCTACGACTTGCAAAATTTTATTGGAGCGGCTGTACGCACTACTTATTCCGGTATACTCACTGCTATACGACGTATGAGGCACACACAGAGGAAAGAGGCTATTCAGAAGAGGCCCGACAAAAGACCCATGATACAACACTAGCAGAGGCCACCAACAGTAACAACATTACCTACTTGCCATCACTGCGGCAAAAAGGAAAATCTTAAGAAAGATTGTAAATGAAGGTTGGGGTTATGCTTAGGGTGTGGATCCAACCAACACTCAGTACGAGATTGCCCGGAGTACCAAGGCAGAACATCGATGCCACAGGGGTCGGTACTACCAGTACCAAGACCAGTACCACAACCACCCAAACTAGCATATCCAGCACCGAGAGCACCACAGCCCGGAGTTGGAGGCATGCGACCACGGGCACCTGGAGGATTTTAGCCGAGGCCACCCTTGGCACCTCATGCGGCATTATTTCAGCAGGCTCAGCAACAGAGGGCACCAATACCAGGTTGTGGACTGCTTATGCCATGATTGTGGAAGAGGAGTCGACTATAGGAGAGGCGATAGCAGGTACTATCTTAGTAGCATCTTTACATGCTGTAGCCTTATTCGACTCGGGAGCATCGCATTCTTTTATCGCTGCTAGCTTTGTATCCATGCATAGAGTAGCCACTTCACCACTTCCTAAGACCAGGAAGATTCTGACTGGAGGAGGAATTATTTCCATTAGTGACACTTGTAGATCTTGCTCAGTAGTAGTATATGGTAGAGAGATGCGGGCACAATTTTTGATATTTTCGATGTCGGACTATGATGTTGTACTTGGTATGGACTGGATCAGTCAGTACCATACGACATTGGACTGCCGACTTGGAAAGATTATATTCAGACCACCCGGGCATCTGAATATAACCTACACGAGGCACTATCAGCTTCAGGAGCAGAGAGAAGCTGATTCCAAGGTACATTGGACCATTTGACATCCTGGAACGAATTGGAGAAGTGGCATATCGTCTTGCACTGCTACCATCATTAGTAGGCGTGTATGATGTATTCCATGTCTCAAAGCTGAGGAGATACGTGACTGACCTAAGTCATATAGTTGAGCACTCTAAGATCACGGTGGGACCTAGCCTTTCATATAAGGAATAACCAGTTGGGATACTGGACGTCAGCGAGAAGACATTGAGAGGCAAGTCGGTTAAGTTAGTTCAGGTAGCATGGAAGTACCAATCCTCAGGAGAGTCTACATGGGAACGGGAGGATTCCATACGTGAGTGTTATCCTCACTTATTTGAGGATTCAGGTATGACTTAAAACTATCGTTAAATTATCATTGTCCTTATAGATTTCTAAGTGTAATTATATCTTAAATTTTGGGGACGAAATTCTCCAAGGGGGAAGAATGTAAACCCCCTAATTTTCGATTAAGGACAATTGGGTTATTTTATTTTATTTTATTCATAAATAGGATGGTGAATATATTTTAATATTTTTTTATAGTTAAAATTATTTAACAATAATGTGCATTTAATGTTGTGACCTAAATTTATTTCTATAGTTCTTTTTAACATCCACAATGTTTGAAATAATATTTAAAATCGTTTGTTTATTGTTCTAAATTAATTTTTTTTAATTACTAAAACCTATAATAAAAATTCCTATTACTAAATAACTAATTTTTTTCCCTCAAACCCAAACATAAAACACCCAACCCAGCAAATCAAAACCCAACTCCATTACCATGACGCCTCCTTTCACCTTCGTAACTCCCATGACCCCTCCTTTCACCATCGTAACTCCCATGACCCTTCCTTTCACCTTCGTAACTCCCATGACCCCTCATTTCACCTTCGTAACCTCTATATATATATATATATATATATATATATATATATATATATATATATATATATATATATATTTATATATATATGTGTGTGTGTGTGTGTGTGTGTGTGTGTGTGTGTGTGTATCAAACTTCCTCAAGCAATCCAAGCCCTAGACTTCCAACCTACGATAGCACCTCGACGTTGTCAACATCGTCGCACGCAGTCCGATCCGACCGCGACCACCTTCTTCCTCGGTAAGAAACTGAACTCTAAACCCTGTTATAGTTTAAATCCAAGCATATCCCCTATATAAACACCAAATTAAGCTTAGCCTATTGTTCAGTTGACCAACCTAAGTTTCCACCATGGTCGACTAGAGTTTGAGCCCCTTGTTAAGCAGTTCTTCTTTTTTTGAATATATTTATATAGTACATATATATATATATATATATATATATATATATATATATATATATATGGAAGCGGATCAAAAGCCCCCCTTAGAAAACCCCCTAAAAAAAACCCTCACTCTAATTCATAATATTAATGTTAATATTAATATTAATGTTAATATTAATTTTAATATTAACATTAAATACTAAAATTAACATTAAACTTAACATTAAAATTAATATTAATATTAACATTAACATTAACATTAATATTAACATTAACATTAACATTAATATAAAAAATATATAAAAAATTAATATTAACATTAACATTAATATTAACATTAAAATTAATATTGATATTAATATTAACATTAATATTACGAATTAGAGTGAGGGGGATTTTTTGAGGGGGATTTTTAGGGGGTTTTCTAAGGGGGGATTTTGATCCGCTCCCTAGTTTCCTTATGAAAATAGAAAATCTGAACTGACCTCCTAGTTAGTACAGCGGCCCAAAAACCCTAGCCTTGCCCCAGAGTTCAAACCTATGTTAAGCTTATTATTTTTTGGTAATATATATATTTTATTAGTTTGGTATTTATATTATATATATATATATATATATGTGTGTGTGTGTGTGTGTGTGTGTGTGTGTGTGTGTGTGTGTGTGTGGTTTCCTTATGAAAATAGAAAACCTGAACTGACCTCCTAGTCAGTACTGCGGCCCAAAAACCCTAGCCTTGCCCCAGAGTTCAAACCTATGTTAAGCCTATTACTTTTCGATAATATATATATTTTTTATTAGTTTGGTATTTATATATATGTGAATGTATTTACATACTTTCTTGTATCTTGATAACTATACATTGTAATTGTGTGAAGTAAAATAATGATAAATTGTATTTCTATTTGTAGTATTTATTTAAATAGTTTCCATAATTATTATATAATAATTATATTTTTAAATAAATAAAAATAGTAAATACCTTTATATGTATTTATAGTATTTTCAATTTTAATAAATAATAAATAATTCCTGAAAATTAATTAAAAATATAATTAAATACTAGATTTTATTAGGCCAAGTTAGTATATTTACATGTAAAATTTAGACTTATTTTGACATATTAAAAAATTAATATTAAATAGGTGATTTGGAACCCATCGCACCACCAGTCGAGGAACACCGGCAGATTACATCGCATCGACAATATACATGTAAGTGTACCTTGCCATTGATACGTTATTGTCATACTTTACTTTAGTTGCAATTCTTGTTTCTTATTTAGTTTGGTATATAGTTACTACTTACGTAGAATCTTGTCAATATTGTACGTCCGATCAAGCCCGGGTGTCGATATCCATACGTGGGTATTGGGTATTGACGTTAGGCGTACCGCACATGTATAATCATGTCCCTTGACATGATATGCCTCAGGATACTG
>JANAVB010009999.1:25920297-26377645 GCA_029216955.1 Iris pallida
CGGACACAAAGCAAATCTGGCAGAGGAAGGGGAAGAGAATCAACTGGCTGAAATAACCCCGCTTGAGCGGGAGTTCCTTGAGAAGTTGTGAGGCACAAAGCTGGGTTCGGTCGACTGTCCTGGGGCGTCTTCAACCTCGGGAGATCACCTCACTTGCTTTGCCTAAACCAGCACCGATGATTCTGCACGTGCTCTTGCCTCTATCCATCAGTCAGGATGGATTATGGACTCTGGGGCATCTTGCCATGTCACGGGGTCCCGTGATGCATTTCAGGGATATACTCACCTACCATTGCCGGAGAGTATTCAGACCGCTGATGGTACATCCCGCCCTGTCATGGGTAAAGGCACTGTCACATGCACCCCCTCCATCACTCTAACCAATATCCTACATACTCCGTCTTTTCCTGTCAATCTTCTATCCATTAGTGCCATTATACTTGATCTTAACTGTACTGTTTCCTTTGACATTCCTCAAGTGACCTTTCAGGAGAAAGGGACAGGACGACGACTTGGGACTGGCACATGGCATAAGGGGCTGTGGTATTTAGACAGGACTGGTCTGGACACCGCATTGGCATCCTTGGTTGCAGACGCACCACCAGCAGCTTCCTGTCGTAGTGTTGAAGCCGACTTGCTACTCCACCACCAGCGTGTCGGTCATTCTTCTTTTAAAGTTATGAGTCGTATGTATCCGTCCTTATATCAAAGGGCTAATAAAGAGAAGTTATTCTGTCATGCTTGTGAGTTAGGCAAACATACCAGAAGTACGTATGTGAGCACGGGGAATAGGAGTTCAGCTGCTTTTGACATGATACATTCAGATGTATGGGGCCCTTGTCCTACGACTGGTATTAACGACTTTCGATAGTTCGTCACCTTTATTGACTGTTATACCCGCGTGACATGGGTCTATCTTATGAAGAATAAGAGTGACGTCCTTGAGGCCTTTCAGGACTTTCATCGACGGGTGAAAACTCAATATGGTGCTACAATTAAGTATTTTCGGTCAGACAATGGGACGGAGTATACTAATAAGCGGGTTGCTGAGTACTTTTCCACTCATGGGATACTTCATCAAACTTTATGTGCTTATACTTCGGCCCAAAATGGTGTGGCAGAACAAAAAAACAGACACCTGCTGGAAGTCGCACGGACGATGATGCTGGCCATGAATGTCCCGAAATACTTTTGGGGGCAGGCTATATTGACGACCTCTTATCTTATCAACAGAATGCCATCTCAAGTATTGGACTGGAAGACACCGTTGGAAATGCTTACTGGGGCAACGACATACACTGTTCCACCAAAGGTCTTTGGATGTGTGTGCTTTGTCCAAGATAATAGGCCAGGCGTTGGCAAATTGGATCCTAGGGCAATTAAATGTGTCTTCGTCGATTACACGGCGATTCAGAAGGGTTATGCCTGTTGGAGTCCAGTCGAGCGGAAGATGTTTGTCAGCATGGATGTTACTTTCAGAGAACTCGAACCATACTATGGTTCGGATGAAGGTTCAGCATTTGGTAACACACCTACCACAGAAGGCGTTAGATATGAGGGGGAGATAATAAGCCTAAATGTGGTCGTTGGATCGGTTCCGTGTCCAGTTGTAGAAAACTGGACGAAAGGGGGAGAGCACAGTGACTCAGATACAGATACTGAAGAAGAATATCCATATGTTACGCAGGAGGAGCAGCAGACAAAGGAAAAGGAGCTCCAAGTCTACAGAAGGAGACAACAGAAGTCCAGTACTGTGCCTATGCCGTGCCCTGTACCTACTGTGCCAAGTCCCTCGTCTACTCCTGCTCCAACTCTTGAAGATGTTGCCCCCACACTGAATCACTCGGATTCGGATGCGGATCTCTCCGACTCGGATGGTATGATCTCTCCACCACCTATTTCTCCCTTAAAGAGATCTTCTCGCATCAATGCGGGTAAGGCTCCTGCTCGTTTTGATGATTACGAACATGACATTGCCAACTTCTTGTCTTATTCTAACATTTCTTCGAATTATCGAGCCTTTATTGCATCGCTAGACTCTACTTCGTTGCCCAAGTGTTGGCAGAAAGCAAAAAAAGATCCAAGGTGGAAAGCTGCAATGATGGAAGAACTTGGGGCACTGGAGAAAAATAAGACATGGGAGCTGGTTCCATTACCCAAAGGGAAGAAAGCTGTGGGATGCAAATGGGTGTACACAGTGAAAGAGACGCCAGAAGGAAAAGTAGAGCGGTATAAGGCGAGGTTGGTTGCAAAAGGATTCACACAATCATATGGAATAGACTATGATGAGATGTTTGTCCCAGTAGCAAAAATGAGCACCGTGAGAACTTTGGTCTCCATTGCAGCGAACTATGGGTGGAAGCTGTACCAGCTGGATGTGAAGAATGCCTTTCTTCATGGAGACCTGCAAGAAGAAGTATACATGGAGCTCCCGCCAGGGTGCTACGCGACAGAATCGAACGGAGGGACGTCACAAGAAAAGGTGTGTAAACTGAAGAAGTCGCTATACGGGCTAAAGCAATCTCCTCGAGTCTAGTTTGACAGATTCAGAAAGGCTGTTACAGGCATGGGATACCGTCAAACAAATGCAGATCATACGGTCTTCCTTCAACATGCAAGAGGCCACATCACTATACTTGCTGTATATGTGGATGATATAGTGATCACAGGTGATGATGAAGTCGAGATCACTAAACTGAAGTCAAAACACGCGAAGGAGTTTGAAGTGAACGATTTAGGAGCGATGAGGTACTTTCTAGGTATCGAGGTGTGTGAAGGCGAACAAGGAATTGTTCTCTCACAGAGAAAATACACACTAGATCTGCTGGAGGAGACAGGGATGCTGGGATGCAAAGCAGCGGTCACTCCAATTGATCAGAAGTGCAAGTTGGGAGCAGAAGCAGGAGAGCCCGTTGATCGTGAAAGATATCAACGACTTGTAGGAAGATTGATTTATTTGGGACACACTCGTCCTGATATCTCATTTGCGGTGAATGTAGTGAGTCGCTACATGCATGATCCAAGAAAGGGTCATATGGAAGCAGTATTTCAGATCTTGAGGTATCTGAAAGGAATGCCGGGAAAGGGGCTATGGTTCAAGAAGAATGGGCGCATAGAAGTTGAGGGGTACTGTGATGCAGACTGGGCGAGCTGCATAGACGACAGAAGGTCAACCACAGGATACTGTATTTTTGTAGGAGGAAATCTGGTCTCATGGAGAAACAAGAAACAGTCTGTAGTAGCACGGTCGGCAGCTGAAGCAGAATACAGAGCAATGGCTCTGAGAGTGTCAGAATTGCTGTGGGTGAAAGCGTTGCTGACAGAGTTAAAGCTAGACAAGGGAGCACCATTACGTCTTCTGAGTGATAGTCAAGCTGCAATAAGTATAGCTAACAATCCCGTTCAGCACGACAGAACGAAGCACATCGAGATTGATCGATTCTTCATCAAGGAGAAGCTGGAACAAGGGATACTGAAGATTGACCATGTCCGCTCAGAAGAACAAGTTGCAGACTGTCTGACTAAGGGTCTTAGTTCATTAAGTCTGTCGAAGCTATGTAACAAGATGGGGATGATCAATATCTATCGCCCATCTTGAGGGGGAGTGTTGAGAGTCAATAAGGGACTTTTAGTCCCACATCGGAATATGTAGTATGTAGAGGAGCTAGACTCCCTATAAGTAGTGAAGTAGTCCATCAATAAAATAATCCAACCATTATTTTCTACAACATAGTCTATGAAGTAATCATGAAGAAAAATAATATGACTGATGCAAAAAATAAAATAAGAACATAGTGTGACCTCGTCCAACTACAACAGTCCTATGAAGTAATCATGAAGAAATATATAACAAAAAAGGTCATTTCTTCAACATGTATAAGATTTACCAAATCAATAAAAGATTAGTAGCTGCAAGCCTGCAATAGTTTGTGTAGCTTAATGGAAAGGAAAATTGCAAAATGGACATAGTATAACCTCGTCCAACTACAACTACCACTGCCACTATGACAATTTCGAAAGGAAGAATAGACTAATTGCTTAATTTTATCTTCTTGTTTATATAAGATTCGTACAAGTTATGCATGACAAGGAGTGCACTAAAATTTGTCCAAACTCTTTGGTGCTACAAAACAAATGTTAAGGTCTGTATTATGTTTCTGTGGTTACACAAGCTATTCATGAGACAATGTCTTAGTTTGCAATCTTTTCCCATCCTATACATGTACAATTAATTCCCAGTCGGCTGCGTAGATAGAAATAACACCACCAAATTAACATTTATGCACAATTAATCGGAATTTCCGTTTACAAACATTTTTCACTATGCAAGACGACCGGGACTAATTATTTGACTGTTGGAGGGGTATTGGCCAGGGACACCCCACCTCGACCAGTTTACAAACATTTTCATAGCTTTCAAATTATAATTAATAGATGAATGGAACCTTGATCTTACAAAGGAAACCGTTGTTCAGGCCACTTGGGGATGGGGTATGCGCGCTTGTACAAGCTCATGCAGACAGTATAATGCTGCTGAAGTATGCAATTAAGAACACGTTTCATTAATTGCCCTTGACATTAGGAACAAATAGTGAGTCTACGAAATTCAAGAGTAGACCGAGTTCTTTGGAATCTCAATTTTGTGCAGAAAAGACGAAGGATGACAGACAGGAGCATACTGTGAGTTCCAACAGGTTCCTTCACACGGCCACGCTGACCACATTTCGTCCATACCTCTACTGGTTTTACAGCAGAAAGAGTGCAAGTTTTAGATAATTCGATCATATTGAGTCTAATTAAGATGTGATAAAAAGTAAAGAGATGATGTTCAGAGTGCAATATGTTGGTGCTTTCTTTACATGGAGAGAGCTTGCTCTCAACATGTCTTGTAAAAGTTTAGTCCCACATCGAAAATGCACCATGAGTTATCTCAACATATATACTTGGTTGTTTTGTTGAGAGATGCACATGGAGTAGTGACCCTAAGGAGGGAACCATGTGGGTGATTTTACTAGGAGCTAAGAATAAGGCACCAAGGATTAAGCATTAAAGCTTTTGTCATTCTCTTGGATTAATTCCATTTGGAGCTAAGCCCCATCGGACTCGGGCTCATGAGGCGTAATGTGGCGTTTTGTTGGCGCACTTAGCACGTCAGCAGTCATGCGGTCCATGCGGCACTAGCGGCCATGAGGCTAATGCGGCCAGGCTGCTGCTGCTGCCGCATAGAGGGCTCCGCTGACTGTGAAGGCTACAAGTCAGTTATGGAAAGACTGATTCAATGCGATTAATTCAGATCCACTTTTTGTGGGATTTGAATTAATTTCGTTGCTATCTTTGTGGAATTTGAATTAATTTCGTTGCTATCTTTGTGGGATTTGAATTAATTTCGTTGATATCTTTGTGTGATTTGATTCAATCTTTCCATAACTGAAGAGGCAGCTAGGGTTTCCATCCTCTCTTTATATATACTCTCTTCTGGCCTCCTTTGTGAAGGACTATGAATTTTATAAGTCAGAAAAGAGAGAGAGAGAGATAGAGGGAGCTGTTGTCTCCATTGCAAGTCCATCCGAGGAGTCAGAACAGAGGTAACTTCGAGCGTTCCACAAGTTCTTCAACTTGCTGGTTCCTGAAAGCAATTCGTGTGGGACGAATCTTGTTTTGAGCAACGGTGTTTTGACACCCCAGCAACTTTTCTTTATCTCATCTTTCTCTAGATTATTGTAACTCGTTCTGTCCCAATTGCAACACACTTGCAAGGAAGAACGAGAGATCTTTTCTTCTCTATTTTCCTCCTTCATATTGAAATCTGGCTATTTGACTTTTTGTATCATCGTAGATCTTGAGTTTGATCACTGCAAAATTTTTGTATGACTCTCAGATCTCGATTGTATCAGTTTTTTCCATCTTTGGTCAAGTCCCAGGACTAACAATCTCAAAGCAAGATCCTTGTAGATGGAAAACATTAATGCTTCGCTCGTCCAATCGGACAACTGCAAGTTGGAAAAGTTCGATGGAGAGCATTATCAAGTCTGGAAGAAGAAGGTTTATCTAACTCTTCAACTCAAAGACGTTGATCATGTACTGTTGGAGGAAGAACCTTCTGTTCCAGACACTTGGTCTACTGCCGCAATCAATGCGGCAACCAAACTCCATGCCAAATGGAGAAGGAAAAATAGCATATGTAAGCTTCTCATCCTGAATGCTTTGGAGGATTCTCTGGCAGAATCCTACACGAAGAAGGAATTTGTCAGAGACATATAGGAGTCTGTGGAAAAATTGTATGAAGAAGACAGGAACAGGAGCAAGATGTTTGTGGTTAAAAAAATCATAAATTGCTCTTTGAGGACGAGAAGTCCTTGTTGCCACAGGTGAAGAAATTTCTGAAGCTGCGTCAGAAACTGGAAGACGAAGAGAGACCCCTTCCCGACAAGTTTGTCGTTGGAGGGATCGTCTCAAAACTTTCTGCTGGATGGAGTACCTTCTATGCAAGGATGCTCAGAAAGAAGCTAGACATTAGCTTGGGAGATCTACTTCAAGAGATCCATGTTGAGGACGAGATGTGTTCCCAACAGAAGATGGACACTCTGTCCAAACAGTTGGCTAAGGCAAATCTAGTGCAGACGAGAGATCCCAAGGGGAAGCAGGCGGCTTCTCATCACAAGAAGAAGGACTTCACTAATATAAAAGTGAAGGGTCCTTCATTCAAGCAATAGAAGTCCAAGTCCCACGTGACTTGTTTCAATTGTGACAAGAAAGGCTACTACAAGAGTGAATGCAGATCCAAGCCTAAACAATCAGAGAAAGGTGAGCCTAGTAAGATTTTATTGGTTTCTAACATTGTTGCTATGATCGCACAGGTCACAACTGTGGGGGTTGACTCTGACTGGTGGATTGACACTGGTGCGACTTGCCATGTCTGTTCTGGCAAGGAATGGTTCGTCACGTACCAGCCGATATCTGAGAAGGTTGTCATGGCAAACCAGGCCCAAGCTGAAGTTCTGGAGATCGGGACTGTGGAGCTGAAACTCACTTCTGGGAACACTCTGACGCTTCAAGGTGTGAAGCATGTTCCGGTGATTGCCAAGAACCTGATCTCTGGGAGCCTGCTCTGCAACGCAGGCTTGAGGATGGACATCAATGCTGGTCAGATGGTGATGTCCAAGAAGAAAACATACTTCGGGAAGGCTTATCAAACCGAAGGAATGTTTAAAATTCAGCTTGTCAACCAGTTTAATGACATTAATGCAGTTGCATTTTCTGATTATTCTCTTGAGTTGTGGCATAATAGACTAGGGCATGTTCATTGTAAAAGAATTAACAAAATGTTTAGTCTAGGACTTATCTCCAAATGTGGGGGTAAGGTGAAGAAGTGTGAAGTGTGTCCTCAGACGAAGATCACAAGAAAACCCTTTCATCGGGTCAATCGAAGCACAGATCTTCTGGAGTTGGTACACTCCGATATCTGTGACTTCAAACATTTCTCCACGAAGACCGAGATAAAGTATTTCATAACCTTCATCGACGACTTCTTAAAATACGCGTTCGTCTACTTGCTCAAGACTAAAGACGAAACTTTCGAGAAGTTCAAAGAGTTCAGGGCCGAAGCTGAACGGCAGACTGGACAACAACTCAAGAGGCTGAGAAGTGATCAAGGAGGGGAGTACAGGTCTCATGACTTCGTATCGTTCTGCAAAGAACATGGAATCATATACGAGACTACTACTCCATATTCTTCTCAATCTAACGGAGTAGCAGAGAGGAAGAACCGAACATTAACAGAAATGATGAATTCAATGCTACTTACTGCAGGTCTTCCAAAATGCGACTGGGAAGAAGCTGCATTAACGGCCACTTTCATTCTGAATAGAGTGCCATATGCAACTTCGGACGTAACTCCTCATGAACTCTGGTTCAAAGTCAGACCAAACTTGAATGTCATTCTAGTGTGGGGGTGTCTGGCGTATGTGAAGCTCCAAGATCTGAAAATTCAGAAGCTGGGGACAAGGACTATGAAGGCGATCTTCTTGGGGTATGTCGAGAAGAGTGATGCTCGAAAATTTCTTGATATTGAGTCAAATCACATCATCGAATCTCGCGATACTGAATACTTTGAAGACAAGTTTGCAAAAGACAAAAATATTGTTCTTTCGGATATTCCGAAAAATAATGTCGGTGCAAATGAGACTGAAATCTCATATGGGCCAGTAGTCCAAGAAGAAGCTATTGTTGATGAAACAATACTTATACCAGAACTCGCAGAGCCATCAGCAAAGCGAGCGAGGAGACCTAAAGACTTCGGAGATGACTTTGTCACCTATCATGTGGAAACAGATCCGTTTACCTATGATGAGGCGATGAAGACCACAAATGCTATCTTTTGGAAGGAGCCAGTGAATGACGAGTTTGACTCTATCACCTCCAATAACACATGGGTGTTGGTAGATCTACCTGAAAGAAAAAAGTCCATCGGATGTAAATGGATCTTCAAGAAGAAGATGAAGGCAGATGGAACTATTGACAAGTTCAAGGCCAGGCTGTTAGCCAAGGGATTTTATCAGAAACAGGGGATAGACTACTTTGACACGTACGTTCCAGTAGCTCGGATGACCACCATCAGAATGTTAATCGCTCTAGCAGCTATACATAAGTTGGTGATATATCAGATGGATGTAAAGACAGCATTCCTGAATGGGAAGCTGACTGAAGAGATTTACATGCAACATCAAGATGGATTTGTCGTCAAAGGTCTTGAAGATAAAGTCTGCAAGTTGGTAAAATCATTATATGGTTTGAAGCAAGCTCCCAAGATGTGGCATGAGAAGTTTGACAAAGTTATTAGGGCAAACGGCTACAGAGTCAGCGAGACGGACAAATGTGTTTACACAAAGTTCGCTGATGGAAGAGGAGTCATCGTTTGTCTGTACGTGGACGAAGGGACATATATAGGCTGTGTCACTGAGACAAAGAAGTTTCTCTCAACCAAGTTCAGTATGAAGGACTTGGGGGATGCAGATGTCATCTTGGGTATAAAGATCATCCGGATAGACACTAGAGTAGTGTTGTCACAATCTCACTAAATTAAGAAGATGCTCACACGCTATGGGTATAAGGATTTTTCAGGGATCGATACGCCATACAGGGGTGATCAGAATCTGAAGCCAAACTCGAGGGAAAGTATCAGGCAGCTGGAGTATTCTAGCATTATCGGAAGTTTGATGTACGCAACCACTGCCACAAGGCCTGACATAGCTTTTGTCGTGGGAATGCTGAGTCAGTTCACAAGAAACCCAGAGATTGAGCACTAAAAAGCTGTGAAGCGGGTGATAAGATATCTCAAGAAGACTCAGACATATGTACTGTACTACAACGGTATCCGACAGTAGTGGAAGGCTTCAGTGATGCTAGCTGGTGTTCAGAGGTGGAAAGCGAGAGATCCACAGGAGGATATGTCTTTTCCTTGGGTGGAGCTGCTATATTGTGGAAGTCGAAGAAGCAGACTATACTCTCTCGTTCCTCCATGGAATCTAAATTCTATGCACTTGAAACTGCAGCAGATGAAGCAGAATAGCTTCGGGAGCTCATGTATGATCTTTCAGTGGTTGGGGCTCAGATACCGGTGATACCGATATACTGTTACAAGCAGGAGACTGCGGCGGTAGCATCAAATGACCTCTTCAATGGGAAAAAGAGGACTGTTCGGTTGAAGCACAAGGCAGTACACGATCTTATCAAAAGAGGTGTAATTGTAGTGATTGATGTTCGGAGTCCGGAGAACCTGGCAGATCCGTTCACAAAGGGCCTCAAACGCTAGTTGGTCGAGGACATAGCTTATAAAATAGGCTTAAAGGCATTCTGATAGTGTGTCTTTATAATCCTACCATAAAGTTTTATACTATTAGTTCAAAGAGAAATCTACTAGGCATCTAACTTTTGGTTCAAAGGAGGATCACTAACTGGGAAACTATCAGGTAACAGTGGGTACTTGTTCTCTGGAACGTGGAAGGGATACGGACCCATAACCACTGTTGTCTGCTATATATTTTCTGCAGAAAAAATAGATCCTGTGGAAGGTTGGCTTAAACGCCTTAATGAGTTCTCAGGCAGAGTGAATGCCTGGTGTGCTTTACAGAAAGCACGATAGAGTAGCACTACAAGGAGTGAAACTCCATGCTACAGTAGGGTAACTCCACCATGAGGTTCCCAGGTCTGGGGTAATGCCTCGGCTTAGCAAGCCAAGTCATAGCGGCGTAGCACCGCAAATAGGCAGGTAGCCTAATGTTGTATGACGTAATTAAATAGTTGTTGACAGCTCTACAAAGGGGAGGATGGCCCCATGTTATAGTGGCACGACACCACGATAAGGTACCCAGGTAGGGGTAAAGCCTCGGTCTTGCAAGCCATATCGTTGCGACGTAATACCGCAAGGAAGCCTTAGGCTTCATGCTGAGTAGATTGGCACTACAAAGAGGTTAAGACTTCATGCTACAGTAGTATGACACTACGATGAGGTTCCAAGGTAGGGGTAATGCCTCGGCTTCAGGCCATGTCATAGCGGCGTAGCACCGCAAGGAAGTACATGGCTTCATGCTATGTCTCTTTAATAAAGAACTCACCTATAGTGTATAGAAAGAGATATCAGGCCGTCTCTTGAGGGTAAACTTGTAGACGCCCAAAATTATATACTGAAACCAGGCTGGCACAGGGCCTTTAATGTGCAGCCAGAAGCACACGTAACTACACTTTGTGAGTAGGAAGAATTACAATTGTGGTGCAGAATTCAAGGCGTAGTCCATTATTGTATCACATTGTTATTTAACCCATGCGGGAAGATTCAAGTCGTCAGCGACATCTATCCTAATGCAAAATAGACAGTTACTGTGGGGAACGTGTAACCCTGGACACATATATATGTTGTGATAAGTGGGGGATTGTTGGTGCTTTCTTTACATTGAGAGAGCTTGCTCTCAACATGCCTTGTAAAAGTTTAGTCCCACATCAAAAATGCACCATGAGTTATCTCAACATATATACTTGGTTGTGTTGTTGAGAGATGCACATGGGGTGGTGACCCTAAGGTGGGAACCATGTGGGTGATTTTACTAGGAGGTAAGAATAAGGCTCCAAGGATTAAGCATTAATGTTTTTGTCATTCTCTTGGATTAATTCCATTTGGAGCTAAGCCCCAAAGGGGCTTAGCGACTCGGACTCGGGCTCATGGGCTCATGAGGCGTAATGTGGCATTTTGTTGGCGTACTTTGCACTTAGCACGTCAGCAGTCATGCAGCTCATATGCGGCATGCGGCTTATATACGGCCACATGCGGCCTCATGCGGTCTCATACGGCTCATGTGGCCTCATACGGTCCATGTGGTCCATGCGGCACTTGCGGCCATGAGGCCATACGACTCATGCGGCCAGGCTGCTGCTGCTGCTGCTGCCGCATGGAGGGCTCCGCTGACTGTGCATGCTACGAGTTAGTTATGGAAAGACTGATTCAATGCGATTAATTCAGATCCACTTTTTGTGGGATTTGAATTAATTTCGTTGCTATCTTTGTGGGATTTGAATTAATTTCGTCGCTATCTTTGTGGGATTTGATTCAATCTTTTCATAACTGAAGAGGCGGCTAGGGTTTCCACCCTCTCTCTATATATACTCTCTTATGGCCTCCTTTGTGAAGGACTACAAATTTTATAAGTCATAAAAGAGAGAGAGAGAGAGAGAGGGGGGGAGCTGTTGCCGCCATTGCAAGTCCATCCGAGGAGTCAGAACAGAGGTGACTTCGAGCGTTTCATAAGTTCTTCAACTTGCTGGTTCCTGGAAGCAAATCGTGTGGGACGAATCTTGCTTTGAGTAACGGTGTTTTGACACCCCAGCAACTTTTCTTCATCTCATCTTTCTCTAGATTATTGTAACTCGTTCTGTCCCAATTGCAACACGTTTACAAGGAAGAACGAGAGATCTTCTCTTCTCTATTTCCCTTCTTCATATTGAAATCTGGCTATTTGGCTTTTTATATCATCGTAGATCTTGAGTTCGATCACTGCAAAGTTTTTGTGTGACTCTCAGATCTCGATTGTATCAGTTTTTTCCATCTTTGGTCAAGCCCCGGGACTAACACAATATTATGGGTTACCTTGAACAATCTAACAACATTAGGATGATGAAACATAAATCACACCGAGGCTTTCAATTTGGACACTCTATGGGGATAGCTGCATTAGCAAGGTACATTTATATTTTAACAGATCATGGCAAAACTATGGCTCAAATATTAATTTAACTAATAGCCAAACAACTACACTAGTCAGCTTAAACTGTAAATAAAGTTATTCAAAAGTTTGAACTTCAAAGTTTCAACACAACCTAGAATACTTAGAAATAATCAATAAACGCACGCATTGAAGAGAAACCAATTTAAGGTACAAGAGTGTCAAAACTACAAAAATGGAAACACAGCGGAGATGCATATTACCCAGTGAGAATGATCTTCTTGAGAAGAAACCTGTCATAGTCCACAATTTTTAATGAGCCAATTAACAACAACAATAACAAGTAAGCTGGGACTCGAATCCAAGATCTTCCTAATTAATGTTAGTGTCGGGGCACAATTTTTCGATAGAAAACTGAGAAGATGAAACAATTATAAAAACAATGTTCCAACGCAACACTTCTAGGAAGGTTGCGCAAGTTTAACGAAGATCTAAGAAGATTTCGTTACAGCAGCATATGATATTACGAGAATCTAAGAAGATTTCATAATCTACAGCAGCGAAAAAGATGACAGACGAAAGATGGAAGATGGCCTGCTGGGGTGAATGATCACCGTTGCTCAAAGCTATATTCGTCCCACACGAATAGCTTCCAGGAACCAGCAAGTTCGTCGGAAAACTTTGGAACACTCCTGCTCTTCTGACTCCTCGGATCGTACACGGACACCCGTACAAAAGCAACGCTGGTGCAACACTTTTCTTCTCTCTCAAGACTTCTGTTTACTTGTGTTAAGAAACACTTGTAAACTTTCGTAACTCTCTGTATATGCCTCTGTGTTCTTTGCCTGTGAGAGAGAAGAGACCTTTTATAGGCTCGAATAGCAACTTTCCGGTTAGCATAATATTCGGGACGTGGTAATAACCACTCCGAACGTGCAGTAACCGCTCAGATCATGCACAGACATGATTTGAAGCAAGTTGCGCACCTCGCGCACATCATGTGCCTTGTATACCACGCGCTGAACGCGCACTGAGATACTAGCCCCACCTGCGCCACCTGCGAGCCCTGCGCCACCCGCGCAACTGGACGCGCAACTGGGCTCGCCACTGGGCGCGCAACCTGGTAGCGTAATCTGGCCGCGCAATCTGGCCTGCACAACCTGGCCGCGCAACCTAGCAGGGCGCCTGGCCGCGCAAGTGGCTCGCACAATGAGCGCAACTTAAGCGCACTATGCGCCTAGCGACGATGCTGACGTGCTAAGTGCAAAGTGCGCCAACAAAATGCCTCATGAGCCCGAGTCTGAGTCCGAGTCCGAGTCACTAAGCCCCTTCGGGGCTTAGCTCCCATGGAAATAAATTTTCCAAGAATAAAAAGCATGAATGCTTTCAATTGTTTATTTAGCCTTTTTCTATTAGAAAAATAACCCCACATGGCACACCCATGTGCACCTCCACACCACATGTACATCTCCAAAATAGCATAGCTAATATATAGAGATACAACTCCTTTGGCCTAGCCGATGTGGGACTAAAGTTTCTAATACAAAGGCCAAAATCCAACAATCCCCCACATATCTCTATATATGGGTATAAGTGTTCCCCACAGTAAATGTCCATCATGCATTAGGAGAGATGTCACTTACGACTTGAATCTTTCTACATGGGTCAAAGCAGAATTCTTTCCACTCACATAATGTAGTTACATGTGCTTCTGGCTACACATTAAAGGCCCTGTGCCAGCCTGGTTTCAGTGTATAATTTTGGGTGTCTACAAGTTTACCCTAAAGAGACGGCCTGATATCTCTTTGTCCATACACTATAGGTGAGTTCATTACAAAGAGACATGGCATGAAGCGCTTTGCGCTTCCCTTGCGGTGCTACGCCGCTATGACATGGCTCAAAGCCGAGGCCTTACCCCGTAATGAGAACCTCATCGTTGTGTCATACTACTGTAACATGAGGCCACCATCTCTTTGTAGTGCCAAACTATCCAGCATGAAGCCTTAGGCTCCCTTGTGGTATTACGTCGCAACGATATAGCTTGCAAGGCCGAGGCTTTATCCCTAACCAAGTACCTCATCGTGGTGTCGTGCCACTGTAACATGAGGAACTCTTCCTCTTTGTAGTGCTGACAACACCCCTTTTTTATTTTAACATACAACATTAGACTAACTGCCTATTTGCGGTGCTACGTCTCTGTGCCTTGGCTAGCAAAGCCGAGGCATTACCCCATGCCTGGGAACCTCATGGTGGAGTCACCCCACAGTAGCATGCAGTTTCACTCCTTATAGTGCTGTTCTACCGTGCTTCCTGTAAAGCACACCAGGCATTCACTCTGCCTGAGAACTCATTAAGGCATTTAAGCAAACCTTCCCACAGGATCCGTTTTCCGCAGAAAATAACAGTAGACAATAGGGGTTATAGGTCCGTAACCTCTCCATGCCCAATAGAACATGTACTCACCATTCCCGATATTCTTCCGATTAGTGGTCCTCCCTTGAACCAAAAGCTAGATGCCTAGTAGATTTTTCTTTGAACTATTAGCATAAAACTTTAAGGTAGGATTACAATAATACAATATCAGAATGCCTTCAAGCCCATTTTACAAGTTGTGTCATCGACTAGCTGGCGCTTGAGGTCCTTGGTGAACGGATCCGCCAGGTTCTCCTGACTCCGAACATCAATCACTGCAATAACACCCCTCTTGATGAGATCGTATTCTGCCCTGTGCTTCAACTGCACAGTCCTCTTCTTCCCGTTGAAGAGGTCATTTGATGCCACCGTCGCAGTCGCCTGGTTGTCACAGTATATCGGTATCATCGGTATTTGTGTCTCAACCACTGGAAGATCATACATGAGCTCCCAAAGCCATTCTACTTTCTCGGCTACGGTATCAAGTGCAAACAACTCATATTCCATGGATGATCGCGAGAGCATTGTCTGCTTCTTCGACTTTCACGATATAGCATCTCTACCCATAGTGAAATAAATCCACCTATGGACCTCTCGCTCTCCATCTAGCACCAGCTGGCATCACTGAAGCCTTCCACTGTCGATGGATCTCCGCTGTAGTACAGTGCATATGTCTGAGTCTTCTTGAGATATCTCATGACCCATTTCACAGCTTTCCAGTGTTCAATACCTGGGTTGCTCGTGAAATGACTCAACATTCCTACGACAAAAGCTATGTCAGGCCTTGTGGCAGTAGTTGTATACATCAAACTCCCGATTATGCTTGTATACTCTAGCTACCTGACGCTTTCCCTTGAATTAGGCTTCAGCTTCAGATCACACCTGTACGGCGTATCGATCCCTGGAAGATCCCGATACCCATAACGAGTGATCATTTTCTCAATATAATAAGACTGTGATAGCGCTAGTCCACTGTCTGTCCGGATGATCTTGATCCCTAAGATCACATCAGCTTCCCCCAAGTCCTTCATACTGAACTTGCTCGAGATGAATTTCTTTGTCTCCATGACATAACCCATATCCGTACCTAGGATAAGCATGTCGTCCATGTACAGACAAACGATCATACCTCTTCTATCAGCGAACTTCGTGTAAACACACTTGTCCGTCTCGTTGACTATGTAGCCATTTGACCTAATAACTTTATCAAATTTCTTATGCCACATCTTGGGAGCATGTTTAAGATCGTACAAAGATTTTACCAATTTGCAGACTTTGTCTTCAAGACCCTTGACGACAAATCCCTCTGGCTGTTGCATGTAAATCTCTTCGATCATGTCGCTATTTAGGAAAGCCATTTTCACATCCATCTGATGTATCACTATCTTATGTATTGCTGCAAGAGCAATCAACATTCTGATGGTGGTCATCCGGGCTACTGAAGCATACGTGTCAAAGTAGTCAATCCCCTGCTTCTGGGAAAACTCCTTTGCTACCAACCTAGCCTTGAACTTTTCAATAGTTCCGTCTGCTTTCATCTTCTTCTTGAATATCCATTTGCATCTGATGGGTTTTGCTCCTTCAGGAAGATCAACCATCACCCAAGTATTATTTGAGGTGATGGAATCAATTTTATTGTCAATCGCCTCCTTCCAGAAAATTGCGTCTCTGGTCTTCATCGCCTTATCATAGGTAGGCGGATCTACTTCCACATGATAGGTGACAAAGTTACTTTCAAAGTCCTTCGGCCTCCTCACACGCTTAGCTGACGGCTCAGCTTGTTCTGGTTCAATTGTTGTTTCAACAACAACATCTTCATGGACCACATCTTTGTAGGTCCTAAAAATCAAGTTGCATTTATCAAATAAACAGAGGAAATTAGATTGCGCATTCTTCAAATCGACTGCGCAGGAGGCAGATTGCGCTACCATTCAAACGCGCAAGCTGAACTGCACTACAACCCAAGCGTGCTATGCTGACGTGGCAATGTCATCATTACCTGACAAAAATTCGATCTTCTGACAGCTGACAGCCCGATAAACGAGGAGTCCTTTCGTTTCTTGTGCAGCACAGCGCTCGAGGACAGCCGTACAGCCAGCGCAGTATGACAGTTCAACTTCAGCACAGTTGGACCAAGCCCGAGTCTCAGTGCAGTCTAATGCTAGCGCTTTTCAAGAGACACAATCCATCAAGATAACTGACATTTATTACGTGGCATACATGCCATCAATTGCTCGCCACGTGGCAACCGCCTGTGCATGACCATGCACATTTCAATTAAATAATGCCACGCGTCTAATACAGTTGGCCCACGATCGAGTAACTGTCAGCGCAGTTCGCTGTTTGCGCAGTCTGTTGCTAGCGCAGTTCATCATGTGCAATCCAGAATAACCACAAATTAGTTATTTCTAGAACTCTATAAATAGGGTTTCAATTCCTTCATGAAGGGGATGAGATCATTATTATCATCAGAGATCAGGAGTTCTTGTCCAAGTGCTGCTGCATTCTTCAGAGGCTATCGTCTTCACAGTTCACATCGTCCAAGGGATAAAGCGATCGTCTTTAGATCGGATTCCTATAGTTGTACTTTCCCAGAATTCAATTGTAATCTTCTTACAAAGTTTGTGAAATAAAGACTTTTGTTTTTGCAAACAAAATGGCGACTCTACTGGGGACGACTTTCTCCTCCGACGAGGAAGTGACAACTCAATATGACGTTGCGTTTATCGAAAAGATGCAGAAGACGCTAGTTGTGAAGGTCAACCAGACTGCCTACGAGGCGATGATCAACTCTGGGGCTTCTCGTCGTACTGCAACCTCTGCCAAAAGTAAGGTCCATTCAGTGTGGACTCCAAAGTCCTCTGCACAGTCCTCTGCGTAATCATTTGCTCAACATGCTGTCTCTGCTGCCAAGGAACCAGTAGCAACTGCTGTCCTTGCACAACACACTGCTCTTTCTTCCACAGCACAACCCACTTCCTATGCTACTCTGGCAAAGTGCAAGACTCCTCTCCCCCTGGCATAGTTGGCGACCTCCTTCCCTTCTGCGCAATCCACTATTCCTGCAACCAGAGTACAACTTAAACATTCTGAAGCCAGGACTCCTGATGCGCAAACTACAGTTTCTGTGGCCAAAAGGCCATCTGCCAAAGCCTCTCAAGCGCAATCAGTCAATGCGCCTATTGCCACTTCAACCTCTGCGCAAGCTGTCCCAGTGCAATCTAATAGGGATAATCTTTTGGCTAATCTCCCTTCTTCTCACAGCAAGGGGAAAAACTCTGCTCCTCTCCCCAAACACCCTGTTGCTCCAGTGTAATCCACTGGGGGTAGTCTGTTGACTGTTCCTTCTCCTCTTCAGAACAAAGGAAAAGGCCCGTTGGTCTTTTCTTGAACTTCCTTGTTCCACGACTTGGAAGACAACAAAGGAAAATGCTTTTTAGCCAACCCTTCTTCACAAAACAAGGAAAAAGGTCCTTTGATCTTTTCTCAGTTTTCTCCGGTTTTTACCGTAGAAGATCCATCTGAACGTGCCTCGGCACCAATCAGTACAAGAACTCTCTCAAACAAGAGCTCTTCTCTCCCGGCCAAAGGAAAATATACTGAGCAAAGAGGTATTCTGCCTACTCCGGTAGCAGAACTTCAAGATCTCCTAACTCTCCGGATATTCCGCTCAAAATAGGGAAAATTACTGGTGTCTCAGACAGAAACCCCTGGGGGTGAATTTGTTGATCTACGGACTTATCTCAATAGACCAGCTTCTATGAAACACAAGTAGCCAATGCCGAAGATCAACCTGCATCAGAGGCGAATTTCCAGGATGAAAAATCCTGACACCTATGCTAATGAAGTGAGTAATTCTCTATGTACTCACGGGACAAAACATCTGAAGAACCGAAACCATGTTCCGAATGTGGTCAAAGAATATATCCCTCAGACTTTTTCTCGTCCTGTCATTATTCCTGACCTCCGAGAGCACCTCAAGCAAAAATGGGACAACATCTCAACACCTCCAGTTCAACCACTTGAACATCATTGTAATCACAAGGTTGTCATCAAGTATTGTTGCCAGACAACAAAACGATCTGTTTTCGATCATCTGAATTTTACAACTTTTGAACCAATGTCAGAAGATGAAGACGAAGTGTTGTATGCTTCCGTCAACATGGCTTCTCGAGACACTGGGGTAGAAAGTGCTCCAAACACGGCAAGCCTCGCAGGCCCAGCCAGCAGTACTTAGATTAACTCTAAGAATCTTCTGAAGGAGTATTTCGACACACCCGATCCCGAAGTTGAGACACAATGGGACATAGAAATCTTCTCCAAGATCCCTCTGGTCATCTCCCTATTTCTTATTCAGGAGATGATTCCTTCTCTGATTATGATGCATACAGGGAATGTTCTTAACAGACAGTGTCTTCTAATGTACCTAGAGAATTGATAGCTTATGTTGTCACTGAAGACCCAGATGCTTCTAGTTCAGCAAATCAAGAACAACGAATAGCTGCACTAGAAGACAAGCTGAAGACCATGGCTGAAATGGTTGCAAGTATGCATTCCATCATCGTGGCCCAACATACAGTACCACCGACCGCACCTGCTGTAAATTCTGAGATTATGGCATCGTCGGTGCCTGTCAATGCAGGTCTGGGGGTAGTATCTCCTCAAATACCCTCTGTACAAATTCAACCCACATCCAGTCAGTCAGGAGCTGGGGGTAGCACTTACCACGCTGTTCCTCCCCCTAACACTATAATTCAGCCTGCTTTTTCTGCATCATCGGAGGATGCTAATGAAGCTGTCAAACTCTTGCGCACTCAATTTGAGGCTTTTAAAGAGAAGGACAACTTACAAAGATTGGGGATCAAACAACCCTATCCGGTTGAATGGAAGGAAGTTCCATTCCCTCCTAAATACAAAATCCCTATAATTTCACTGTTTGACGGCAGCACTTCTCCAAGTCAATTCATTAACCACTTTGAGGTAATGACTGTTCAACTTCAGCCAAATGACGCTCTTCTTACCAGGGTATTCGTCGGCTGTTTATGTCACGACCCGCACCCTAGGGTTAAGGTACGAGAACGTAACAACGCCCAGCCTACGCCGCAGTGTCGGCGGTAGAACGCTGTCCTAGGTCACAATATCTAACAATATAATGCTAAGCAGTTTATACTCCCCGAATGGGGGTGACATAGAAAGATGTAAACTCAATCACATCTAAGGTAGAGCATAATGGAAGATAGATAAAACATAAAATCCAAAAGAGATACAGCAGATAGAAGTCTAAGTGTCTAAGATACACAAACCCAGAAATACGTCTCAAAGCTCAAATACAGTAATCCATAAAATAAATACAACTCCAGACAACTGAAAATAGCTAACTAAACAACATCTAATGTGTCTCCTCTAGGCTAGCAGGCAACCTCTAAGCTATCTGTAAAATTTATCAATAGGTCCAATCAGGACAGGAGCGAGCACAGTACATCTCAACAGATCATAGCAGGTTAGAAAATATAATCATGCAGAAAAGTAAGATACATGATCTGAAAGAAATACAGTATGTAAACAGAGAGAGAGAACTATAATAGAAATATCTACTATAAGTAGAGAACTAACAGTGGCTAGTGAATCAGAGTACAATATAAACATGTGAATGGCATAGGAGATTCTGAACTATACTATGGAGTGATTCTGGGAACTACACTACTTGGATATTATTCACATGTCTACTTCTACTCCCCCATACCCCCAATCAATATACAAGGATCCAACCAGGTTATATTATGATTCCATGCAAAGGCCCACAAGGGGTGATACATAGATAGCCCATAAATAGGTGATTCTGGGAATGCCCACAATGGGGTGATTTTGGGAATGCCCATAAATGGGGTGATTATGGGAAGACTCTGTGATCATGAGAGTACATGTCACAAGTGATCGAAGAACCGTGAAGCATAGTGATACACCATGTAAGTGAAATGTACAGAACATGTAGTATACGATGCTCCCTGAGGGGATAACATCTCAAGAATGGATCCATATAGTACTAATCCGTGTTACCAACATGACAGCATCAAGTAAAGTAATCTAAAGCAGGAAAATAATTCTAACAGGATATGAAATGATCAAAGAATGTACTCGCCTAGTGTCTGAATGTCCAAAGTAAATATAATGTCCGAGGAGAGGTGTCTGGCTCGTAATCAGAACAGCACAAGTCACAAAAAGTCCAAAATGGCAATATAAAGTTCTATTATGCATTCTACATGATTCTAGGTCAATCTAGACCAAAGTCAACTCTTGGTCAACATGGTCAACCCTGAAAGTCAAACCTAGGTCAACTATGGTCAAACTAGGTCAAACAAGTCTAAATTAGGTCAAACAAGTTATTCCAGGTCTAAACAAACTAAGTATATGCAAATCAAGTATCCAAGATAGCTACCAACTCATAGCCTAAGTCACTTGCTAAACCAAGCACAAAACTAAACCATAAGCTAACAAGGCACACAAACTTAGTCATATAATGTATATATTATTCACATTCACATATTCATATACATAGATATATATAGTAAAGCTATATATATAGGCACATACATATATATATAGAGAGAGAAAGAGAGATAAAAGAGTAAGTAAGTATGTGTGTGTTTGGCATGTGTGTGAAAGGATATGTGTTAATGTTCTAAAATTTAGTGATAGGTAGGTGTATGTGACATGAGATACATGATGTCAAAGGGTGTATGAATGCATGTGTGTAAAAGTTTATAGGTTAACTCAGTTTATAGAATACATACATACATACTTACCTTGTATACATACATACATACATATCATGTATATTACATTTACATGATACATACATGTATACTTGTATTATATTATACTTACATTCATGCATATTAGATACTTGTATTTATATTAACATATTGCAAACATTCATTTCATTCATGCATCTATGCATTTCCGACATGTTTTATACATATGCATACATTGTATATTCATATTATTTCATATATTAACATAGAGACATACAAACATGCATACATCATATATTTCATATCTTGCATTACCTTACATATCATGTTATATATTATCATTCATTCCTTTCATATATTACATTATCTTCAAGTTGAATACATCATATATGGATACAATACATTATCTTGCATGCTTGCATTCATATATTACATTCTATATTACCTATATACATGTATTTCCTCCATTCATTCATGCTTGTATCATATACTCTACATTACCATACATGTTATCATTATATATTGTATTACAATATTTATACATTATGCATTCATATCTATCATTACATATATATCTTGCATTCATATCTAGCATTCATTATATACTTTCATGCAAACATTGTATATCATTCTTTTATTCATGTATTGCTTATATGCATTACATTAATTGCATTCCTACATGCTTGCATTCAACCATACATATACATTAATGTAAAGAGAATATATATCATTTCATTCATCTAACATATCATGCATTACATACTCTATATTCACTTAATATCCATACTACATAGGCTCATAGGTTACACAAAATACATATATCGTATAATCACTCTTCTACTTAAAACCAATACTGTACCAATTGGGCATTCACTAAATTCTAGGATTAAAGTATGTTATATATCTTTGTGTTAGCTTTCCGAAACTTTAAACGGATCGCATTTTCGTGTCCAGAAGCTCCCGGAATCGCAAAAACACCGAAACGCGTTCGTCTTTCGTACAGCTAACACTCAAATAATTTTACAGAAAGTTTCAGAACAAATTTGGCTTATTAAAATATATATTTGGAAAGCTAACTTCGATACGCTTCTTTTTAAAAAAACAGGAGGTTAATTGGAGTTATGAGCTAAATGTTATGACATTTCTAAGTTGCTCTATCTACTAAAAACGTGGATAAAAATTATGACGAATTTAGGTAGTTTGAGACAAAAGAAATACAAGTATATAACATAATATATCAAGAACTCACTCTCTACACTAATATATATATATATATATATATATATATATATATATATATATATATATATATATATATATATATATATGAGACACTATAGAACACATCTCCAATACAAAAATATGTGATTAAACATGTAATAATTCATTCATACATAAACAACACATAGTGTGTCCAAATTTGGGATTTTCCCACATGGACACAACCACAACACAAAGGACACTCCTATGACCTCCAAATGGATACGAAATGGACACAAATGGAGATACAACCATGGGGGTCATTCCTATGGGTTCAAAATATTTCTATATGCATGTAGGGATGGATTAGAGGAGAAATTATACCTTAAGGGAGAGAGATTCAAAGGAAAAGCCTTCCGATACGGCACTGACACGTAGAGATTCTAAAAGGACACGAACGAGCTCCGAATCCTCCCGAACTTGGCTAGCACCCTCTAACCATGGAGTAGAAGACAATTAAAGAAGATTTGGTGGAAGAAGGGCTTGATTTGGAGATGAAATCAATGAAGATTCATCTCTAAATTAATTTAGGGAAGAACAAGAGAGAGAAAGTGGAAGAAAACAAATGAATGAAGGAGTGACTCACTCCTTATCCCCCATAAGTGGCTGCCCAAAAATGGTTAGGTGTCCCCTATTTGAATGTCCAAAATGCCCTCCATTAATCTATTTTATTTAAATTAGGAATGGGTTAAAGGTTGAGGCCAATTTAGTCTAGTTTTAAGTCTCTAATTAAACTAAACCTATCCATAAATAATTAGTCTAACTACTAACTAAAATTATTATCATGTGGACTAAAATTAATATCATGTGGGCCATGCCTAACTAGTGTGTGGGTCCCACTAGAGTCAAACTACCCCTCCGGGTCCCCGTTTCAAGTCGGGTTGAGTTAAAATTCGAACCCGACTCAAATAACCCCAAAACAATATCATAAATAATAAAATAAATTTCAACCCCAAAATAATATCATAAATAATAAAATAAATTTTAACCCCAAAATAATATCATAAATAATAAAATAAATTTTAAAAATATTCAAAAATATAAAATGACAAAAATACCCCTGTTTCTGAAAACTGGGGGTGACAAATCTATCCACCTTAAAAAAATTTCGTCCTCGAAATTAAAACAAAGCAATCACAGGAAACACATGAAGAAAACAATCTCATTCAAATACTTTTAAAAAAAACAGCAATAAAAAAAATCTCTTTGAGGCACATCAAACATTTGTAAATAAAAACTGATACGTGTCCGCTACAGACACAAAACCATCACAAAATCACACCTATCAAAGGTCAAAATCTATAATCACCAACAAAATAAATATCAAAATAATTTAAAGAGGTCAAATGCAAAATATCCTTAGGCCTGAAATGATATTAAAATATCCTAATCACATGGTTAGGCTCTCGGTCAAACAGTCTCTAGGGTTTCACTAGCAAAACATCAAAATCACAAGTCATGATTTTAAATAGTTTTAAAATAATTTAAAAATTATCAAAAATTATATCATGATTTAAATGTCAAATCAATAAATTATTAAAATTATAAAATTTCAAAATTACCCCTATTTTAGAAAACTGGGTGTTAAAAGTCTACCCACCTTAGAAAAATTTTGTCCTCGAAATTAAAATGTTCGTACTCTTTCTAGGTCAAACCCCCACAATCAAGTCCAGGAACTTAAACAATTCATACCATCAAAAAGGACGGCATACAGGGCCATGGCATACGATGGTAGTGAAAGTCTCATCTAGGTATACCAGTCATGCTAACCGAAACGTTCATAGGGTATCAAAACACACAAGCAATCTAGGGTGCTAAACTAGAAAAGATATAGAAATAATAAAACATCAAAACTGTAAGGCAGTCTACCATTCTACACGAAAACTGGTATCATCATAAAAAAAGTTAAAGAAAGGTAACCACCAATTATCTATAAAGGGTTCAGAAAAATCAAAATCAAAAGTTAAGGAATGAAAGTTCCTTACATGGAAATTCAATCACAATATGTATATATATAGATGGTGTGTTAGAGAGGAAAAAGCTAGCATTATGTAAAGGTTATGTGGTTCGTGTGTGTATGGGTATCTATGGACATGTTCATATGGTTAGATAGTAGGCATGGGTGTATGTGAAATATACATGAAGAGTATAGGAGGATTTGGGTTTCAAAACAATAGCTATCCAGTTACACTACTCATGACATATTGGTTAGACAATCTACAACACACAACCTATTTACTCATAACGTGCATGGCTAACCATATACATATATATATATATATATATATATATATATATATATATATATATATATATATATATATATATATATGCCGGGCGCTTGTAGCTCAAGTGGCTAGGCGCACCGGCACTTGGGGCATCGGACGGAGTTCGAGCCCCCACGGGAGCGGCTTGGTGGTTCATCCACGGCCCCCGGGCCAAGCGGTGGCTGGGTGTCTTTGACACGGCCGCTTGGTTTTTAAATATATATATATATATATATATATATATATATATATATATATATATATATATATATATATATAAAGAGGTAGAGATTTAGTTATGTATCTATATACAATATAACATGTATGCCTAAGCTCTATATGTATCTATATAGATATATGAACATAACATAGAGGGGAAGGTTAAGTTACATAACAGTGTATACTAAGTTCGGGTGTATGTGTCATTGTACAAGGTTATAGCTTAGTATTGAAAGGCTAAATCCAGTTTTAGTTCAGCATTTACATACAAAATCTGAAAATAAGCTAACATTTAAACCAGTGCAATATTAACATAATACAGTTTTAGAATTTAGGTTTGAACATCACAACTAACTTAATGCTCCTAACACAACCTAACATGATGGAAATAAAACCCTAACATACTATCCACACATTTATCTATGCATACAGTTCAATATTACATATTAAATCTGAAAGTGAACTAAACATTTGAAATCAATATAAAAATGTTAACATGTATTCAGTTTTAGGATATTAGAAAAATTCGAACATCAAACCAAGCCAACGTTTATCACAACCTAACATGTAAGAATATGAAACCTAAATTTATATCCCTACATACCACAATGTATATAGCTCAAAATATTATATTTCAAACAACAAATTAAACTAACATTTAAAATCCATTATTAAGGGTTAATATGCATACAGTCTTAGATTTGTCAAATTCAAACACAAAACTCAACCAATTCCCTTAAGAGTTGAAACCCTGTATATAACATACATGTGCAGTGATATGAACAAAACTACTACCATAAAATTTATATTGAATTACAAATTTAAACTAGAAAAGCAGAAAACCAAAAATATTGGGATTTTGACAATTTAAACATCAACAACATATTAATATGTATTTAGATAGGTGGGAGATCAAGTGTAGCATGCATACGTGTCAGGCAAAGAGTTTGTGTCCACTATATATATATATATATATTCTTATGTCCCAATATAAAAATTGAATTCAACATCAAGACCAACATTTAGATTCCTACCAAAATTGCAAAGTAGGTGATTAATGTAATCAAGACAGTTTTATTATTATTATCATTACTTAATACAATAATAATAGCAAGAAGAAATAACAATGAAATCTATTCTGCTTATCTGTTTAAAGGAAGAACCATTTTGAAACCATAGCTATAATATCAAATCCAAGATAAGGTCTAGCAAAATCGTCGATTCATTGTATTAAGAAAAAATTCATAGTAAGGAGTTGCACAAGGTTCATAAAAATAGCTAAAGCTACTCCTAAGTTAAATAATGAGAAGCAAAACAAAACAAATAATAATTTCTTCCTTTTTTTTTGAAGGACTGAAACAAAATAGAGAAAACATGTGCGAAAATATTTAAGGTTCAATCTGATAATCATATGCGTCTATCCACAATCATGGTACTGTAAATCCTCGTCATACTAGTAAGCAAGGCTACGATAATCACAGAGTTCTCGACTTAGGCACATACCTCTAGAATCATGGTATTTAACATTTTTGTGATGCCGCTAGCTTGGCTGCGAAAACCTTAAATTCCTACACCCGAGAAATATATCCAAGTCAGACTATATGTCCTCATCATGCTGGCTAATGTGACTATAGAAGACTAAATTCCATAACTTAGATGACCTAGCCCATATAATTTCATCTTGACAAAAATTAAATTAAATCACAATGAATATCCAAAAATCAAATTTATCAACGAACATCAAGATTCAAAAATGAACAAAATCCATCAAATCATATAAATACAAACTCTGATGCAACTGCTAACATCAAGATTCAAAATTCAACAATCATCCCCAAAATCAATAAATACAAACTCAAATTCAACAATAGAAAGTAAAGATAAATCAAATCAAGGAAAGAAGAGTTTTCAAATCAAAGTTAAAATAAGATTCTCAAGGGTCGTCCCAGGAATCTCTCGAGGGATCCTAACTGTGATTGAGTACCTTCAAAATATATCCTAATCCTAGGCAGGCTGTAGTGGTACTCTAGTTCGAATACCACTACACAAACTCGACTTGCATGGGCTACCACTAAAAACGTGTCACGACCCGCACCCTAGGGTTAGGGTACGAGAACGTAAAAACGTTCAGCCTACGCCACAGTATCGGCGGTAGAACGCTGTCCTAGGTCACAACATCTAACAATATAATGCTAAGCAGTTTATACTCCCCGAATGGGGGTAACATAGCAGGATGTAAACTCAATCACATCTAAGGTAGAGCATAATGGAAGATAGATAAAACATGAAATCCAAAAGAGATACAGCAGATAGAAGTCTAAGTGTCTAAGATACACAAACCCAGAAATACGTCTCAAAGCTCAAATACAGTAATCCATAAAGTAAATACAACTCCAGATAACTGAAAATAGGTAACTAAACAACCTCTAATGTGTCTCTTCTAGGCTAGCAGGCAACCTCCAAGCTATTTGTAAAATTTATCAACAGGTCTAGTCAAGACAGGAGCGAGCACAGTACATCTCAACAGATCATAGCAGGTTAGAAAATATAATCATGCAGTAAAGTAAGATACATGATCTGAAAGAAATACAGTATGTAAACAGAGAGAGAGAACTGTAATAGAAATATCTACTATAAGTAGAGAACTAACAGTGGCTAGTAAGTCAGAGTACAATATAAACATGTGAATGACATAGGAGATTCTGGGAACTATACTATAGAGTGATTCTGGGAACTACACTACTTGGATATTATTTACATGTCTACTTCTACTCCCCCGTACCCCCAATCAATACACAAGGATCCAACCAGGTTATGTTATGATTCCATGCAAAGGCCCACAAAGGGGTGATACATGGATAGCCCATAAATGAATGATTCTGGGAATGTCCACAATAGGGTGATTCTGGAAATGCCCATAAATGGAGTGATTCTGGGAAGACTCTGTGATCATGAGAGTACATGTTACAAGTGATCGAAGAACCGTGAAGCATAGTGATACACCATGTAAGTGAAACGCACAGAACATGTAGTATACGATGCTCCCTGAGGGAATAACATCTCAAGAATGGATCCAAATAGTACTAATCCGTGTTACTAACGTGACAGCATCAAGTAAAGTAATCTAAAGCAGGAAAATAATTCTAACAGGATATGAAATGATCAGAGAATGTACTCGCCTGGTGTCTGAATGTCCAAAGTAGATATAATGTCCGAGGAGAGGTGTCTGGCTCCTAATCAGAACAGCACAAGTCACAACAAGTCCAAAATGGCAATATGAAGTTCTATTATGCATTCTACATGATTCTAGGTCAATCTAGTCCAAAGTCAACTCTTGGTCAACTTGGTCAACCCTGAAAGTCAAACCTAGGTCAACTATGGTCAAACTAGGTCTAACAAGTCTAAATTAGGTCAAACAAGTTATTCTAGGTCTAAACAAACTAAGTATATATAAATCAAGTATCCAAGATAGCTACCAACTCATAGCCTAAGTCAATTGCTAAACCAAGCACAAAACTAAACCATAAGCTAACAAGGCACACAAACTTAGTCATATAATGTATATATTATTCACATTCACATATTCATATACATAGATATATATAGGAAAGCTATATATATAGACACATACATATATATATAGAGAGAGAAAGAGAGGTAAAAGAGTAAGTGAGTATGTGTGTGTTTGGCATGTGTGTGAAAGGATATGTGTTAATGTTCTAAAATTTAGTGATAGGTAGGTGTATGTGATATGAGATACATGATGTCAAAGGGTGTATGAATGCATGTGTGTAAAAGGTTATAGGTTAACTCAGTTTATAGAATACATACATACATACTTACCTTGTATACATGCATACATACATATCATGTATATTTCATTTATATGATACATATATGTATACTTGTATTATATTATACTTATATTCATGCATATTAGATACCTGTATTTATATTAACATATTGCAAACATTCATTTCATTCATGCATCTATGCATTACCTACATGTTTTATACATATGCAAACATTATATATTCATATCATTTCATATATTAACATAGAGACATATAAACATGCACACATCATATATTTCATACCTTGCATTACCTTACATATCATGTTATATATTATCATTCATTCCTTTCATATATTACATTATCTTCAAGTTGAATACATCATATATGGATACAATACATTATCTTGCATGCTTGCATTCATATATTACATTCTATATTACCTATATACATGTATTTCTTCCATTCATTCATGTTTATATCATATACTCTACATTACCATACATGTTATCATTATATATTGCATTACAATATTTATACATTATGCTTTCATATCTATCATTACATATATATCTTGCATTCATATCTAGCATTCATTATATACTTTCATGCATACATTGTATATCATTCTTTTATTCATGTATTGCTTATATACATTATATTAATTGCATTCCTACATGCTTGCATTCAACCATACATATACATTAATGTAAAGAGAATATATATCATATATATATCATTTCATTCATCTAACATATCATGCATTACATACTCTATATTCATTTAATATCCATACTACATAGGCTCATAGGTTACACAAAATACATATATCGTATAATTACTCATCTACTTAAAACTAATACTGTACCAATTGGGATTCACTAAATTCTAGGATTAAAGTATGTTATATATCTTTGTGTTAGCTTTCCGAAATTTTAAGCGGATCGCATTTTCGTGTCCGGAAGCTCCCGGAATCGCAAAAATATCGAAACGCGTTCGTCTTTCGTACAGCTAACACTCAAATAATTTTACAGAAAGTTTCAGAATGAATTTGGCTTATTAAAATATATATTTGGAAATCTAACTTCGATACGCTTCTTTTAAAAAAACGGGAGGTTAATTGGAGTTATTTGAGCTAAAAGTTATGACATTTCTAAGTTGCTCTATCTACTAAAAACGTGGATAAAAATTATGACGAATTTAGGTAGTTTGAGACAAAAGAAACACAAGTATATAACATAATATATCAAGAACTCACTCTCTACACTAATATATATATATATATATATGAGACACTATAGAACACATCTCCAATACAAAAATATGAGATTAAACATGTAATAATTCATTCATACATAAACAACACATAGTGTGTCCAAATTTGGGATTTTCCCACATGGACACAACCACAACACAAAGGACACTCCTATGACCTCCAAATGGACACGAAATGGACACAAATGGAGATACAACCATGGGGGTCATTCCTATGGGTTCAAAATATTTCTATATGCATGTAGGGATGGATTAGAGGAGAAATTATACCTTAAGGGAGAGAGATTCAAAGGAAAAGCCTTCCGATACGGCACTGACACGTAGAGATTCCAAAAGGACACGAACGAGCTCCGAATCCTCCCGAACTTGGCTAGCACCCTCTAACCATGGAGTAGAAGTCAAATAAAGAAGATTTGGTGAAAGAAGGGGTTGATTTGGAGATGAAATCAATGAAGGTTCATCTCTAAATTAATTTAGGGAAGAACAAGAGAGAGAAAGTGGATGAAAACAAATGAATGAAGGAGTGACTCACTCTTTGTCCCCCATAAGTGGCTGCCCAAAAATGGTTAGGTGTCCCCTATTTGAATGTCCAAAATGCCCTCCATTAATCTATTTTATTTAAATTAGGAATGGGTTAAAGGTTGAGGCCAATTTAGTCTAGTTTTAAGTCTCTAATTAAACTAAACCTATCCATAAATAATTAGTCTAACTACTAACTAAAATTATTATCATGTGGACTAAAATTAATATCATGTAGGCCATGCCTAACTAGTGTGTGGGTCCCACTAGAGTCAAACTACCCCCCCGGGTCCCCGTTTCAAGTCGGGTTGAGTTAAAATTCGAACCCGACTCAAATAACCCCAAAACAATATCATAAATAATAAAATAAATTTCAACCCCAAAATAATATCATAAATAATAAAATAAATTTCAACCCCAAAATAATATCATAAATAATAAAATAAATTTTAAAAATATTCAAAAATATAAAATGACAAAAATACCCCTGTTTCTGAAAACTGGGGGTGACAGTTTAGCCGATGTAGCATACGATTGATATAGGAGCTTGCCTGATGGCTGTATCACCTCTTTCTCAGGTTTGAAACAAATCTTCTTGGAGCAATTCTATGAGAGAATCAATGACATGACCATGTCGGCCCTCAACAAGATCAAACAAAGACATAATGAAACCGCTGAGAGTTTCATTGAAAGATTCCACCGAGAAGCATTAAACATGCCTCCTGGATCTCCGACCCCAGTCACTATAGATACGTGCAAGGCAAATATTTTGCCTATCATCAGCATGTGGACGGGGTTAACTCAATTTCAAGACTGGCCATCATTCATTGTCAATGCTAAAGCAGCTGAAGTTAGCGCTGACAAATTCAAGCAGTTGGACGTACATATGTCTAACCCCGATTGGGATGAACACCCGACAGCTAGTAGAGGTAATCGCCAGAACAACCGCAAGGGTAAAGAAACTTTGAACATCAATTAGAAGAACAAAGAATCTCTGGCTGTCAATGTAGCTCCACCTACGTCTGCTTCTACTCCTTCTGCCCCTCCACCAAGGGAAACTCGTCCGAAAGTAGAATACTCCTTTGACGAGAACGACACCGTGAGCATCTTCGATTGCTTGATCAAAAGCAATAAGCTCCAAATTCCAGACCCAAAGAAGCCTGACGAGGTTGGTAAGACTGATCATCCCAAATATTGTATCCATCACAGGTTCATTGGTCATCCCACTCGAGCATGTTATGTGCTCAAAGGCAAGATTCAGGAGTTAGTCAATGCTGGTTGTAGAAGCATGGAAAATATCAGAATAATGGTCCATGCGGCTCCGGATACGAAGCCCATGCGGCTCATATGGGAGCTGTCTTATACAGTTCAAAGGAAGACTCTCCGTCTCATGCGGCTCGAGAGTGTATGCGGTTCAGCAGAAATATGCGGCTCGATCGATGCCACGTGTCCCCCTGTGATCCTTCCCTACAGCTGGCCCTTTGAATAGTGGCCTCATTTAATGCTCTGACACGATTTGACGACTGTGGCGGCTCTGGCATAAAGTGTCATAATGGCTGTGCCATAATGACAGACTCTTCGGGAAAAGAAAAAGATCTCTGACCCGATCCGTCAGAAATCCTAGGTTGCCACGTGGCAAATCTCATGCGGCTTAAATAGAGAACAGCTTCATGCGGCTCACTGAGAAGTCATCCTATATGACTAGCAGAAATCAGCCATATGCGGCCCACTGAGAGCTCAGCCCCTGCGGCTCAATACAACGCTAGCTCATGCGGCTCGTAAAGACTATGCATATGCGGCTCATTGAGAGTTCGTTCCCTGCGGTTCGATGAAGCATTGTCCTATACGGCTCACGAAGAGTATCTCCCTGCGGTTCAAGTGTTGCCCATCCTATACGGCTCTGGCAGGACCCACAATCAAAACACGTGGCATCGGATCAATCAACGATTTAACCGAATCTCAACAAATATATTTGACATCATCATCATAATTACTGAGATCAAGGCATATCATTTATCATCAAGCCAACGGGACACGTGGCGAGCAATCGGATATTGGTAGAATCCATCATGGAGATTTAAAGCAGTTAACATTAATTGCTCATAAGATTCGGTGCTCACAAGATTTAAAGCGCGGGCTCATCGAGCCTAGTCAGCTGTCCCAACCTCTGACTATCGGAGCGTCCCGTTGACTATCACACGGGCCTCGGATGGAAAGTTGTATACAACTGCTCAAGTCCAGCCCCCCGCGGCAAACAGACAGAGTGGTTCCTCTGACCTACGGGAAACGATCCTCTACAAATGCAAGGAAAGAGAAGGAGTATCGGTGTGCAAAGAGTCCTCGCTTGGACATCGCTGCATCCAAATTATCGTCAATTGCTGCTGCAACAATGCGGCAATGACGGAAGCTCAGCCATCCGCCTTCCAAAGGCTACAGCACCCGAACTCAGAAGATAAGGCACCTCCTGTTGTCTCCTGCAATTCTGCTCAAAATGTTCCCGCCGAAGAGAGGAGGAAGAAAACGAGCATCTCCAGTCCGAAGATATCAACCACTACAACTAAGAAACTGTCGTCTAAACGGTTGTTCTCCACTGGTGTATTCCAACACACCCGTTCAAAGACGAAATTTACCTCGATGGAAAATTCATCATCCACATCGCTGGAGGTTGAAGGAGCTGGGGGTAGCACTCCTCCGAACATCCGCAACAATCCGATGTTCCAAGGAACCAATTCTGCACAAACAACTCTTCCATCAGGAGCAACGGACGCTGATGCCCCCGAGGACATCCGTAACTCTCAAGACAAGGCAAGCTCTGAAGCTGGGGATACCATTCCCTCCGAGTCCGAGCCCGAAGAGAACATTCCTACCTATCCCGATGACTTCTCGGTACATGGGTACGACTCAGAGGGTACATCCTCCACCGTTCCTTCCGTCACTCCTCACATAAGAACGATGTTCATGACGGACAGCGATCAAGGTGGTTCCAGCGATCGCCAGCGCATCGACAGTCTCGAAGCCATATTACTTGCTTTGGTTAAGTCTGTAGACGAGATTAAAGCGGCCCTGCCCACTCTACAAGGAGGAGCGCCTGGTCAAACAAATACGGGCCCCGCGGTCAATGTAGATTCGAACTCAGCGGCACCAAACCAGGGCAATAATCCTCCCGAAATAACAGCCCCCGCCGCGACAGATGAGACCCGAGAAGTAAGAAGAGAGGTCCAGGAGCTCCGTACCATGTTTTATGCTCGAAAAAATGCTCAAGATCTCAGAATACGGCAACCATACCCTGCTGAGTGGAGGGATGTTCCATTCCCACCAAGATATAAGCCATTTAACATCAACCCGTACGATGGCAAAACCTCAACAAGTCGATACATCACTTACTTTGAGGTCACCACCGACTATCTGCCCCATGAAGATGCGATCCTCACACGGTTATTCATTGGAGCATTAGAAGGAGTCACCTTCGATTGGTACCGCAATCTACCGGACAACTGCATCCATTCCTTCGCCGGCTTCAAGCGCATGTTCTTGGAACGGTTCTTTGAAGTAGGACAAGATGTCACTATGTCCACTCTCATGGACGTCGTCCAAGGGGAGAAGGAGTTAACGAGGAACTACATTGAGCGGTTCCGCCAGACCGCCATGAAGCTGCCTTCCGGAAATCCGGATTCTTCTTTGATTAAAATCTGCCAAAAGAGACTGCTTCCAACGATCAGTCTCTGGATGGGCGAGAGTCAATTCAAAGATTGGAAGGCGTTCATCATCAGCGCCACAAGCGCTGAAGAACGACTGAAGAAGGCCCACCAACTGGGGTTGCACATCTCAGAAGGGGAAAACAAGGGCAAGCGTCTCAACAACGATAATGGAGGTAACCCCTCCAACAATCGGGACAGCAAGGGAAAACAGGCTATGGTGGCCGACACGGCCCAGAAGCCCGAGCCACAGCCAGCAGACAAGCAATGGCCTCAAATCACTTACTCTTTCGAAGATGGCCATGTCAAGCCTATCTTAGACATGCTCATACAAGGAGGTAGAATTCAGCTTCCTCCACCAAGGCGGGAGCCTCGGCCGGCTGATCTGGTGAACCCGAAGTTCTGCCATTACCATCGTTATGTACACCACGCTACACATGACTGCTACCAATTAAAACGGTATATCCAAAGCCTCATCGATTCAAACGCTCTGGCCATCGACTTCGAAGAGGTAACCGTAGCAGCTAATATGGTGTCCGTACAGTTTGGCAAATTCCCTCCGACGGAGACTCAAGACAGGGTAATCCCTATCCCTCTCGCGATAATGGAGATCACCAATCTTCCTCCGCCCCGAGAACAAGCTGCTGGTCTAGTACCTCTCACCACCTCACGAGGAGAGGTCATGTGGGTCCATCCAGACTTGGTGTCAGAAGTGACTCAGCCCACACCATCTCCCACCAACAAAAAGAGTAGAAAAATCAAGACCTGCCGCACAATTTCAGCAGACAACGAGGAAGCTACAGCCGTTGTCACGCGGTCCGGAGTGCAATCCCAACCTGTGGTTGATAGTCCAGCTGAAAATCATTAATCCACTGCAACTGATGCTCTGGGACCGGCTCAGCCTTCGACGACCGACAAGCCTAGGCCGAAGGAGACTCGCTTCGACAAATCTCTCCGAAAGGACGCAGCCCAAGGGCTAGAGAGGCCCTACAACTTTGACATCTTAGCACAATTGGCTAACACTTCGGCCAAATTGTCATTATATGAACTCCTGAGGCGCTCCAAAGACGTTCGTATTGCATTGAGCGAAGCACTCCAAAATGCCGATGCCTATCTCGCTCAATCTAACCTCACTGGGGAGGACTCACCCATGGATCTCCAAGATAGTGCCTGCACGGAAGCAATGCCCAACATCGTTTTCACTCCGCAGGACATGCTCATCAAAACCAACCTACATGATCGCCCGCTATACTACACGGGATACATCGGCGACGTTAAGGTGGATCGGATGTACATTGATCCTGGCTCTTCCATAAGCATCATCCCGAAAGGTCTGCTACATCATCTCCGTATCCCAATGCATCGTCTAACACCTACATGCACCGCCATCAGCGGCTTCAATTCGGGCAGGAGCTACCCTATCGGGAAGATTCGTCTGAAGTGTCAGATTGGCGATCTCCAATCCGAGGTCACCTGCTACGTCATAGATGTAGACACTTCTTACAACATCCTCTTGGGACGCCCATAGATACACGATTATATGATCGTGCCTTACACGCTACACCAGTGCTTCAAATATGTCGACAAACATGGCTTCGTGAAGACAGAGTTTGCTGACATCGATCCCTTCAAAGGGGTCGAATCTTACTACTCGAACTCCTATTTATATGAAAAGTTGAAGAGGCACCTGGATGAAGGAGACGCACAAGCTCATACTGAGACAGCCACGGGATCAGAAGGACCCCTGACGATCCACCTCCAAGCTCGCAAACCGGGCAAGTCTGTACCCCTCAACGCCACTCTGCGGAAGGACGCGATCAGCCTCTCAGCGCAAGAGGAGCAGATGATAATCCGGCTGCCTAGATCCAGCCAAGTGCCGAGACCTACAACGGAGCCACTAACCATCAGGTTACCAAGAGTCTGTCAACTACAAATAGAGAAGATCAACCCCTCGGACAGGCCATTGACAATACGTCTTTCCAAGAAAGGTTGTCGCTTCGATGCAAGGTCTGACACTTCCAGCGAACCAGCCACTCCTCGCTCCACATCGAATGCCAAACTGGGGGTCGCCAATCTGCCAACGACTCCATGCTCTGCTCCATCAACTGGACCACTGACGATCAAGCTTCCTAGGTCGTCCTCTCAGTCTTCGTTCACACAGGGGGTAGCCGAAGAGGAACCGGAGCTAGCCAAGTATGTGGCCGCCGACACTAATGTCCCCTCCGCTGATGATGTAATTCCCCTAGAAAAGATACCTTACTTCATTAATAAAGGGTTATCTTTGAACTACACCGAGCTCAATAAGCTATGTACGATGTATGCTATGGAACACGGTATAGGCGCTCACCTACACACACAGGTGACAAATGTGTACACCGCAATCCAGCTTACTCCAGTAGAAGACGCTTACCGAATACACAAGGGAGGAGATCATCCAATCATCTTCGGCCGGACGAACAACCCTCATCCCCGCACCATAGAAGAAGTCGACCTCGGGTCAGATGCCGGGAGACTGCCTCTGTATCTCTATAGCCCTCAATCCAAATATCTCATGCAGAAACAGGGGTATGATCTAGAGACTACGCCAGGATTGAACTATGGCACTGGGCGACGATTACCTTTAAAGCCGCCAGTCCCGGCGGGCAAACCACGGAACTACTATAACAAAACTCGATGTGGGTTGGGGTATGTAACGCCTACTACGACCCCAAAAAGTTCAGATGAAGAATGCGACTGGCAGTCACATTCAACCGAATTACCAACTTCCGACTCAGATACCAGCATCGGAGATGTATTCAGACAAGTCATGTCAGTCAACATGACGTTTGCCGACGCTTACGAGGAAGACGAAGACATCCCCGAAATCCTCGAGCTAGAGCCATGGGCCCAGCAATTAGACGCGCAATGGCAAAAGCGATTCGAACTGAGAGAACCTCCTACTGAAGATAAGGTCATACAAGTGGATCTCGGCAGCGAATCTTCTCCAAAACCGATCTTCATCAGTGAAAGCCTAACCAACGAAGAACGGGAGTCGCTGTTAGAACTTGTCAGGGAGTACATTGATGTGTTCGCCTGGAGCTATGAAGACATGCCAGGGTTAAATCCTGACATCGCTCTTCCTAAACTCAATATTCGGCCAGATGCGAAGCCAGTCAAACAACAACAGCGACGCTTCCGTCCAGGCATCATGGACGCGATCGAAGCTGAAGTCAACAAACTAATAGCCAGCGGCTTCATTAGTGAGGAGCAACATCCCGATTGGGTCGCCAATGTAGTACCTGTCCTCAAGAAGAATGGGAAAATTCGAATCTGCATCGACTTCTTCAACCTGAACGAGGCATATTCCAAAGATGAATTCCCCCTTCCTATCACAGACATCATAATCGACAATACCTGCGGCTTTGAGCGCATGTCATTCATGGATGGCTTCTCGGGATATAACCAAATCAAGATGTCTCCCGACGACGAAAAGCATACATCATTCCGAACACCGATTGGCACGTACTGCTACACAGTCATGCCTTTCGGTTTAAAGAATGCTGGCACCACATATCAAAGAGCTATGAGCATCATCTTCAGAGACCACTTACGCAAGACGGTGGAGTGCTATGTTGATGATATAGCCGTCAAGAGCCGTAGCAAAGGAGACCATCTGCAGGATCTAAGGACGGTATTCGACCTAATGCGGACACACAATTTGAAGATGAACCCTACGAAGTCCTTCCTGGGCGTATCCAGCGGGAAGTTCTTAGGCTTCATCATCACTGCAAAGGGTATCCATGTAGACCCCAAGAATACAAAAGCAATCATGGAGATGGGTCCTCCGAGAAATCTCCGCGAACTCAGAGGCCTTCAGGGAAGGCTAGCTTACATCAGAAGGTTCATTTCCAACCTCTCCGGGCGATGCCGACCATTTACGCACCTCATGAATAAAGGAGTCTCATTCGTATGGGACAAAGAATGCCAGCGTGCTTTCGATAGCATCAAAGAATATCTGTCAAATCCTCCGGTCTTGGTAGCCCCAGTCCCTGGAAAACCATTTCTGCTCTATGTACTAGCAATGGAACACTCCCTCGGTGCTCTGCTGGCACAGAATAACGATGCAGGCCATGAACAGGCCATATATTACCTCAGCCGAATGATGATTGGACCAGAGCATCGATACACCGCTGTAGAGAAGGAATGCCTCGCCCTGGTGTTCGCCATTCAGAAAATGCGACACTATGTCACCGGACAAATGATACATGTGGTCTCACGAGTCAACCCTCTGAGGGTCCTCATGACTAAACCAGGGGCACTCAGCTCTCGACTCGCTACATGGGCAATATTGCTGTCCCCTTATTATATGATCTTCGTCCCCCAAAAGGCAGTCAAAGGTCAAGCCCTGGCAGATTTCTTGGCAGCCCGCCCAGGCTCGGAGTCTTCCAGGATATACGAAGAGATCCCAGATGTGGTCGCCGACTCACATGCAACCTCTCACGAGAATATATGGCGAATGTTCTTCGACGGCGCTTCAAGGACCGGACCTAAAGGCAATATAGTTGTCGAAGTCGGGGTAGTGCTAATCTCTCCTTCCGGATTGGTGATTAACCGCACTTATTCCCTCACTGAACCCTGTTCTAACAATGTGGCCGAGTACAACGCTCTGGTCATTGGCCTCCAACTTGCAAGAGAGCTGGGGATAGAATACCTTAAAGCGTACAGCGATTCCCAACTAATCATCAATCAGATCCGGGGTTCGTACGAGGTACGCCATGAAGACATGATCCTTTATCATCAAATAGCGATCAATATCATCTCGGCATTTGAGGGGTTCTTCATCGAGCACGTCCCCAGACTCCGAAATATTGAAGCCGATGCCCTAGCTGGTCTCGCCGCTTCCCTAGCAGTTCCGAATTATGATCGACAATCAGTGGAAGTGATAGGCCATGAACTGGTCTGCCCCAAAAATAATGTGCAATTCGTCGCAAGTTATTCTACACAGACGATCGATGACGCCCCAGATTGGAGACAACCATTCATCGACTTCGTCGTCTACGATATCCTGCCTGAGAACCCAAAGGAAGCCATTTCCATCAGAAGGCGTTCTCTCAGATTCTTCTACGATACAGAGACAAAAATGCTGTATCGCCGCTCCTACGACGGATTACTGCTTCGGTGTCTGTCAAACACAGAAGCCAAAGAAGCCGTACGAGAAGCCCATGACGGTGTCTGCGGGGCCCACCAGCCCGGCCCGAAACTACAAGACCGCCTTCGCCGAATGGGCTACTATTGGCCCACAATGGTGGCAGACGCGATAGATTATGCTAGAAAGTGCAAAGCTTGCCAAGTCCACGCGGACTTCATCCACCAACCATCCAAATTTTTACATCCGACAGTGGCGTCCTGGCCATTCGAAGCATGGGGAATGGATATTATTGGTCCAATCACCCCACCTTCCTCTCGAGGACATCGCTTCATACTTGCGATCACTGATTACTTCTCCAAATGGGCGGAAGCTGTCCCACTCGCAGAAGTTAAGACTGCAAACGTGATCAGCTTCCTTAAACACCACGTCATCTACCGCTTTGGACTACCCCGAAGGATCATCCATGATAATGGTCCGCAGTTTGCAAGCCACGTATTCTATCGGTTTTGCGATAAGCACCGTATTCAGAATTTTGCCTCGACGCCGTACAACCCAGCAGCAAATGGGTTAGCAGAGGCGTTCAACAAAACAATCATCAAACTGCTCAAGAAATTTGTCTCCTCCAACAAGCGCGACTGGAACGAGAAGCTCGGCGAGTGCTTATGGGCTTATCGTACCACGGTCCGAACAGCCACCGGAAATACACCATTCTCCCTGGTATACGAGAGTGAGGCAGTCCTCCCCTTGGAGACACAGATCCCCTCACTACGTGTCGCCCTCACCCATCAATTGACAACCGATGATAACTACCGACGTCGACTGCAAGAGTTAGAGGCCTTAGATGAAAAGCGCCTCCTAGCTCAGCAAAGGATCGAGCTATACCAAGCACGCATCTTAGGAGCCTTCAACAAGAAGGTCAAAATCAGAACATTCCAGGTAGGCGATCTCATCTTGGCAGTCCAGAGGCCAATGGTCATGACTCACAAGACCGCCGACAAATTCCAGCCAAAGTGGGAGGGTCCGTTTATCATTGAGACGGTATTCTCCAACGGTGCTTACCGCCTTGCAAAGCAAAACGGAGACTTGCTCATGCTGCCCGTCAATGGCAAGTTCCTGAAGAAATATTATGTCTAAATGATATTCGCTACAACGTCGTCGAGTCATGTACCCGCGGGTACCACTGAACTCACACCCTCAGCATTTCAGATTATCGAGTCATGTACCGGCTGGTACCACTGAACTCACACCCACAACATTTCAAGATCATCGAGTCATGTACCTGCTGGTGCCCCTGAACTCACCCCTACATCCCCTTTAGATTATCGAGTCATGTACCCGCTGGTGCCGCTGGTGCCGCTGGACTCCCACTTTCTCAATATGTTAATTTACCGAGTTATGTACCCGCTGGTGCCTCTGAACTCACATTTTGGTCACTCTTTCAGATAGTAAGTCACGTATGATTATACCTATGAACTTTCTTCCTGGAAGAGATCCTCCCTCATGATCTAATACCCGCACTCCCAGTGCACAAAAAGGGTAATCGATCCACAAATTTCCGAAAATGGACATGTCCTCATTACCTCTGAATCGTTTTCACTTCCACCAAAAACAAACCGCCCCTCACATAGAACCTCCACGTTCTCTTACCTCTGAGTCGTTCTATGTACTCCCTCTTCATTGAGCCCACTCCTGCCATGTCATCATTACCTCTGAGTGGGAAGGCTCCGTCGAAGAACCCTTCATGCTTGCCATGTCCACATTACCTCTGAGCAAGTATGTCGGTCTCCTTTCGACCTATTATCTGTACCCACAACCAGAGTACGACAAGGATAATAGGTCCACAAATGTCCGCTGTTGACCACGAATATCTTCCGTGAAACCTTCCCTGCCATGTCCTCGCTACCTCTGAGCAGGAAGGTTCCACGGTAAAACCCTCATGCTTGCCATGTCCTCATGACCTCTGAGCAAATATGTTTGTTTTCCTTTCACCCTATTATCTATATCCCGAACCAGGGTACGCCAAGGATAATAGGTCCACAAATATTCCTTTGCTAAGCTTCTTAGCATAAATCTACTACCCCACCATGCCCCGGAAGCCCAGCTGCTCTACGGCATTCCTTTTTTGTTAAGCACCGAGAACATCCATGACCACTTTACCACGGCTATTCCGGACATCCTGTCCAAACTTGTTATCCGTACCTAAAACCTAGGTACGCCTAGGATAACAGGTCCACAAATAAATCCCCCAGCAAGTCCAAATTTCACAGACACCACAAGTACAAGAAAGAGATGATGAGTTGAAACAGGCTCATTTATTCAAAATTCAACGTACTACATCATTTGGGATCACACCCCTTACAAAAAAAAAGAGAGAAAAAGAGAAGCAAAAGAAAACAGACGGCTGGTCACTGCTCTGGGGCACATAACGTCCTGAGACGGTCTGTCAGCAAAGCAACCGACCGCTCAAACCTCTGGGAGGCTCGACGCTCTGCCTCATAGGTCAGCACCGCCTCATCCTCCAGATGAGCGTGAGCCTGCCAGTTATCTTCAAATTTCTTAAAAGCTCGCTCCAGGCTATCGAAAGATCAGGAAACCTTCTCGGCCTCCCGAACGATCGACTCCTGCTCCGCCTGAGCAGCCTCCAGCTCTGACTCTAAGAAGGCCAATTGCCTCTGGAGCCCAAGAATCTGCTCCTTCGTATCAGCAATTCCAGGAGAAGCGGACTCTTCCCGAGCACGGCAAGCCTGACTCCTACGACCCAGCTGGTCATACGAAGCGGAGAACTTATTAAGGTCCCCCCGTACAACTGGTCCAGCAGTATCTCGGGCTAGCTTAATCCTATCCCGAGCAGCAATGAGGAAGCCACGCTCCCGCTCGATCGCAGCAGGCAAGCCCGTCTGTCGTATCGCCAGTAGTTGGGTCACAAGCTGATCAGCCTCTGTCAGCTTAGGTTCCAGCAGTGCAGCCAATCCCACCCCGCCAGGAAGGGACTTTAAGGTTGCAATTTGACCCCGAGCACACCGGAGAGATAGAGAAAATGGGGTCCCCCGTCCTATGGCAGCGTCTACGCCCCTTTGCAAATGATGATAGAAACTGTCGACCACGTCCTGCGTCGCCTCGTTCAGAGTTTCCGTAGAGGCCGGTGTCAACGGGAGTGTGGCTGGCAGCACCGAAGAAGACGCAACAGAATCTGCCGCTCCTACTACGAGAGAAACTAGCTCCGCACGAAATGACGCTCGAACAGCGGCCAACTCCTCTTTGGCAGCCTACAAAACTTGAATACTCGGCAGGGTCGAGAGGTCGGCCTCCGGAGCCGTATAATCTGCGGAGGATGAGGCGGAGACCATCGCCAACCCCATTCCCATCGGCCCAGAGCTGGCAGGAGGCTCCTCGACGTGAGACGGCAAAGGAGAGGGAACGCTCCTTACTCCCGTATCACGGCAGACCGAGCCTTCCCCAAGAACATCCACGGCGGGAACTAAAGGGTCAGGACCTGCAGGGCCAAGGCAACCATGAATCGATTTGACCCGGAGGATATGTTGATAGAGCAAATAAGCCCCCTCACTAGTCAATATCTGGCTTATCTTACCAGTGGAGGAGTGTGAAGGCCGAGATTCGCCTGCAGCCACCATAACCCCTTCACCAACAGCCTCTGAGTCAGGTACAATAGACTCCTCCGCTCTTGCATCCTCGGGAGGGGGCACACCGAGATCAGTGCCGCATTGCTAAAAATCAGCGGTTTCAGGGACGGGTCTAAGAAAACCTTCGTCACCCCGGGCCGAGGTTTCAGCAACCTGGGAGCTTCCAGCCACCGCTGAGAGAGCACCCACAGAAAGGATCGCGGCGCACACGCCGCTAATCAAAGCAGCAAGGGCCGGATCAGCTCCAAGGGAAATAGACAGTTCAGGAAAGGACGATTCACCAGACATCTACAAAGAAAAGTAATTGAGTCATATCTTCAGAAAAGAAGGAAACTACAACAAAGAGAAGGCTCCGACTTACCTCCGGAATACCGTCTACATCCTCACCCTTCTCCGTAATAAGCAGTCTACGGGGATCGACCGCCGCTCTCTTTACAGAAAAAGTTACCCCTCCGCCAGTAGACTCACTCCTGCCTCGCTTACGTGAGGGACCAGGCATGACGGGCGGTAGATCTACCCGTACCACCTCCGACACAGATGGTAACTGGTCCACTGCTTCATCAAATACAGCCGACGGTTGATCCGTCATCATGTCACCTGCCATGACGGAAGACTGATCCGCCATTGCCTCGTCATCCGAAGAAAGGGAGTCTTCGTCGTCCCGTTCGTTGTCTTCCTCAATTGTGTCGAAGGACTCAGAATTGGACGAAGGAACTCTATTCGTCCCTTTCTTCTTTGCTCTCGACGTCGCAGCCTTCTCCGCTAGGCGAGTGCCCACGATGAAGCTAGTCCTCGAGTCAAAATCGAGGGGAGGAGGATTCGCCGTAACATGATATAAGGCCGCCATATGCAGGATTTCCCCTATCATGTTTGCGGCAGGGACCAAGAAGCTAGTCCGAGTATGACAGGTGTCATAGTAGCTCCATGCCCTAATACCGTCAAGAATGCTACCTCCAAATCCCAGGTGAGAACTGGGACGCCCGAGAAATAGCTGACTATACCCAAATTGACGGGCAAACCTACTAGGCAAGTAGGGCTCCAAATACACAGTGTTGCGATTCCGGTAAACTAGATGTGCCGGGCGAATATTACGCAGCCAGAAACGCATCTTTTCAGGCAAGAAATGAGGAGGTCCAACCCCATCAACATGAACACTCCTCACCTCTTGATCAGTGAAACAAGGAACGGACACGAAGAAATTGTACCCGTCCACCCTCGCCAGCATCCTCCGACACGCCGGCATGGTACTACATTCCCAAGGCTGGTGGTGATACTTGAAAAGAAACGCGTCGTCATCTGTAACGCCATCTCCCGTCCCAGGCCTCATCAAGGACTGATAATACAGCAATAGCCATCCCAACAAGTAATGATAAGGCAATTCTACACGTTCAAAATCTATTGCCACGTCACGAGCAATGACCTTGGACGAGAAGGCGCGGAGACCATGCTGAATACTGCACACCATGGCAGGAAGAAGAGCCAGCCTGACCCCAAAGGCCAACTTCATGGCAGGAAGAATGAAGTGGCGACTGATCCTCTCAATAGAGCCTGCCCCTCCTGAGACCACGCAGTTGCGCAGCCATACCATTAGAAACCCGGCCAAGAGTGCCTTCTCTGACAACCGCCGGGTACCATAACAAAAGTAGCTGAAGGAGTCAATCTGGCTCCCGAACCGGTCACTTTTAGACTTCGACCTCTTAGCGGTCGACACCAAGGCCTCTACTTCCCTAGGAGTTAAACGATCTCGGGAAGTAACCCGGCCAGCCGCGCTGAATTTGAAAAGGTACGCGACCCAAGATTTAGTATGGGAAGAGTCCCCTTCCGAACTGTCATTTTTCTGGATAGTCGTCCGGTGACAGGTGCTATGATGGCATAATAGTTCTTGATACACGGCGACGAAACCGGGGAATCGTCGATCCAAATCTTGGAGCTCCTCATTCGTCGGAGTGTACACTTCGAAGGGTTCATCCCCCAAGGGGAGCTTGGAGACCGCATACATCTCGTAATGAGCGAGCCCCAATTCTCCAACAGGGGTGAAAAAGGTCCCCGTCCGATGATTGTACATCTCCAGAAGGGCCATGAACAGTGGCTTATTAACGGGCAACCCGTGGCTGGTACCCCGGATAGCATCATAAAGGTTGACTCCCCGCAAAAACTCTTCGTACTTCCGTAGAATCCATGAGGTCAGATTAGCCCACGGGGGAATAGGGTGTAACCAGCTCGGCAGTACCAACCTGCCAATAGGATAGGACCCTTTGCGAGCAAGCTGATTCAGGAAGATATTAGCCTGGAAGAATGAAAAGTTAGGACCGGGAGTGTTGATGAAGGTACCCGGAACTAATCCCATCACGGACCGACTGGCCGGATCTTTGACCACGCGTACTGACCCAGTGGCTCTGTTATAACGGATGTTACCAACAAACATCCCTGGTCGGGTTGGAGTGAGGGTGTCCGGTATCTGCCTATCCAGAACGATCATATTGAACCACTCGAAAGAGAAATGGCACATCATAATAGGGATGTGAATTGGCATCCTGTCCAAGTCAAAATCCCAACTCTCGGAAACATCCAGCACTCGGGAGTTTTCTATGACCAACACATCCCCAAAGAGGAAAATCGGTTTCAGATACTTCCCATCAGACTGCCCGGAGCTCATCATATCACCAAGGAATTGAAAAGATTGAACCCTGATAGCATTTAGTCGCTCCAAAGGTTCGTCAACAAGTAGCTGTTCGGACACTTGACGAACTAAGTCATCCCGATGTACGCCCGAGGCAAACTGACGGGAGCCTACCATAAGTTCCCCCGCAGGATTCACGAGCAGATTCACTGAAGAAGGGGCAAAAGAAACAAAGTCAAAAAGATAGCTGAAACACAAAACTACATGATGCTTATGCGGCTCAGTATAGCCTCATGCGGCTCAGTTTAAAAGGGTTTGAACAGATTAGTCTAAGTGAGCTTATGCGGCTCAGTTTGAAAGAGCCCCTGCGGTCCAGAGCGAATAAGCTTATGCGGTTCCATTCGAAAGGAACTCATGCGGCTCAGTGCGGAGGAATTTACGCAGTTCGAAGGAAGTATATGCGAATATGGTCCGATTTGAATAAGCTTATTCGGCTCGAAAAAGCTTATGCGACCCTGCGAGGATGAGCTTATGCGGTCCAGCGAGGATGAGATTATGCGGTTCGGTTCGAAATGTGCTTAAACGGCTCAGTTTGAAAGAGTTCGTACGGTCCAAATCCTGATGAAGCTTATGCGGCCTTGATAAAGAAGTAGTTATGCAAACCACTTTCATGCGGCTCAAACCTGGGTCATACCCCATGCGGCCCGAACATGAGTCGGACACACAACATGCTTTGGAATATAAGCTCGCACATAAAATATGCGGCATAGCCATAGCGGTTCATATTAAGGAATCCTACCAGCAATAGGCGGGTGGACGTCAGGGTGAAAAGCAGGCGCGCCAGTCGGCGGAGGAGCCGCCACGTTCGCCACCGCAGTCGATGAAGACGCGACCTTCTTGCCCTTCGCAGCCACAGAGGATGATGCGACCTTCTTGCCCGCAGCAGCAGCAGCCTTCTTGGGAGCCGTTGTCGATCGATGAAGGGAGAAGACGAAGAGCAAAGTCCGCAAACAGGGGATTTGAGCAAAGAAAGAAGGTAAAGAAACCCAAGGGGACTAAAAGACTCTTATTTATAGGCGAAAGAGACCCATAAAACGAACAAACGTCTCGGATGACGCCTCGGATTACGCGCCGCTTCAAAAAATAAAGGTAAAAACGCTTCGATCAAGGCATAACCGACCCTTGGGATCCTCCCCCAAAAGACGGCGTTAAATCAAAACGAATCAAGAGCATTTAATGAAGATTTACACACGTAGTCAGGACACGTGGCAAAGAGCCTATGCGGACAGATGAATCTATGCGGCTGGGACACTTATGCGGCATGAACGGGACCATGCTTCTTATTCAAAGTGTTTCAATTTTGCAAATTGAAAACTTTGAAGGGGGTCCTATAGAAGCATGGAAAATATCAGAATAATGGTCCATGCGGCTCCGGATACGAAGCCCATGCGGCTCATATGGGAGCTGTCTTATACAGTTCAAAGGAAGACTCTCCGTCTCATACGGCTCGAGAGTGTATGCGGTTTAGCAGGAACATGCGGCTCGATCGATGCCACGTATCCCTCTGTGATCCTTCCCTACAGCTGGCCCTTTGAATAGTGGCCTCATTTAATGCTCTGACACGATTTGACGACTGTGGCGGCTCTGGCATAAAGTGTCATAATGGCTCTGCCATAATGACAGACTCTTCGGGAAAAGAAGAAGATCTCTGACCCGATCCGTCAGAAATCCTAGGTTGCCACGTGGCAAATCTCATGCGGCTTAAATAGAGAACAACTTCATGCGGCTCACTGAGAAGTCACCCTATATGACTAGCAGAAATCAGCCATATGCGGCCCACTGAGAGCTCAGCCCCTGCGGCTCAATACAACGCTAGCTCATACGGCTCGCAAAGACTATACATATGCGGCTCATTGAGAGTTCGTTCCCTGCGGTTCGATGAAGCATTGTCCTATGCGGCTCACGAAGAGTATCTCCCTGCGGTTCAAGTGTTGCCCATCATATGCGGCTCTGGCAGGACCCACAATCAAAACACGTGGCATCGGATCAATCAACGATTTAACCGAATCTCAACAAATATATTTGACATCATCATCATAATTACTGAGATCAAGGCATATCATTTATCATCAAGCCAACGGGACACGTGGCGAGCAATCGGATATTGGTAGAATCCATCATGGAGATTTAAAGCAGTTAACATTAATTGCTCACAAGATTCGGTGCTATCCTCATTAATGGCCGAGATTCATTGTAATCAGGATCAAGGGTTCAGATAGATTGAAGGAGCGCCGACATTCCAAACAAATGATCATTAGCAAACCCTAATGATCATACCCCACTCTTATAAATAGCCAGCATTATTTCTTTGCACAAGGACCGGCAACAAAAAGAATAAAAATATACAGAGTCAGAGAGAGAATACACAGAGAGAGAGAGAAGCCAGGAGAGCAACAGAGGAGCAAAAAGAGCACTTCTTCGTCAACGCCAACCATCTTTTCACAAGGAGCCAAGGCTGCATACCGATCGTCCAAGGAGTAAGGCAGGGCTGCCGTCGCCTTCCCGAGCCTCTATCGTCACCCCCCAGAATCTAAAATAAACAATTGTACTTAGATTGCTGTACCTAGGTTTTCGTCCCTAGGCTTTCTTTGTACAAGCGAGTTTGTATTGTGAGTCTAAGTTCAGTCCTCCGATAATTGTTCTGTACTTTTACAATCAATGGCAAACACTAGTGTTGTCACTCTTCAACAAGATAAGAAGACTGTTACCGCGAACATGGTCTCAGTACAATTCGATAACTTCCCTCCACAGATGGTACAGCATGGTGTCATCCCTATCCCCAAGGCCACCCTTGAGATCGAGAATCTCCCTCCTCCACGGAGTGAAGGTCTTGTCCCCTTATCTCTTGATAACGGCAAGATTATGTGGATCCACCCAGACCTTGTTACAGACTTCGAGGCTCCTTCTAAGCAAAAAAGACCACTCCAAGGACAGAAGAAAGGTCTGCAATATGGTGTCTTTTGACCCCATAGTTGAAGAGGAAATCCTGCTGGGCACCAGGTCAGGAAAAGCCTATCTACGGGAATTTCTCGAAACTCAAGAAAACCCTGTTTCTTCTTCTGAGTCCGCTCCAGTACAACCTGCTTCTACTGAGGGCATCCCTGTTGTGTCTTCACCGATTTTAGAACCCATTCCTCCTAAGCCAATAGCAGCCGACAAAGACAAACAACAAGTCCGCTTTGACAAGCCTTTGAAGAAGTCATCCCCTTCTGGACTTGAGAAACCATAAAATTTTGATATTTTGGCGCAATTAGCTAATACACCGGCTAGGCTGTCGATCTTTGAGCTCTTACACCTCTCCAAAGAGACTCAAGAAACTCTAAATGAAGCTCTCATGTAGGCGGAAACCTGTCTAACTTTTCTAAAGAATCCAGAATTAGAGCCTGTCTCTTGCCTCCACTGTCACAATATGTTGGAGTTAATTCCCAAGATTACCTTCACACAGGATGATATGCTGATGGAAGACAATAGGCATGACCGTCCTCTATACTATACAGGATACATCGACACGATGAAGGTCGATCGTATTCTGATAGATCCCGGGTCAGCACTCAGCATCATACCGAGGATAATGCTAGACGCACTAAAGATCCTAATACATAGTCTTTCCAGCACAATCACTACCATCTTGGGGATCAACCAGGGAAGAAGTGAGCCTCTGGGCAAGATTCGCCTAAAACTCCAAATAGGCAATCTCCGCACGAAGGTAACCTTCTATATTATAGATAACCATGGTTGTTCTTTGTCACGACCCGCACCCACTGTGAGGGTACGAGAACGTAACAACGCCCAACCTACGCCGCAGTGTCGGCGGTAGAGCGCTGTTCTAGGTCAACATACATCTAACTATATATATCTAAACAGTTTATACTCCCCGAATTGGGGTGACATAGCAATAGTAAACTCAATCACAACTAAGGAAGAAATGGCACGATATGAAATAGAGCTCAAGGAATAAAATAGATAAAAGCAGTCTAAGATAATCCCAACAATATCCAACAGTACAAGGTCTCAGATGAAAGAATATATACAACTCATAACTCCAAATAAAATCTAACTAAGACATGTCTCAAGACTGTAAAAAGTAAGATAAGCCTAACTAGTCTAGTCTAGGCAATCGGGATGATCTCTTCAGCTAGAGCTGGGTCCTCCTGAGGGTCCAGCTCGCAGGTGTCATCTAAGGCTGCCCCGTAGTAAGTGTCCAGGTAGGCCTCCTCCTCGTCCTCTGTAATATTTTCAACAGGTCCAGTCAGGACAGGAGCGAGCACCGTACATCTCAACAATTCATAGCAGGTTAGAAAATATAAACATGCAGTAGAGTAAGATACAGAAAACTGAAAGGAAATACATAATGAAAAAGAGAGAACTGTATGTAAATAGCTACTGTATATAGAGAACTAATAGTGGCTGGTGAAGCAGAGTACAAGATAGCACATATGAACAGGACAGATTTGTACATGATCTACACTAAAGAGTTTGCACATGATCTACACTACAATGGAATTGTTCACATGACTACTAGCACTCCCCCGTTTTCCCCAATCAATACACAAGGATCTAAACAAGTTATGTTATTGTACATGATATCACATGAGGCCCTTAAAAGGGTGAACATGATAGTATACATGAAGGCTCTATGAACATGAGAGTACAAGATTCACAAGAGTGTACATGTATAATGAAAGCACAGGAGTACATGATGAAAGTGAAACGCACATGACACAATGTACCCGATGCTCCCGAGGGGGATAACATCGCATGAAGAAATCCATATAGTACTAATCCGTGATCATGTCGTGACAGCATCAAGTAAGGTAATCTAAAGCAGGAATATAATTCTAAACAGGATATGAAATGATCAGAGAATGTACTCGCCTGTATCTGAGTGTCCAATATGAAAAGTACCGTCCAAGGAGTGGTGTCTGGCTCCTAATCAGAACAGCACAAGTCACAACAAGTCCAAAATAGTAAAATGGAGTCCTACTATGCATTCTACATGATTCTAAGTCAATCTAGGCCAAAGTCAACTCTTGGTCAACTTTGGTCAACCCTAGAAGTCAAACTAGGTCAACTTAGTCTAATCAAGTCTAAACTCAACTATCTAGGTCTAACAAGTCATGCTAGGCTCTAACAAGTCTATACTAGACAACACACACATTCCAAGTGCCCATTACACCTATGCATATACAACATATATATAGATACCTATATTGAATTAACACTAAGCATACCTAGGCTAAATACTATATGTATACATATAGATGTACATTTCACATATATATATAGGCACATTTCTTTCACATAGACACTAATACATACCCTTACATCACTCACACATATATACATAGATATATGATATACACATGAATATACATATCGAGAGGAAAACATGTGTGGACAGTTATTAAGGTGCAGGAAATAGAAAACAGTGACAGTGTGTGCACAAGAGTAATTGCTAAGGGAAGGAAAATATATTTTGTGTGTGTACTGTGATGCAGGAAATAGAAAACAGTGAAAGAGTGAGGAAAGAGTATGTGTGAGTGTAGCTGTGTGTGTGTGTGTGCTAAAACCATGTACAGGAATATATCCAGATAGAGAGTGAGTGAAAGTGTGTAAGTGCTCACAGGAAAAAACAGTGCAACATTCAAACAGTGAGGAAGGTGTGTGCAGGTGTAACTGTCAAAGAAGAAATATTGTGTGCAATATAGAGGCTGTGGCAATTAGTGAATAAGGTGAAGGTGTATTATGCTGTGACAGTTCTATGGTGCAGGGAAAAGAGTACATGGCCATGTGACAGTATAGCATCAGTCATATAGGGATCAAACTCCCCCAATCAAACTCAGTTCACCCATAAACCCATTTCAGATTTCAAGTTTGTACACTCACAGTTAAGAAGAAAAGGAAAAGGAAATCAACTCATTGCCCCTACCCTTCAAACTCAGTTAAGCCTTAGTCCAATACTCAGATGACAATGATTATCAGGTTGTGAAAGCCATTCCAGTTTGTATCAATTCTCATATTTGAGAACAAACTCAGTTATGTTAAGGAAACAGGGAAAAAGCTAAAGAATGAATCATTCATTCAATAAATCTCAGTTAGAAACACCATCCAGTTTTGAAGAACACAATCAGTAAATTTTAGTTCATAACTTATATTATGAAACATTGACCCATTTAACAGACCACAACTCATCAATTTAACCCCAATATTTACCACAGCAAGATGACATATAGGGAACATTTTCAGAATCAAATACTCAGTAATTAACATCAATACAGGGATTAAAACCATCAAACCATCTCATTTTAGAAACTGGAATGACAGGTAGAACAAGCAACAGTATCAGAACATGGTTTAATGGGAAATCGAAATAGCAAAAATCAACTAACCATGAATCTAATGCTTGGTAAATGAAAACAAACCTCGTGCACAACCCCACGTATTTATTTCGTGTCACCCAAGGCCAGACACGGCGTGTCCACATCAAGAACATCAAAACACACACTGGTATTTGCACAGCAGTGCACTGCCTCGTGCGTGTGTGCACTTGTGTCGTGTGCACAACAGAGAACAACCCAAGACACGTGTCCACTAACATAGGTTCATCACATATAGGGCTATCCATATGACACCCTGTACCGATGTGTCGTGTCGCACAGGCGTGTCCACACACACGTATCAGAACCCAAACACGCAACTGCACAGACTGTGTGCAAAACCTGTGCGGCGTCTCGTGCACCCCCGACACGACACGAGAGGTCGTGCCACTTGGGGAGTGTCATGACAGACACTGCCCTAACGTGTGTGTCGAAAATCTCGTGTCCAAGTGTCGTGTCCAGGGAGAACTTGCCCCCGAGTAGCAGGGAATCCCTGTAGCACGTGCGCGAGCGTGTGCACGCGCGTGTCCAGGCCGTGAAACCGACACAAAATGATACGACACCAACACACAAGGACAGGGATCAACAAACAAGATCTAAACTAACATTCCTATTCAAAAATATTGAATAAATACGATCGAAATGCCCTTTGAGGCATTTCGTTGAACACCTAGTCCTAACTACTGATATGTGTCCAAAACGGAAACGAAACCCCCGACACCAAGCACGAATCCTATCCAGACCCTAGGGGGACCCTTAGGGCTTCCTATTCATGAAGACTAATTGAAATTTCATAGAGATTTGAAGAAGTTACCTCTTGTTGAACTTTCAATAGAAACCCCCTATTCAATGCTCTCCACTTGATGACCCAATCAATCCAAAACAACTTCACACTGAAAAGAGAGCTCAACAACAGCAATAACAGTCCTATTAGAACCTATTGGAACAATTTAGAAAGAAAAGGAATAGGAAAGGAGCTCTAGAAATTAAATGACAATAGAACTCACCTCCTTGAAATTAGGGCTCTTCCTAAGAAAGAGGCAACCCTAAATTTGGGAGGGGTTTTATATGGTGGGAATCCCTAGGTTAACCATAGTTGGCCGGCCAAGTTGGGTTTAGGTGGGGTTTGAGCTAGGTTAGCTAGTCCTATCAAGTTTAGTCACAAAATGACTTGTGAAACCACAAGCCATTTATCAAAACACTTGATTCCTAAATTCCTAATTAAATTTCTAATGAATCAATAACTACTAACTTAAGTCATACTAGTTAGACTAGAGTCACTTGACCTAACCAAACCCAACTAACTAGGGTTAGCTCCTAGGTTGGTCTACAGGGGCCAACACTAGTCAAAAGTCAACCTAGTCCAAATAATCTCAAAATAATTCCTAAAAAATTCCATAAATTCTAATTAATTCCAAAAAAATTAATTTACCCAAAAATGATAAATTTACCCTCAAACTAGAAATGTGGTAGTGACAAATCAGCCCTCCTTAAAAGAATTTCGTCCTCGAAATTGAAAGGCGAAATACAACTGATGAGAAGGATAGAAAGTATACCTCACGGTCCAAAAAGATAAGGGTACCGCTCGCGCATCTCATCCTCCCGCTCCCAGGTAGACTCTCCTGGAGAATGATGCCTCCATGCGACGCGTACCAAAGGTATCACCTGGTTCCTCAGGACCTTCTTCCGTCGATCTAACACCTCCACTGGCTGCTCTGGATAGCTGAGAGAAGGCCCAATCTCTATCTCCGAATGATCGAGCACATGGCTAGGGTCAGCCACGTACCGTCTCAACTGTGATACATGGAATACGTTGTGGACCCCCACAAGTGCAGGCGGCAAGTCTAGCCTGTAAGCCACGTCACCGACTCTCCCGCTGATAACGAAAGGGCCGATGAAGCACGGGCTAAGCTTTCCGTCTCCACCAAAACGTATCGTACCACGAGTCAGAGATATCCTCAAGAAAACCTGGTCTTCGACCTAATCACAAGCAAGGTCTCAATTAATTATAAATACAAACATGATCAAAAATCACAAACAAATAACCTAAATCGAATCCTACTCTAATATGTACCTCAAACTCCAAGGGCCTCCGGTGGCTATCGGCCCAGTACCGATGTCTGTCCTGCGCCACGCGAAGTCTATCCCTGATGAGCTTTACCTTCTCGGCCGCATCCACAATCATCTCTGGCCCCAGCAAAGCTCGCCCACCAACATCATCCCAGGATAAGGGTGTACGGCACCTACGCCCGTACAGAGCCTCGAAAGGTGACATCTCGATGCTGGCCTGGAAACTATTGTTGTAGACAAACTCCACCAGATGAAGATGGTCCTCCTAGGAACCTCCAAAGTCCAGGACGCACGTCCGCAGCATATCCTCAAGGGTCTGAATAGTCCGTTCTGACTGTCCGTCCGTCTGGAAGTGGTATGCAGTACTAAACTTGAGCTGAGTGCCCAAGCTGGTTTGCAGACTCCTCCAGAAATAGGAAGTAAAACGGCTATCCCGATCTGAGACGATGCTGACCGGAACTCCGTGGATCCTGACTATCTGTCGCATATACAACTCCGCCAGCCTCTCTGTAGACGTACCCACCTTGAATGGCAAGAAGTGGGCCAATTTGGTCAACCTGTCAACGATGACCCAAATCGCGTCTTTCCCTCCTGGAGTATGCGGTAATCCTGAAACAAAGTCCATAGTGATATGCTCACATTTCCACTCAGGAATGGGCAGCGGCTGCAACAATCTACCGGGCCTCTGTCTCTCTGCCTTGACCTACTGACAGACCAAGCATCTAGCTACGAAGTGGGACACCTCCCGCTTCATTTTTGACCACCATACATGCTCCCGCAGATCTCGGTACATCTTGTTGGCACCCGGGTGTATAGAGTACTGAGATCTGTGGGCCTCCTACATAATCTGCTCTCTGAGCTCTCCGCTAGGCACACATAACCTGGCACCGTGCCTCAGGACACCATCCTCTGCAAGTGAAAACTCAGGATCCCCCACTCCTATACTGATCTGCTTTCTGATACTCTGCAAAGCCACATCCTCGAACTGGGCCGCCTTGATCATGTCCACCAAGTCTGACTGAATCTGCATCCCCCATAGCTGCATCTGCACTCCCGGCACGATCACCTCAATCCCAAGGCTCTCCAAGTCGGCAAGCAAATGCTGATCCATGGTCAAACACATGGCTGTCGGATTCCTACTCAAGGCATCGGCAACCACGTTGGCCTTCCCTGGATGATACTGCAGTACAATGTCGAAGTCCTTCATCAACTCCAACCATCTGCGCTGTCTCATGTTCAACTCCTTCTGAGTGAACACATACTTTAAGCTCTTATGATCTGTGAAGATCTCCACCCTCTCACCATACAGATAATGCTTCTACAGCTTCAGAGCAAATATCACTGCTGCCAGCTCCAGGTCGTGGGTAGGGTAGTTCTTCTCATGGGGACACAATTGCCTGGAAGCATAGGCAATCACCTTCTCGTGCTGCTGTAACACACAACCCAGCCCCTTCCCTGAAGCATCACTATAAATAGTGAATCTACCTGATCCTAAAGGCAACGTCAGAATCGGAGCTGTCGTCAGCCGCTTCTTCAACTCATCAAAAGCTGCCTGACACTCCTCTGACCAAACATACTCATTATCCTTCCGGGTCAACCGTGTCAACGGCTCTGCAACCCGGGAGAAATCCTGTACGAATCTCCGATAGTATCCTGCCAGCCCCAGGAAACTCCTGATCTCTGCAACTGAAGTCGGCACAGCCCATGCCTCAACTGCTACAATCTTCTTGGGGTCAACTGAGATACCATCACCAGTCACCACATGCCCCAAGAAGTCCATCCGGTCCAAGAAGAACTCACACTTGGAGAGCTTCCCGTAAAGCTGCTCCTTCCTGAGAGTCTCCAGCACGATCCTAAGATGCTCCTCGTGCTCCTCCTCAGTCTTGGAATATATCAAGATATCATCAATAAACACCACTACAAACTGATCCAGATACTGATGGAACACCTTGTTCATAAGGTTCATAAATACTGCTGGTGCATTGGTTAGCCCAAACGGCATAACCAAAAACTCGAACTGTCCATACCGCGTCCTGAAAGCGGTCTTGGAAATATCCTCCCCCTTCACCTTCACCTAGTGATATCCCGACCTCAGATCAATCTTGGAAAATACCCGAGCTCCGCTCAACTGGTCAAATAGATCGTCGATCCGCGGCAGTGGGTATTTGTTCTTGATCGTGAGGTTGTTGAGTGCCCTATAGTCAATACACATGCGTACTGACCCATCCTTCTTCGGCACGAACAACACTGGTGCACCCCATGGCGACGAACTCGAGCAGATGAAGCCCTTGTCCTGTAGCTCATCCACCTGCTTCTTCAGCTCCACCAGCTCGCTGTTGTTCACCCGATAGACATGCTGAGAGATGGGTTCCGCTCCTGGAACCAAGTCTATCGAGAACTCAATATCCCTGTCTGGTGGCATTCCCGATAACTCCTCTGGAAAAACATCCATATACTCTGCTATCAAGGGGTGTAGAATCGCCTGCTCCTCGACCGAGACTCCACAGAAGACTTCGCTGCTCTGCTCTGTCTGACGTCTGGAGTACTCGAACTCTGGCTCCCCCGGCGCTCTGAAGAGAACTCTACCCCCTCTACAATCAATGCTGGCATGATGTCTGCTCAACCAATCCATGCCTAGTACTATATCATAGTTCGGCAATGGCATTACGAGCAGGCTCACCTCCAACTCACGGCCTCCCAAAACTACTCTCCGACCCTTACAAACATCACTCACGAGGATAATACCACCCCCGGTCGTGATCTTGTAAGTCCTAGGCAACGATTCAGCTATGATACCGTATCTAATCGCAAAAGATACTGAAATGAAGCTATACAAAGCACCAGAATCGAATAAGGCAAATGCTGGACTGGAGTCAAGAAGAATCGAACCTGCAATCAGCTCTCTAGTCACCTCTGCCTCTCCAGCTGCCATGGCGAAAGCTCGCCCCTGCTGGCCTCCCCTGGCCTGCTGCTGGTGCTGGACGAACCTCTGCTGCTGTGTCGGCAGGGCTGGTCCCCTCTGCTGGCCTGCTGGAGCTCTGGCTCCTCCTCCCGGGCCTGCTCGTCCTCCAGACCTAGGACAATCCCTCATCTGATGATCTGCTGCTCCACAAAGAAGGCACTTCCCGAGCCTCTTTCGGTACTCGTTGAAGACATGCCCAGGCTTCTTGCAGAAGGTGCAACTGACTGTCTGGTGCCTGGGTGCCTGATGCTGAAACTACTACTGGTATGCTGGCCTCTGCTGAATCGGCTGCGGCTGGAACTGCCTCAGCTGCTGATGCTGGAAGTGGGGCCTCTTAGCCTGGCCCCCGCTGCTGCTGCCTCCAACTGGGTCTCTCCCCCTCTTGAGCCTAAGCTCAAGGTCATCCTCTGCTAGCAAGGCTCCCGTCAAGATCTCCTCAAACGTAGCATCTCTGTTCCCCTTGGTCAGGGACTTGACCTCCTTGACCAGACCCTTCCGGAACCTCTGGGCCTTCGCCGTCTCGCTCAACCCCTCAACAAACCTGCCGAGACGGCCAAACTCTCCCGCATACTCCTCTACTGAGAGGCTCCCGTGGTCCAAGCTCTCAAACTGCGTCTCCAAGGCTCTGACTGCTGAATTTGGAAAGAACTTCTTCTTGAAGAAGCCCCTGAACTGCTCCCAAGTCTGCCCTGGTACCCCCACCCTGGGGTCCGACTGATACCAGGTGCAAGTAAGATCTCACATCCGGCTAGCTGCGACCTCGATCTGAATGTCTGCTGGAATCCTGGCCAAGCGAAAGATCTCCTCCATATGCTCGATCCACTCGTCGGCATATAAGATCCCCTCTGTCCCCATGAAGTCCCTGGGGCTCATCTTCTGAAACTGCTCGATCCCCGGTGTCCTCGGCTGCTGCACCACTGGTTGAGCTGCGGCTGTCATGACGGCCAACTCTATGCCTCTGTCCTGCCGAGCCGGCTGTCGGTCTATGAACTGCTAGAAATACGCGAACATCTGAGCTGCGTCCACATGTCCTGGAGGCGGTGGCGGCAGGAAAGGATCCTCTGGAATGATCGGGTCCTGCCTCCCAGTCGGTGGATGCATACCCCTTGCTGCGGCTGCCGAGGTCTCAACACGAGCTGAGGTGGCAGGAGCTGCAGTCCCCTGGCCCCGCCGTACTGGCTGAGAGGTAGCAGTCCCCTCTATAGCACCCTCATGGGTGGCACGCTGCAATCGAGTCTCTACCATCCTGAAGATAGACAAACAAGAGTATCAATTTCTGAGAAAGAAGCGAAATAACAAAGGCGGACAATTATAATTCAAAGGATCAGCTGACAAAAGGATTTAGATGGCAATAAAAGGAATTTTCCTAAAGTGATTGAGTATCTTAAAATTAATGTCCTATATCCTATAGCAGGCTGCAGTGATACTCTAGTTCGAGTACCACTACACTTCTAGTCTAGACCTGCATGGGCCACCACTAAAAACGTGTCACGACCCGCACCCACTGTGAGGGTACGAGAACGTAACAACGCCCAGCCTACGCCGCAGTATCGGCAGTAAAGCGCTGTTCTAGGTCAACATACATCTAACTATATATATCTAAACAGTTTATACTCCCCGAATGGGGGTAACATAGCAATAGTAAACTCAATCATAACTAAGGAAGAGATGGCACGATATGAAATAGAACTCAAGGAATAAAATAGATAAAAGCAGTCTAAGATAATCCCAGCAATATCCAACAGTACAAGGTCTCAGATGAAAGAATATATACAACTCATCACTCCAAATAAAATCTAACTAAGACATGTCTCAAGACTGCAAAAAGTAAGATAAGCCTAACTAGTCTAGTCTAGGCAATCGGGGTGATCTCCTCAGCTAGAGCTGGGTCCTCCTGAGGGTCCAGCTCGCAGGTGTCATCTAAGGCTGCCCCGTAGTAAGTGTCCAGGCAGGCCTCCTCCTCGTCCTCTGTAATATTTTCAACAGGTCCAGTCAGGACAGGAGTGAGCACAGTACATCTCAACAATTCATAGCAGGTTAGAAAATATAAACATGCAGTAGAGTAAGATACAGGAAACTGAAAGGAAATACATGATGAAAAAGAGAGAACTGTATGTAAATAGCTACTGTATATAGAGAACTAATAGTGGCTAGTGAAGCAGAGTACAAGATAGCACATGTGAACAGGACAAATTTGTACATGATCTACACTAAAGAGTTTGCACATGATCTACACTACAATGGAATTGTTCACATGACTACTAGCACTCCCCCGTTTTCCCCAATCAATACACAAGGATCTAAACAAGTTATGTTATTGTACATGATATCACATGGGGCCCTTAAAAGGGTGCACATGATAGTATACATGAAGGCTCTGTGAACATGAGAGTACAAGATTCACAAGAGTGTACATGTATAATGAAAGCACAGGAGTACATGATGAAAGTGAAATACACATGACACAATGTACCCGATGCTTCCGAGGGGGATAACATCGCATGAAGAGATCCATATAGTACTAATCCGTGATAATGTCGTGACAGCATCAAGTAAGGTAATCTAAAGCAGGAATATAATTCTAAACAGGATATGAAATGATCAAAGAATGTACTCGCCTGTATCTGAGTGTCCAATATGAAAAGTACTGTCCAAGGAGTGGTGTCTGGCTCCTAATCAGAATATCACAAGTCACAACAAGTCCAGAATAGTAAAATGGAGTCCTACTATGCATTCTACATGATTCTAAGTCAATCTAGGCCAAAGTCAACTCTTGGTCAACTTTGGTCAACCCTAGAAGTCAAACTAGGTCAACTTAGTCTAATCAAGTCTAAACTCAACTATCTAGGTCTAACAAGTCATGCTAGGCTCTAACAAGTCTATACTAGACAACACACACATTCCAAGTGCCCATTACACCTATGCATATACAACATATATACACTATGCCAAAATGCCCATTTTGGAACGGCAGAATTCCGTGTCAAATAATTTCTGGAATGCCTAAATTTAGTGCCTATTTTCGGGCTGCCAAATTGATTGGAATGGAAATAAGGTGTTCCAAATAATGTATATTGGAACGGAAGTAAGGTGTTCCAAATAATGTATATTGGAACGGCAGTAAGGTGTTCCAAATGATGTATATTGGAACGGTTTATATGTGTTCCTGATTTGGAACACTAAAAAGTCGTGCCTACCAAAGCATTCTAGATTTTTTTTTTTCTCTTACTGGAACGGGTAAAAAGTGTTCCAGTTTTGGAACACCATAAATGTGTTCCAAAAAAAATGTTTCATATTAGTTTTTGCACCACCTACTGGAACAGATAAGAAATGTTCCAATTTATGGACATATTCTTTTTATTTGGATGTCTAGGATTTCCTACAAAGTTCCAATTTTTGGAGGTCAGGACACACTCTGAAAGAAAACATTTCATATTAGCCGTGTTTCCATTTTTGAAGATCAAGGCAAATTAATAGCATAGGTTCCCAGAATAACAAAAACCACATCATACACTTCCAATCTTTATGCAAGCTAGATACCAAAAAATTGCCAATACATGATAGCATCATCAAAAATTAATAGCATCAATGCTAAAAGAGTTCAACATTTGTGCACATAAAGACACGAATCACTCATCCATAATATGCATTATCATTATGTTTAAGCAATATCAGCTAACACAACCTTGTAACCAAAAGTCTCACATGCTCCAATCAATAAGAGAAATCAGACAGATAATATAGTTGTTCAAAAAGTCTCATGTTGTACTAATCAACGCTCATAGGTCTTGTATCCTGCTTTGGAATTCCATTTGATGCTCCAGCTTTCTGTAAAAGGTACAACACCGATAAGTTAGTTAACTCGTAAGCATATTAGATAAATTAAGTTTCAAAAAAATGGATCTTTGAATCTTGTGACACTGTAACTTTTATGCCACCAAGGAAATACAAACAACAATTTGTGAAGAGAATAAAATTTTCTTAAACCAAAGAAAATATAACATACTTTGTAAACAAGAACATGATTATTCATAAGAACATGATTCTGGAACAAGAACATGATTACATAAGAATGTCCACATGATTCTGGAACAAGAACATGATAAATGCCCACATTATGACGTTCTCTTGCAATTGGAGAACAATTCTGAGTTCTCTTGCAATTTCTGAGTTCTCTTGCAATTGGAGAACAATTCTGAGTTCTCTTGCAATTGGAGAACATGATAAATGCCTACATGATGAATGCCCAAATTGGAGAACAATTCTGAGTTCTCTTGCAATTTCTTCTAATTTTATGGCAGATTGTGTTTGATCACCGCAAAGAGCCGCGATTATGACGTAACGCAAAATTAACAGGATATGATGCACTATCTAATTCTAATTGTCTAACATTCACTTCCAACAACTTCATATTAGTAAATAGGCATTGCACTGTTGAAAATTATGAAATGCTGACCAAGATGTTACTGACCTTAGCAACTATCACTTCAGTAATAAACTCAAATATGTATGCTTATTCCTGTATGACTCTCCACTACACAATTCCAAGGTTACTAATAGTAGTTTTACTTTCCCAGGTTACTAATAGTAGTTCATGCCAGGTTACTAATAGTAGTTTTACTTTCCCAGGTTACTTTTCCAGGTTACTATTAGTAAATAGGCATTGCATTGTACTTTCCCAGGTTACTATTAGTAAATAGGCATTGTATTGTACTTTCCTAGGTTACTTTGCCAGGTCGTACGGGAAACATGGTTCGTTAGCCCATTGGGGCTACGAGTGGATAACCATCTCGACATTCAGGCGTTATTGGTATCATGGTTGAGTGATGTGCAGGCGCACGACGCCTTCCGGCTAGGCGCTGCCATTCTATGGTGTATATGGAAAGAACGAGGCGACTGCATATTTCGTCACACCCCCCTCCCCACAATGTATTTCTTCCCCTGCTTACCACATCTACAACGACTATCAGGGGGGCAGGGGTCCAGGCCACCATGGCATTGTGCTTCCTAGATCCGAGACACTGGAGGCCTCCTGCGAATGACGTATACAAAATCAATGTAGACAGAGCAACATCCTACTCATCAATCCCGATAGCAGCTATTGCCAGGGACTCTAGTGGCAGGTTATTTCTTTCAAGTCATGGGGGTGTTACCTCCATACTCGTCAAAAAATAGCGTCCTCGCTGAGGTACATGCCATCCGCTTAGGCTTCTTGCTGGCCAAAGAGTGGGGTGTTTTGAAAGTATATATCAAAGGGGATTCCTTAGTGGCGATTAACATATTCAAGGGGGATAGAGGGTTGATTCCATGGAGAGTTTATGACCCTATTAACTCTATATTCAGTGAAGTCGATAATGTGCAATCGTGTGAACTCCTCTTCATTAGGAGGTCGGGTAATGGAGTAGTCCACCTTCTTGCCAAGGTTGCATAGCAAGGACTACACAGTCCAGAAACTATTTTTTTCTCCCCCTGAATTTCTATCTCAATTATTAGAGGATGATCTACATCCTGATGTAACCCCTACTGAGTCGATTTGTTGAATAAAATTGCTCAGTTTTGTCAAAAAAATATTCAAAAAAAAATCAACAAAAATGCAAGGCATAACAGCAGATGAATATGATGGAGGTCGCTAAATGCAAAAGACTGGTAAGCACAGACTGATAATAAACTGCAGATCAGAGAAGAACGAAGAGTATGATGGAATTAGATGCAAAATTTGTTTTAATAAATTTCACATCAAGTTAAATACAAAAGCACAAACATTCACTTCAATACCTTCCTTTGAGAATCCTGGGAACTCTCCAACAAAGTAGACTTCTTGATCTAGGTTCCAGTTTCCTGTAAAATCAAGATAACAGCAGATGAATATGACATATTGTTACTTATTAGAAAAGTATGATAAGAAAAATACTCACAAACAAATTTGATGTGTGACTTGGGCCACACGAAGAATTTGCCGACTCCTACTTCTTTAATTACTTTTGCATCGGGAGTTTCTTTGTAGAGCTTCGCGAAAAAAATCTTTCGAACAGACATGCTCAACTTCATTTCATATTGAGGGTCCAGTTGATAATTATGACAATTACCTCGATGTAGTGGATCAATTACTTCTTTTGCAACTACAACACAATTCCAATTCCAATCAAACAATTCACACAACCTTGCCGTAGGAGTTGGTTCAGTGTGTGCCGAAGTCGTTGAATCCCTTTGACCCAAAGATGGCCTATGTGCATTGTTCATCGTCACTGGAGGCATGGATGTTGATTTCTCAACATTTGCTTGAAGTTCTTGGAGCATGGGTGTTGGTGACCCACCAGCTGCCTGCGACATAGGAATGGGTGATGACGACCCACCTGTATGGGGCATGGGCACTTGTGTTGATGACCCACCAGTTGGTTGGGGAATAGGTTCTGGTGGACCACCAATCTGTGACTGTGGTACAAGAAATAAAATTATAAGTATAAAATTTCATATTTTGATAGGCATGTAATTATGTTCTTTTGGACCTTCATATAAGAAGTTGGTTGCCTCACCTTACAATAATCAAAAATAAAGTTAACCTTTGTCTGCATCTCATCAACCTTATTTTTCAGACACTCCCTCTCGCCTCTTTCCTCTGTGTACATTATATGAGCATGAAGGGCATCATCATATTTTCTCTTGGAAACAAAGCTCCCAACACCTGGCAGCCCCTTCGCTTTCTTGCCAAACACTAGAGTCAAAGGATCATTATCAATCGATAGAGGGTGGACGTCACTTTCACTTTGTGTGGATTTGACAAGTTTCTCTTTGACTAATTTCTGTAATAACATAAGTAGCTAACATTAAATTAAATACAAAGGGATAACAAAGTTTTATATGACCTCACCATAAACGGTTCAGCACTAGCCAACGTAGATCTATCCTTCCTCGTATGGATTTCTATCCACACTTGAGTCCGTGTAATAGGGATAGTAGGATCTTCCCGCTTTGCCTTCTGGATAAATCATGGAATAGTTTTGAGGTGTAAGCTTAACATTGGGAATACAAAATTGTAAAATGCTAATGTTGGTTCAAGAGTAAAATTACCATCTCATACTCTACCATTGCACTGCTCTTACAACCCCCAGTATGACCATACACACTAAGCTTTCTGCTTTCAACTGCTTTAGCTCTTCTTTTTAGTTGTTTTTCATCAGCCTCATTGACACAAAATTGCTCCCAATCTTCCTTTCTAAACCCGTTTGGAATAGCCAACATTTTTGCCTCCAAATTTGGTTGCTTATCCAAATGATCCTTTCTCAGGGTATACTTCAGCTTCCTGAATGCATCTGGCATTGATCTTTCAACATCTTTTCTGAGATAACTTGGGATATCAAATTCTGCCTGCAATTAAAATGCTTTATTAGAAGAATTGTTGAAATGCTTACTTTCCAACTATATATTATGATATAAGAAGAAATTGCAATATGGTAGGTTCAACTATGAATTTGCAACAGGATTTCAAGAAAGCAAACAATAAAATAAGTAACATGTAGCTCTTCCTCATTTACCAGCAACCAATATATATGAATATATGTAGCTCTCTCTCACTTTTAAGAAAGAAACAATAAAATAAATAATATAGGTACACAAATAACACAGAATATGTCATGTATGATACAAACCCGTGTAAGCGAAAAAAAATCCAGTGCATAGAGTTGCTTGCAACAATCCAGTGACTTGAGTTATCTTAGTCACTAAATTTGGATTGAGTTTTACCATTTGACTGACTGATGCTTATTGATTGATCAATATGACGTTATGAATGATTTAGCAAATGGTACATGCTCAACGTGCAAAAATAAACTGTCAATCTGTTATAACACCAGCAAGTCCTTTTTGTGAGTACACGATCAGACAATAAACTGTCAATCTGTTAGTACATGCTCAACCTGCTCAACATGTTCAACATGCAAAAATAAACTGTCAATAAAATAAATTCTGTGAGTACATGCTCAACATGCAAAAATAAACTGTCAATCTGTTATAACAACATGCAAAAATAAACTGTCAAAAAGATTTAGCAAGGCTTTTGTGAGTACACGATCAGACCATTTGACTGACTGATGCTTTCCTGAACCAAAGGTTGTGTGTGTGATAGGTTATGCAACCACAGGTTGGATAGGAACATGAGGAATCATTTGGAATTCCTGTAGGACAATATCAGTTGGATAGGAAGGGTATACAATCTGATTGCCATTTGTTTGTTTAGGTCCATACTGGCATTTCTAAGAAACTATGAAATAAAGAATTTTTTGACTTGATAGCAAGTTGCGATGTGGTATTTGATTGCATTGCAGTTGCAACTGCAAAAAAAAAGGTAAGCGAACATATGATCGGGTTTAATTAGTATCTTAAATGTTTTAAATTGTAACATGGACTGCAAATAAGTAAATATCAAAATGAATCCAAATGACTGTTATTCTAGCAAGAATTGTGTAATTATGGAACTCTCATTCAGATTATGATATCCAGAACTTGTTGGATTCTCTACTCAATCTTGCAAAAACAAAGAAAATATTCTATACCTACAATATAGAGAGAGAGGACATCATTAGGCACTCTAGAACAAAATTTAATGGTTCTACAGACTAACATATATATATATATTTTTATATATATATATATATATATATATAATTCCTTGATCAATCCCTGGTTAAGAAAATGTTTTAACATGAATTGTGGAACATTTATACTACAAAATCAAAATCTCAGGAAAGTTAAGAAAATGCTATAACACCAGCAACATTTATACTACAAAACCAAAATCTCAAGAAAATGTTGCAAGAGGGAAAATGCAACAGTAGCTAATGTGTTTGCAGTCAAGGATATCCCAAATGTAGTGAAATGCAACTGTGTACAGGAAAGTTAAGATGTGCAATACAGTAAGGGCAGTGGCTAAATGTAGTGGATGATGCAAGGTTCAGTACATGCAAGTGCAGGCAGGGTTAATGTATGTGCAATATGTGAAGAAGGGGATATGCAAAACTGGACATCTGCTAAAGGTCTGAGCACAAAAGTTATGATGGCTTGAACAACCAAGATGGGATGCAACCTCAAAATACAAATGTGGTTTTTTGCCAAACCAAGCAAGGAATGAACCCATATCCTAATACTGCCAAAATATGGACTGGACATTAGGATATGTAGGAAATCAAATTAGTGTATTCACGGAAAGTATGAAGGTGGAAATCATGTACCTTGAGGATCTGTTCATGGTAAAAGGAGATTAATGTAGTTCATGAGGGTTCAAGAGTGAAAGGAATGCATATACAGGTATCCTGGGATGATACGGTAACTGAGCCTAATGGACTACACTTGATGGGAATGAAAGTGCCAATGGGAAGCCTAAGTGGTTATTGGACAAGGAACATACAGGACATTACATTCTAGGTACTGAACTAAAAAGGAAATAGTTGACAAGTAGGTAGGACATAACTAATAGGGTATCTGGACAAGAGTGGGATGAAACATTTAGGTATCAATGGTGGTTACACAAGGGTTTGAGACAGGACAAGGAGATACAGGTCAATGAGTTCCATATCTGAACTCACTAGGATGGGCAGATCCTAAGTCAAAGGGGAACTGCAGTGAATAAACTAGACTTAGAGTTCGATACCTGAACTTAACTAGGATGGCAGATACTTACATCAATCTAGGATTGGACACATCTGATGTTAAAGGACTAAGCTAAGGAATAAAGGGTCTGAGAGTTAGCTAATGTGAAGGACAGTGTCCAAGTGGCTAATGTAGTGTTTGCAATTGATGAATACATGTGGACAGAAGAAAGGGTAGTGCACATATGTAAAATTGCAATGAGGGTTAGGCTAATGCAGTAGAGTGTGAATGTAGGCAATGAAGATAAAGTTGCAGGTAATACAATACATCAGATGTAGGCAAATCAGAGAATGTAGTAGATGTATTGCACTGAACAAGGACATATCATATTGCTTAGATGGTACATCAAATGCAGGAATTGGTTAAATGGATAGAACCAATTATGGGCAGATATTTAGTATATGAGGGTCTGAAACATCATGCTTAAACCTGACCAACATGGGCTAATGCAATTAAGGACATGACAGAATTATAAGGTAGCAATTAAGTGGTTTGATGTTTATTTCAGACAGATAATACATTCATGTAAGGGGATATGAATTATTGTTGCAGGACAACACAAGTTCTACTACTAGGTGTGTGTCAAAGAATGATAATAAACCAATGCAGAGAAGTAAATGTTGTGGTGTGCAATGCAATGCGGATTACAGGGAAATGTGACCAAGTGCAGTATGCATATCAGACAAGGCAGTGCATAGTCCATATACGCAGATGCTACAACAAGTGGACAAGGCAGTGTAAAGTGTTTGACAGATGAAAGCAGTGCAGGGATGTGCTCAACTGCACAGTAGGATCCATTCAATGGCTACCACGGCTCGAAATGGCCATGGCTCACTGCCCAGGGCCCAATGTTAGTGCTCAGTCATTAGGCCTAGCTATGAGAGTGATTATAAGGTGAAACAAATTTGTACAACATCAAACCTTCACCAAACCTAGCTAGGGTTGGGGCAACAATGGTCAACTGTGGTCAAACTGTGATCAAACTATGGTCAAACTATAAAGTCAAATTAGCATCAACCCATTTGCCCTCCCATTTCTTACATCATTCTCTGAAACTTGCCTATAGAGCCTCGAGTGTGCTTGGCAATAAAAAACTCAGATTTAAAACCTAATATTAACGTAACAGTAGGTTACCATAGGGTTAAATTGTTCATTACACAACTAACATTCACAGGAAGAACTATAATGTAGATAATAAGAATACAAAGTGACATAACAAAAAATGATATAACAAAAATCTGATATAACAAAGTGACATAAAAGTAACAAAGTGACAAAAAGGTAAATGAATGCTCGTTATTCTTACCACTATCTCATTCCAAACATCATCCTTGTAGGTCTTAGGTACCTTTTGCCAACTTATATACCTGATAGGCACATATGTCTTCACGTATTTACCAACTTGACTCTTAAAATGAGTTGCGTTGGGTCCAACTGCTTGTCCAAGATGATTAAATTCAATGCTCTTCTTAGAATTTGGTTTTTGATTGACTTCCATTGATATGGGAACTTCTTCCCCCTGGTTAGATGTGTCAGCAACACTCGAAGACATCGTGCAACGAAAGAAAGTCTGTTATTTCATTCAAGGACAACTTTGTATCATGTTTATTCATACAAACAGTAAAATAGTAAGAACATAATATATGATACCAAAAAGTTATTTGGAAGTTGCATACATAAAGTTATCCATGTCATTTGGAATGTCTATTGCATCATGTCTAATTTGGATATACATGTCATTCTCATAACAAAAAGTTATCCATGTCATTTGGAAGTTGCATACATAAAGTGACTTCAGAGTACACTAGATTGTTTAAAGCAAGAAAATTATAATTTTTCCACAAGAACTTTTTCATATTGAGGGTACATAAAGAAGAAGAAAAAAGTCTGGAGTACAGAAGACCACATTTAATTTAGTTCAATCATCGAACATCAATAAATTCCTTAAGTTGGGGTTGTTGTTCAAACAAGATTGGTAGTCAGTTGGAATGTCTACTGCATCTACTTGTTTATTTAGCCTTTTTAGAGTATTTATAACCACATACCACCCATCAGCATTTTGATCTTTGGAATAAAAAACTGACGTTGCTTCTTGAGCTAAAATGAATGGATCCTCCTCAACCTCTTCTTTATTTCTGAGCTTCTTCAAGTTTACCATCACTTGATTCCAAATCGGATCAGACTTGCAACCATTTTTAGAATCTTCCACTTTAACCCAATCACAATAGAAAACTGTTTCTTTGAAATCGAGATAGTCCAGCTCCAATATGTCTCTAACAATTCCATAAAAGGTCATCTTCCCTTCCTTTAGGTTTTTGTCTTTTCGACTTGAAACAAAATTTGAATATGCTTCCATAGACACCCCACTATCCTGTGTTACCAAGCATTCATCGGAAGAACTTGGTGCAAATATAAAATCGTTGACACGATATTTTTTGAATCGTGTAGCTCTATGTTGGGGACCATTGGCCAATCTCCATAATGTTGTATTAGTTTGTCCTGCATCCAATAACTGCATAGAAAAATAACACAGAATCATGCAAATAACCATAAATTAATTGTTGTGTTTTGCCATGACCTTCTTCAAGCACATGAACAAAAACAAAATATTACCTCATCACACAACCAAGGAATGAATTCCTTAATTGTTGTGTTTTTTTTTGTCGAACCACCTTTCCGATTCTGAGTGGACATGCATTGGTAATAACGATTGTACTTTCTGCATAGATTACCATATTTATGCCATTCAAATAACCATATTATGTTATTATTATAACCATATTATGTTATTAGAATATGGTAAAAGACATACTCTTCCCATTCACTCGAGTCTGCAAGTCGATTGAGAACCCATCTACGCACTTGCTCAAACTGAACATGGTTGAGCTCGACAACTCCCCCTATATCCAAGGGCTTCTCATCCGTGAAGTCAACACTCTCATCCAACCAATCTTCTCGACTAGACTTGTGACCAAAAGCGCTCGAGTTCGGCATATACTCCATGCAATATATTACAGATTCATCTACAAGGTAAGCCTCAGCTATTGAACCTTCAATGTATCGCTTATTTAGGACATATTCTTTGTAGTGCTTCATCAATCTGTTACGAAAAAATATACATAAATTTATATCATCAATAAATTAATACTAAAAGCTAAATATGGAAGAACACTAAGAGTGTACCTTTCAAATGGATACATCCATCGAAATCCAACTGTTCCGCATGATAAGGCCTCATCAGCTAGGTGAATCATTAAGTGCACACTTATAATAAAGAAGGAAGGCGGAAATTCCTTTTCAAGAATACACATTGCCTCAACCAATGCCTTTTTTGCTAGCCTAAGCTCTTCTTTATTGATCACCTTAGCGCATAAAATTTTAAAAAATAAGCTAATCCTCTGAATTGCAATTCTTATGTCCCTGTCTTTATGAAAAGAATGTCTCAACAATACTGGAAGCAGGTATTGCATAATCACATGATAGTCATGTGATTTGAGCCCCCTTAGTTCGGGAGGCTGGATGGTGACACAATTACTCAAGTTAGAGGAAAATCCCGTAGGAAGTTTTAAATCTTTTAATGTTTGACAAAAAATTTCCTTTTCCTTCTTTGTCAAGGCATAAGATGCCTTTGGCATTGATGTTTTTCCAGTTTCTTCATCTTCAACTACCCACAACTTCTTATTTATTCCTAATTTTTTCATTTCTTTCCGACCTTGTATCCCATCCTTTATTTTCTTTTTCACATCCATCAACATGTTCAATAAGTGGTCTATGACATTCTTTTCAGTGTGCATAACATCAATGTTGTGTCTCACTTCAAGAAACTTCCAGTAAGGCAAATCAAACAAAATAGACCTTCTAGACCATGGTGCCGCTTTAGTAGATGCCTCTTCTTCATTGTCATCTTCACAGACCATGCTTTCATGCTTCCAGTTTTGCCTCTTACGCTTTCCACAAGTAGCTTGCTCCAATCGTGTTCTTTCAATATTTTCAAGAATGTCGGCTATCTTTTGTTCAACTTCTTCCCCGGACAATCTTTGTGGAGGAGGTCGTTGTTCGAGTATTTTGTTGAATCTTTTATCACTCCTAAACTTGTGATCAGAGTTCAAGAATCGTCGATAGCCGTGATAATATACTTTCCAAGAATCTCCAAGCCGCATAGAGTCGATATCATCAGCGCACACTGGACAAGCCTTGTAACCATGAATGGTACAGCCAGATAAATTTCCATATGCTGGAAAATCATGGACCCCCCAAAACAACATCGCCTTCATTGTAAATGTGGTTTTGGTAAATGCATCCCACGTTGGCACGCCATTATCCCATAACTCTTTCAACTCTTCTACCAAAGGTTCCAAGAATATGTCGAAATGTTTCCCAGGTCCTTTGGGCCCAAAAATTAACAATGTCAACAAAGCAAACTCTCTTTTCATGCACAACGATGGTGGAAGATTTAATGGTGCTAAAATCATTGGCCAACAACTGTAATTGCTACTTAGAGTTCCATGTGGGTTGAAACCATCTGTTGATATTGCAAGTCATAGGTTTCTAGCATCTGCAGCAAACTCTGGCCAATGAACTTTGATTGAATCCCATTGACCTGAGTCACAAGGATGTCTCATTAGATTTCTATCACTTTTTGCCTTCTGGTGCCAAGTCATTGCCTCTCCAATCCAAGGAATGCTAAAGAATCTTCTTAACCTCAGAATCAAGGGAAAGAATTTCACAAACTTTGCAGGTACTTTCTTGAAAGTCTTTTTTATCGCTGTATCATTTCCAATCACAAGCTTATACCGATTCACTCCATATTTCGGACATATATGGAGATGTTGGTATTCCTTGCGATATAGGATGCATCCATTCCTACAAGCATGAATGGTTTCACATTCCATTCCCAATTCTTTGATCATGTTCTTCATATTAGGATAATTTTTTGGAAGATTACAATTTTCTGTGAGCAAGCCCTTTAGCCACTCTAGTAATGTCGTTACACTAGTGCCTGTCCACCCATACCGTGTCTTCAAATTTTGTAACTCAATAATGGTGGACAATATGATCTTCCCCTTGGGGCAACCCGGATACAAAGGTTCTGATGCCATATCCCTTAATTTTTTGTATTTTTTGCTGTCTTGCATCCCAGGCTCAACAATTGTGTTATCTCCCTCACAGTCTTCATTTGTTACACTCACATCAATAGGTGAATGCTCGGCCTCCTTGGTATGAATATTATATACATTATCAACGAGATCCTCCAGTCTTGGAAAGTTTGATTCTTCAATTGGTGGTTCTTCAATTGGGTTAGCCATTATTGGTATGTTTCCTCCAAAATTTCTTACCTTTTCTCCATGATACTTCCATACCACGTAACTTTGGTGCATGCCATTCTTCAACAAATGAAGGCTAATTTCATCGAGATCTATGTGTCCCTTTGAATTCTTACAATGCTGACATGGGCATGGAAATTGTGTTTGTCCAATTGCATTCTCCTTAACAAAATTCACAAATTGTTGAACACCTTTGATATAACTCATACCACCCCTTTTGCTCATCCACGATTTGTCCAAATTCATTTTAGTTTGTAGTAAATTTGCCCAATCCCTACAAAAAATAGCTCATACAAAATGTACAATCATTTATCAAGTGAAATTGAAAATAAAAACAATATGAGATTGAAACTAAGAAAAGTGTGAATTGATATTCCAACTTTCTATACAAAATATAGGAATTGAAATCTCTCACGGTACATGTAAAAGCAATCTAAGAATCTTTTGCCATTACATTGAAATCTTTGTGCGGTCCACACATCATCTCTAACTAAAATATGATAATTTCATGAACTCTACGATTAAACAATAGGATTATAAACCTTGGTATTCCAATTTAGAATCTGGATTGGAGTATCAGATACGATGTATCTGCCTTGAGTAAATTCTTAAGCCTTGTCCAGATTTCCATAAAGGGATAGCTAACTAGCATTCCCTTTTGTCCTTACCTTCATCAGACCACTGCTTACCGCAGAATCTATGAGAGCAAACACTGCTTCATATGCCTACATTTAGAATCTGGATTGGAGTATCAGATACCATGTATCTGCCCATCATTATTCATTGCCCTGTGTTTGGGAAGATTCAAGCTGAACTTTGCTTGGTATCTAATATAATCCTGCATATTGCCTACCATTTGCATCTTCATTCACTATAATACTTATTGCTGTCCCATATGCCCTACATGTTAGATAGGACCTACTGCATTTTGGATCATATATTGCATAATTAGTAATGTGCTACACTCATTAATATTTACTGCACACCTGGGTTTCGTTCAATCATGAGTTTGAATGCCATTAGCTCCTTGCATTCCCTATAGTCAATCCATACTTGGACAGTTCTAAGTCTTGGGTTCACTAATAGATGTGCAAACATTGGACTTGTGACTCACACTCAAATGTGCTGCCAAATTGTTTTTTTTATTTTAGTTGCTGCTATGTGTGTTCAAATATAGGTTAGGCACTAATGCCATACATTATATATATATACATGTGATATACTTTACGGATATGATATGATATATGAGGTATATCTATATGCATTCATGTGATGACTTGGAGTCATAGTTTATCTAAGGATTTGTAACCTAGGTTTTGGTTAAGCCATAGTGTATCAGAATTTAAGTGTTGACTGGGTATGTGTTTCAGGTATTTTAGGAGTGATTAGGAAGGGACTGAACATTTCATGAGGCCACTTGGCCATAGACAATGTGTGCCAGGCCCCTAAGACTTGGGGTTTAAATTCAGAGGTTAAGTATTAGTATTGGTTGGGTGTGACACTTAGTGTATCCTATTGGTAGTATCAGTTAGGTATTAGTGTCAAAGGTTTAGTGCATTAGGGAGGTTAGTGGTAGATAAGTGTGTTTTGTATGTTAGTTTAGATACGTTAGATGGTAGCAGTATGCAGGGACTGTTGGCAGCAGTGGCAGGGCAATTGGCCACTACAGGGCAGGTCCTTACTTAGGTAGGACTTGCCTACATATGATAACAGGGTATGCCCTGCACAGTGTGCAGGCACTTGGAGTTTGGCCATGCCAGGCCTGTACAGACCAATGGTGGCATGGTAACATAGATGGTAGGGGGGTCTGTTCAATAGTGTAAGAGGAGTTGATATCATTGTCCCCATGAGTGTGTGTGTGTATATTTTTTTAATGGTGGCATGGTAACATAGATGGTAGGGGGGGTCTGTTCAATAGTGTAAGAGGAGTTGGGATCATTGTCCCCATGAGTGTGTGTGTATATATATATATATATGGGAATCCTATGGGTTGGTTAGTTTAGTGTACCATATTGTTAATACCAGTCATGTTAGATAGGATTGTGAATGAAGGTTGGGGGTTTAAGGGAGGTCTTGAGTGAGTTAGTATCATAAAGTATCATAGAGAGTCTAAGTTTAGTGTCATGAGTGTCTTGCTAGAATGGATGTTGAGGTAGGCTAGCTTTGGATATATATGTGTGTGTGTATATATATATATATATATATATATATATATATATATATATATATATATATATATATATATATTTTTATATATATATATGTGTGTGTGTGTGTGTGTGTGTGTGTATATATATATTATATATATATATATATATATATATATATATATATATATATATATATATATAAAATATATATATATATATATATATATTTATATATATATATATATATAATATATATATATATATATATATATATATATATATAATATATATTCTCTCCACCCAAACCACTGATGATTAATCATGAATAGCAAAAGAAGTCACATGAACATGTCAAAGAGAAAGAACAGATATTTGAGATAATTGAGTGGCTGCTTAGTATTGGAATTAGTATCTTAGTAACATTCCTTATTTTGTAATAACTCAAACCATTCTAGATTTAGTAATTTGGAACCTTTTTTATTGTGTGCAATTGGACTAGTGTTATTGTGTGCAATTTAGACTTGCATTATTGTGTATCGGTGGTTCGTTCTCACGTGAACAAGTCAAAAGAGAGAACATTTTTTCGGATCTAACTAAAACAAAACAAAAACAAAAAATGCAATGGGAAAATCAATAAAATAAATTGATCTACTTAACGGAATCAAAAGCAATAAAAAATAATATATATAGACATAATGCAAACCTTTTGTTATAGGAAGGCACGATCAAAATGATGGACGGAGAAGAACTCGAAAAAGGAAAGGAAATGATGATTCTGCAAGGGAGTCGCTTCCACGAGTACACTGCATGCATATAACAAAATCTTGTGATGAGACTATTATTGACAAGTTTACTCCATATCAAGTAATCCTTCGTGAATGCCAAGGGTGCCTTAACTAGCAAGCATACATTTATGCAAACATCTACATGTTTTATTCATTGCACGTGAAGGGATCACAAAGACATCCTACATATACCAAACAATTGTGGCAAACCATCAAAATGTTCAAGTACAAGTGCACCAGAGACCCACTAGAACATCTCTTCATGATATGATATCTGACCTCAGCATATGAAAAAAGAGAAAACAGGAATAAGAAGAAAAAAAAGAATATTTCACTAAGTAATATAGAAGATATAGCCAAAATACTTCAGGAATAAGAAAACAGGAAATTGTTTATCCTTTCCACGCTGGAACAACAACATTGCCATTATTGTTCCAGCGAGAAATCATATTGTACTCCTCTAGTAGGAAAACTAAACTGTATAGTCGACCATCAGAGTGATTGATTAATTAATTGTGTGGAAAGGTTGGTATAGTTTGTGTCTTAAATATATAGATGTTAGCCATCATGGAATATTTCAATCCTTTAAATTATGAGCAAAATTGTTATGATTTCTGATACAGAAGAATTTGCCGCCATGTCACAACCATTTCAGTGCTAGGAGCCATTGCTGCATTTTGTTGTCGAGGTTAAGGTTACATGATAATCGGCAACAGTTCGATACAACCGAAACTTATAAACCTTTTTAAATTTATGGATACATGTTTCTGATCATTGGCTGATTTTAAAAACTTGAAGGAATATTTTTGAGTTTCTTTTGTTTAAATATATAACATTATAATAAATTATATGTTATGGATTGTGATATACTTTTGTAATTGAATGTAAAAGCGACAATATTTTTTTTTTCCTCGCCGAAACAATAAAATTTATAGAAATTCAAGTAAATAAGATGGCACAGGTAACCAAACAATAAAATGACAAGATATTATTAAACACAAATTGTTGTCCCGCAAAAATCCGGCTGAAGCACAAAAACTAATAACCTCAGGAATAACGAGTAAATAAAATAACAAAGCGCAAATGACAAAATATTATTACAAAGAGTGGTTCACGCAAGAAAGATCTCGTGCTTGATCCGGAACATCCTATACCCATCGGCAAAAAAGAAAAATAACTATAGATGCCCAAAAAATAGAATAAAGCATCAAAACCCTTTAGGTTTTTCTAAATAGAGATTAAGCTCTCAAAAGTGGCAAAGTATTGGAAGGATTCGACAAAGAAATTAACCGTTTAAATCATTTTAGGGTTTCAAAATACCTTAGAGTGCTCGATCCCTAGCCAGAGAAAGAGGGATGTCGTGCTCGATCCGAGTATTAGAAGGATGTCGTGCTCGATCCGAGTATTGGAAGGATCTCGTGCTTGATCCGAGTGGTGGGTGAGAAAGGAGGAGGGGTTTTAGGTTCGCGCTAGAGGAGGGATTTCCCTTCCCGCCAGAGAAGGAGGGAATATTTGGTGAAGATGAGGGTTTCAATTCCCGCCAGGGGCTATTAGGTCTGGAGAGGGTTTTTAATTGGGAAAAAGTGTGACAGGGAAAGAAAAGACCGTATGCTTTTGTCAAGTCCACGTGAAAATCACATGGTTCAAAATTTTCACTTAAAGTTTCATTTGGAACGATTTTTGTGTGTTCCAAAATAAATAATTTTTATTAACAATAAAAAGAAAACAATTTGTAACATTTTTTTATGTTGGCACGGTTTTTGGCTGTTCCAAAATCTAGGCACGCTACATAAGCGTTCCAGATTAAAAAAAGTCTTGCTGTTCCTAATTAGCTATTTTGGTGTAGTGATATAGATACCTATATTGAATTAACACTAAGCATACCTAGGCTAAATACTATATGTATACATATAGATGTACATTTCACATATATATATATATATATATATATATATATATATATATAGGCACATTACTTTCACATAGACACTAATACATACCCTTACATCACTCACACATATATACATAGATATATGATATACACATGAATATACATATGGAGAGGAAAACATGTCTGGACAGTTATCAAGGTGCAGGAAATAGAAAACAGTGACAGTGTGTGCACAAGTGTAATTGCCAAGGGAAGGAAAATATATTGTGTGTGTGTACAGTGATGCAGGAAAAAGAAAACAGTGAAAGAGTAAGGAAAGAGTGTGTGTGAGTGTAGCTGTGTGTGTGTGCTAAAACCATGTGCAGGAATATATCCAGATAGAGAGTGAGTGAAAATGTGTAAGTTCTCACAGGAAAACAATGTGCAGGAAAAAACAGTGCAACATTCAAACAGTGAGGAAGGTGTGTGCAAGTGTAACTGTCAAAGAAGAAATATTGTGTGCAATATGGAGGCTGTGGCAATCAGTGAATAAGGTGAAGGTGTGTTATGCTGTGACAGTTCTATGGTGCAGGGAAAAGAGTACATGGCCATGTGACAGTATAGCATCAGTCATATAGGGATCAAACTCCCCCAATCAAACTCAGTTCACCCATAAACCCATTTCAGATTTCAAGTTTGTACACTCACAGTTAAGAAGAAAAGGAAAAAGGAAATCAACTCATTGCCCCCACCCTTCATACTCAGTTAAGCCTTAGTCCAATACTTAGATAACAATGATTATCAGGTTGTGAAAGCCATTCCAGTTTGTATCAATTCTCAGATTTGAGAACAAACTCAGTTATGTTAAGGAAACAGGGAAAAAGCTAATGAATGAATCATTCATTCAATAAATCTCAGTTAGAAACACCATCCAGTTTTGAAGAACACAATCAATAAATTTCAGTTCATAACTTATATTATGAAACATTGACCCATTTAACAGACCACAACTCATCAATTTAACCCCAATCTTTAACCACAGCAAGATGACATATAGGGAACAATTTCAGAATCAAATACTCAGTAATTAACATCATTACAGGGATTAAAACCATCAAACCATCTCATTTTAGAAACTGGAATGACAGGTAGAACAAGCAACAGTATCAGAACATGGTTTAATGGGAAATCGAAATAGCAAAAATCAACTAACCATGAATCTAATGCTTGGTAAATAAAAACAACCCTCGTGCACAACCCCACGCATTCATTTCGTGTCACCCAAGGCCATACACGACGTGTCCACATCAAGAACATCAAAACAGCACACTGGTATTTGCACAGCAGTGCACTGCCTCGTGCGTGTGTGTACTTGTGTCGTGTGCACAACAGAGAACAACCCAAGACACGTGTCCACTAACATAGGTTCATCACATATAGGGCTATCCAAAAGACATCCTGCACCGCCGTATTGTGTTGCACAGGCGTGTCCACACACACGTATCAGAACCCAAACACGCAACTGCACAGACTGTGTGTAAAACCCGTGCGGTGTCTCGTGCACCCCCGATACGACACGAGAGGTCGTGCCACTTGGGAAGTGTCGTGACAGACACTGCCCCAACGTGTGTGTCGAAAATCTCGTGTCCAAGTGTCATGTCCAGGGAGAACTTGCCCCCGAGTAGCAGGGGATCCCTGTAGCACGCGCGCGAGCATGTGCACGCGCGTGTCCAGGCCGTAAAATTGACCCAAAACGACACGACACCAACACACAAGGACAGGGATCAACAAACAAGATCTAAACTAACATTCCTATTCAAAAATATTGAATAAATACGATCGAAATGCCCTTTGAGGCATTTCGTCGAACACCTAGTCCTAACTACTGATATGTGTCCAGAACGGACACGAAACCCCCGACACCAAGCACGAATCCTATCCAGACCCTAGGGGGACCCTTAGGGCTTCCTATTCATGAAGACTAATTGAAATTTCATAGAGATTTGAAGAAGTTACCTCATGTTGAACTTTCAATAGAAACCTCCTATTCAATGCTCTCCACTTGATGACCCAATCAATCCAAAACAACTTCACACTGAAAAGAGAGCTCAACAACAGCAATAACAGTCCTATTAGAACCTATTGGAACAATTTAGAAAGAAAAGGAATAGGAAAGGAGCTCTAGAAATTAAATGACAATAGAACTCACCTCCTTGAAATTAGGGATCTTCCTAAGAAAGAGGCAACCCTAGATTTGGGAGGGGTTTTATATGGTAGGAATCCCTAGGTTAACCATAGTTGGCCGGCCAAGTTGGGTTTGGGTGGGGTTTGAGCTAGGTTAGCTAGTCCTATCAAGTTTAGTCACAAAATGACTTGTGAAACCACAAGCCATTTATCAAAACACTTGATTCCTAAATTCCTAATTAAATTTCTAATGAATCAATAACTACTAACTTAAGTCATACTAGGTTAGACTAGAGTCACTTGACCTAACCAAGCCCAACTAACTAGGGTTAGCTCCTAGGTTGGTCTACAGGGGCCAACACTAGTCAAAAGTCAACCTAGTCCAAATAATCTCAAAATAATTCCTAATAAATTCCATAAATTCTAATTAATTCCAAAAATATTAATTTACCCCAAAAATGACAAATTTACCCTCAAACTAGAAATGTGGTAGTGACATTCTTATAATGCTCTTTTGGGGAGACTATTCCTTCATGAACACAACATTGTTCCTTCAACTCTCCATCAATGTTTCAAGTACGTTGATGACAATGGAGAGGTTCAAAAAAGGTTGCATATCTCTACCCTTTCAAAGGTGTTGAAGCATATTGTAATAATGCTCGCATGTATAAAGATGAGTTCATGAAGGTAGTACTGGCTCTGGACACTGAAGAAGAATAAGAATCAGTACCCAATGACACCCTCATCATACCTGTTAAAGGGTGTGTTTCTCATCCTCAGTCCTCCAAACCACTGGCTATTCACTTGCCAATCCAGAAGCAACCAACCGATGGTGGTCAAGATCAAACGGAGCTCACCCTTCTGAGCCACTTGTTATCGACCTACGTCGTAACAAGGATAAAAGGCAGCTCACCTCTTCTGAGCCCCTTATTATTGATTTATCTCGTAACAAGGATAAAAGGGAGCTCACCTCTTCTGAGCCGCTTGTTATTGACCTTCGTCGTAGCAAGCCTCATCCATGTTCTTCTTCTTCCCCTTTTGTAATCAATCTGACCAAGCCTGCTAAGGCTAAAGGTCCTGTTGTAAATACAGATGTACAAATCAATGAAAAAGCATCTCCTTTCCAGTATACTGATGTCATTTATCATACTAAATGTTATTTGGATATGTTAGGTAGCTTTCAGTCATTTACAATGGGAGTTGTACAGTCTTTTCAAACAGAGGTCTTACTCGAACACCCAGATGATTCATACTTTGTTGTCCCTTCTCGAAAGAGAGGCGAGAGTCCAATACTTTTTAGTAAAGGGCCAGAATAAAAATTCAGCTATACGGATGATAGCAAAAATAACGATATGGGACGTCTCCAACTTCGTCGTTATAGTCAACAATCAAAAGACATCATCCGAAAGATGGGTTATGACTTCAAGAGTGGCCTCAACTATAGTAAGGGTAGACGAACTCCTATCCGTACGGCCTTTCCGAAAGGAAAATCAGAGATGTACTACAGCAGGACAAAAAGAGGTCTCGGATATGCGTCACCTCCAGTCTTATCTCCAGTAGCCTCCGAGTCTGATAGTGAGGAGCGCTCTAATTCTTCTGAGTCCAGATCTTTGGATTCTGACACCAGTATTGTCCAAGTTTATCGATTGATTGTATCTTCTAACATGGTCTTCGCTGAACTTCCAGAAGGTTATGACAAAGATATCGAGGAAAATCCCGAAACAGATCCTTGGGCTCAATGAATGGACACCCAATGGGAACTCCGATTTGAACAACGAGAACCTCCTACCGAAGATCAATTGGTCCAAATTGACGTAGGAGAAAGCGGGTCACCTCGTCCAATATTCATCAGCAAGAATCTCCTAGAGGTGGATAAGCAAGAGTTAATTCTTCTTATTCGAGAATACATTAATGTCTTTGTTTGGAGTTATGAAGATATGCCAGGTTTAGATCCCAAAATTGTCACTCATAAACTGAATATTTTGCCTAATGCAAAGCCAGTCAAACAGCAGCAAAGGCAATTCAAGCCAAAAATGATGGAGGCAATTGATGATGAAGTCAAAAAGCTTATAGCTTGTGGCTTTATTCGAGAAGAACAACATCCAGATTGGGTAGCCAACGTTGTCCCAGTCTTGAAGAAAAATGGCAAAGTTCGAGTTTGTATTGACTTTCGGGATCTTAATGAAGCCTGTCCAAAGGATGAGTTTCCTCTCCCTATCACAGATGTCATGATCGACAACACTTGTGGGTTCGAATGGATATCCTTCATAGACAGATTCTCCGGATACAATCAGATTCGGATGAATCCTGAAGATGAAAAGCACACTTCTTTTCGTACTCCTCGCGGAGTCTACTGCTATACAGTGATGCCATTTGGTCTCAAGAATGCTGGTGCAACTTACCAACGAGCTATGAGTACCATCTTTCGAGATCATCTGCGCAAGACTGTCGAATGCTATGTCGATGATATTGCTGTCAAGAGCCGTCTAAAGGAAGATCACATCCAAGATTTAAGAACTATCTTCAATCTAATGCGCCAACATCAGCTGAAAATGAATCCCACCAAGTCATTTTTGGGTGTCTCTAGTGTTAAATTTCTCGGCTTTGTCATTACCTCTAAATGTATACACGTGGATCCCGAGATGATCAAAGCCATTCAAGATATGCGTCCTCCACGTAACTTAAAAGAGCTACGAGGATTCCAAGGTCGACTTGCGTACATCAGGAGATTTATTTCAAATCTGTCTGGATGCTGCAGACCATTTACCCAGTTAATGATAAAGGATGTATCTTTTATTTGGACTGAAGAATGTCAACGAGCATTTGACGACATAAAATAATATCTCATGAACCCACCAGTCTTGGTGCCACCAATCTCTGGCATACCATTCTTAATGTATATCCGTGCTATGGATCATTCATTGGGTGCTTTACTTGCCCAGAAGAACAAAGAAGGCCATGAACAAGCCATCTACTATCTTAGTCGTACTATGATTGGTGCTGAACACCGTTATAGTCCGGTTGAGAAAGAATGCTTAGCTCTTATATTCGCTGTTCAAAAGACTCAGCATTATATCATCGACCAAACCATTCACGTCATCTCCCGAGTTAATCCTTTTCGGGTACTGATGAAGAAGCCAAGTACACTCAATTCTTGATTGGCTACATGGGCCATTCTGTTAGCCCAATATGACATGGTTTATGTTCCACAAAAATCTATTAAAGGTCAAGCATTGGCGGACTTCTTAGCGGCTCATCCTATTCCAGAAACATCTAAACTTTACGATGAAATTTCAGACGAGACATTGGAATCAAATATGATCTCCAAAGAATTTCCTACTTGGCGTCTATTCTTTGACAGTGCATCCAGGATCGGGCCGAATGGTGCCATTGTCGCAGGAGTTGGGGTTGTTCTTGTTTCTCCAGACGGGTCAACTATCCAAAGAGCCTATTTCCTAGATGAACCCTACTCCAACAACGTAGCAGAATACAACGCTTTACTCATTGGCCTTTAATTAGCTAAACAACTAGACGTCGAATATCTTGAAGTCTATGGCGACTCCAAGCTGGTTGTGAACCAGGTTAGAGGAACCTATGAAGTTCATCATCAAGGTCTAGTGCCTTATCATGAAGCTGCGACTTACATGGCAAAATCATTTAAAGCCTTTTTTATCGACTATGTCTGCCGAGCTTGCAATATTGAGGCAGATGCTTTGGCCAATCTTGCGGCAGTCTTAGCCATACCTGTCAAAAGACAACAGGTGGTGGTTGTCTCTAATTGGGAATTGTTTTTCATCGAAAACAATCGCAATATTGAGTTCAGTAATTTTATTGAGGCCAATGTTATCAGTGAAGATTGGAGAACTTCCTTCATCAACTTCGTGGTCCATGATATACTTTCTGAAGATCCCAAGGAGGCTACGAGTATTCGTCGACGGTCTCTGCAATTCTACTACAATCAGACTACTAAGACTCTCTACCGGCGGACTTATGACGGTCTTCTCTTACGCTGTCTTACTGGTGATGAAGCAAAACAAGTGTTACGTGAACCTCACAATGGTGTTTGCGGAGCACATCAACCTGGTCCTAAACTGTAAGACCGTATCCGACGCATGGGTTACTACTGGCCCTCTATGGGATCGGATGCCATCGAATATGCAAGAAAATGTCGAGCTTGTCAAATCTACGCAGATTTTATTCACCAACCGTCGGAATTTCTGCATCCAACTGCTGCTTCCTGGCCTTTTGAAGCTTGGGGCATGGATATTATAGGTCCTATCAATCCTCCTTCTTCTAAAGGACATCGGTTCATACTAGCTATAACCGATTACTTCTCCAAATGGGCTGAAGCTATACCTCTGGCTGAAGTTAAAACCAGTAGCGTCATCAACTTTGTCAAACACCATGTCATCTATAGATTTGGTGTACGTCGAAGGATCATTCACAACAATAGACCACAATTCATTAGCCAGAAGTTTACCAGGTTTTGTGACGATCATCGGATTGATAATGTCGCTTCGACAACTTACAATCCTGCTGCTAATGGTTTAGCTGAAGCATTTAACAAGACTATTATCAAACTCCTTAAGAAGTTTGTATCTACTAACAAACGGAATTGGAGTGAGAAACTTGGAGAATATTTATGGGCCTACCGTACTATGGTTCGTAACCCTACAGGATGTACACATTTTTCTCTTGTATATGGTTGTGAAGCAGTTCTTCCTTTGGAAGTTCAGATCCCATTCCTGCGGATTGCCATTGCCAACGAGCTCATTACAGAGAACAACGACCTCCTTCGACTTCAAAAATTAGAAGCGCTTGACGAGAAACGGTTATTGGCTCAACAGCATATTGAGTTATATCAAGCCCGAATCTCAAAAGCTTTTAATCGCAAAGTTAAGGTCAGAGTTTTTCAGAAAGGAGAATTGGTTCTAACCGTCAGGCGTCCTATGACCATAACTCATATGAGCAAGGGCAAATTCGAAGCGAAGTGGGAAGGTCCATATATCGTGAGCAAAGTCTTCTCAAATGAAGCCTATCAACTTACAAAGTTGGACGATCGAGTTGCAATGATGCCTATCAATGGCAAATTCCTCAAAAAGTACTACGTATGAATATAAAAGGAATTTCTTGTAAATACGACAAAACAGTTCATAAATAAAATTTTATTTTATTTCATCATAAATGGTGTTACAAGATATCGTGGACGAGAATCACTATCGTCCTTCTTGAAGACAGGACGAGGACCACTACCGTCCTTTTTAAAAATGTAATCGGCAAAAGAGCCGAGAACATCTTTGCTTGAACCCACCAGAAATTTACAAGCGGCCATCCTCATGGCTTCCTCCTCGTCCGTCGTCCCGGGTTCAAGTAGGAAGTCCAAGATATCCCTTGGTGGCTTGGGTGCAGACGAACCTTCGCCTGCCTCTGTCTGCTTCGGCTGGGTCATCTCGACTGGACGTTCTTCAGTAACCGCTTCAACCTTCGGGACGATCTCAGCCTTCTTCGATGCATCTTCAGACGATATTTTCTTGTTAAAAGTGAAAGTGATCATTCTATCTAAATTTTTGTTCTATTTATAGGCGGAGATTCTTGAAACATCGAAGCGACGCGTTCTTCACAACATTCATTACATTCATCCGACGGTTCACCCGTTCATTCGACGGTTCGCCCGTTCATTAAATTCATTCGACGGTTCACCCGTTCATTCCATTCATTCGACGGTTCGCCCGTTTATTACATTCATTCGACGGTTCACACATTCATTCCATTTATCTGACAGTTCACCCGTTCATTACATTCATCCGACGGTTCACCCGTTCATTCCATCCATTCGACGGTTCACCCGTTCATTCAATTCATCTGACGGTTCATCCATTCATTCCAAATGATTTATTTCATTCATACACTTTGACGATTCATCCGTTCATTCATATCAGCAACTTATCACGTATTTTGTCACGATCCGTACCAAAGAGTAAGGGCACGAGAAGTGGGTACGTCCAGCCTACGCCGCAGTGTCAGCGGTAGAACGCTGTCCTAGGTTAATCATCTAACAATATAAAGGTACCTGTACTGTATATACTCTCCGAATGGAGGTGACATAACAGAATACAATCTCAATCACATCTAGGATAAAAGAATGAAAGATAGATAGATAGACAGTAACTCAAAGAGAACAGTAGCATAGATGAAGTAAGTCTAAGGGTCTATACATCTCAACATCTCAAAATACAACTCAGAATGTGAGACAAAATAATAATATAGAAATGACTGTCTAGCTAAACTAGCCTAGACTACTGGGGCAACATCCTCAGCTGCAGGTGGATCCTGCTGAGGGTCCACAACAAAAGTGTCATCTAGTCCTACTCCATAATAGGTAGACACCAGGGCCTCATCCTCATCCTTTGTAATATTTTTAACAGGTCCAGTCAGGACAGGAACGAGCACAATATATCTCACACAGTGCATAGTATGATAGGAAATATAAAGCATACAATAGAGTAAAATACAAGAAATGCTGAAAGAAAATATATGCTGTAAAAGAGATAACTGTAAAGGAAATATCTACTGTATATAGAGAACTGTAAGTGTCTAGTGATGTAGAGTACAAAATAGGCATATGAATGGCTAGAATTTATACATGATTACACTACTGAGTTTATACATGATTACACTACTTTGGAATTATTCACATGTCTACTTCTACTCCCCCGTTTCCCCAATCAATACATAAGGATCCATTCAAGTTATGTTAAGATTCGTGATAAGCCCATAAATGGGTGATTCATGAGAGGCTCTGTGAACATGAGAGTACATGAGTCACAAGCGATTCGTGAATCTATGGAAGCATAGATATATATGATGATTCATGAAACACATAAACATGCTGTATCTGATGCTCCCGAGGGGGATAATATCTCATGAAAAGATCTATATAGTACCAATCCATGATAACAATCATGTCAGCATCAAGTAAAGTAATCTAGAGCAAGAATATAAATCCTGGCAAGTATGAAACGGTCAGAGAATATACTCGCCTGATAACTAAACGTCTGAAGAGGATGTACTGCCTGAGGAGAGGTGTATGGCTCCTAATCAGAGCAATACAAGTCACAATGTATCCACAATGGTAAAAATAGAGTATACAATACATACTACATGATTCTAGGTCAATCTGGTCAAAAGTCAACTCTTGGTCAACTCTGGTCAACTCTAAAGTCAAACTAGGTCACAGGAAGTCAACTAAGTCAAATAAGGTCAAACAAGTCTAATCTAGGTTAAAGTCAACTCTTGGTCAATATTCTAGTCAAACTAGTCAAGTTATCTAGGGTCTTGGTCAACAATGGTCAGACTAGTCAAATACTAGTCAACATGATCAATCTAGGTCAAGTCTAGGTCAAACTTAGACTAACTAAGGTTTTGGTCAAACATAGACTAGTCAACAAGGTAATTAGGTCAATCTTGACTAATGGTCAACTTCTAGTCAATCTCTAAGGCTAACACATATCATGACACAACTCCTAAGTATTCCACTTAACCCCATACATATTTTAAATTACATAGGACTATCCTCATAACCATATGGTCAAACATAAATCAATTAGTTAGGGTTTAGTCAAACTTTAGTCAACTAGTCCTTCTATGTTCATCCAAGCCATTTCTAGGTCAATTAGGTCAGGGTTGACCTATAGTTGACTTTGGTCAACAATGGTCAACTATCTAGTCAAACTAGGTCTACTAGTCAAGTTAGGTCAAACATGGTCAGACTAGTTAAACTAGTCATTTTAGGTTAATTCTAGTCAATTCTAGGTTAATTAGGTCAAGTTTTGACCTAAGGTTGACTTTGGTCAACTCTAGTCAAACAAGGGTCAACTAGTTAGGTCATGGGTCATTAGGTCAATTAGGGTTAGCCCCTAATGGCCATAGGCTAATATCTATAACCCATAGGCCAGTAACTTATAGGTTCTATGTAAACCTATATCTAAAAAGTATAGTATCACACATATATACATAACTATATATATATATATATATATATATATATATATATATATATATATATATATATATATATATATATATCTACATAACCTATATATATATATATATACAACATACATATATACATATATATATATAGAGAGAGAGAGAGAGAACAAATAGAGAGAGAGATGTGAGTGAGTGAGAGAGATAGAGAGTGAACAAGAGAGAGAGATATGGGAGTGTGTGTGTTCACAGAGAACAGGGGGGTGTTCCAGATTTTTGGAACCCAGAAATCAACACACACACACCTACATATATACCTAATACATACATATATACATATACTCATATCTACATATATACACAGGTATATACACTCAAATCCCATCTACACACACACACACATATACATACACCGAAAATATACATTTACATGTATAAAACATAACAAAAATCATTTTGAAATTCAATTTAAAAACTGGAAAGAACAGTAATACTGTTCATTACTGAACCTAAGGGGGGTAAACCCAATACCCGACCCAAACCGAGCTAAGGCTCGAAACCCAAGGTTGGTAATCGTGTCCCACAGTGTCCCCTAGCATCTAGGGTGCCTGACACAAAGTCTAGACACGATACGACGTGTCAAACTCACTGGAAACCCAATCGGGTAAACTGACACAGGCCACACTCTACACTGTGTCGTGCACGGGTTCCTCGCCCTCGTGGACACACCACGAGACACGACACATCTCGTGGTCATGCACACAGGTTGCCTAGGTATAGGGCTAGCTATTAGGTAGCCTGCACAGTGTCCATGTGTCCTCACGTGTCGACACGAGACCCGTATCAGTCGAGTTTTCTCGACTGATACACACTTTTCAGACAGTGTCGTGCGTGTGTTCTAGTGTCTCCTGGACACGACACACGCCACGTGGGGCCACGTGGTCATGTCCATGTGTAGTCTACGTGTTAGGCTATACACTAGTGTCAACACGAGGTATCCACGACTCGTGTCCGTGCGACACGAGTCGCGTGTCAGTAAGGAAAACGTGCGCGTGCAGTGCAGTGCGTATCCAGTACGAGTGAGTTTTCTCACTCGACACGACACAAGAAGTCATGAGACTTTGGAGGCATGTTCGCAGACATTGCCCCCATGTCTATGTCAATTTTGATGTGTCTTAGTGCTCTGTGCAGTGAGTACGAACATCGTGGTAGCAGGACACGCGCGCGTGGCCTCGTGCTGCGAGTTCGTATCCATTTTGGACACGGACACAGCACAGAAACGTGCTCAGAGTTGATGATTCATGATGGGGAAGTCTAGGGATATCTTAACATGTAATTTGTTTCACAAAAACACAACATTAAAACCTAAGTGGCATTTCACCAAATACTGTTTTTCAAACATGGATATGTGTTCGATACGGACACCAAATCAAATCTATTTCCTACCAAACTTGGCCTACAGGTTCATGGTACCTAGATGCATGCAACTATGAAGAGAAAACACAATATTAATGGGTTTTAGGGCATGTTACCTATGAATGCAAAATCCTCAATAATAGGCCTATTTGAATGAAAACCCCCTTCAACTTCCAATGTCCAAAGCTCCACAAATCCTTGCTAGCAAGCCATAACTAGTATCCTCTAGTGTAGAGGAGTCTAATGCAAAAGACTAGACCCAATTTGGTGTTGAAATGGTTAAATGGTGAAGGGTTGAAGTTGTAGGAAAAAACTAGGTTTTTAGGTGTAATGAAAGGAGGCTTTTGATGAGGGGTGTGATTATATAGAGGGGGCATGGTAGGGGGTGCCCTTGGCCGGCCAAAATGAGGGGAGGGTTGTCCTCTAGGTTGCTTCCAAGTGAAGGGAAGGACTTTCATGCCAAAGTATTGATCTTTTGAGGGTTTTGTGGAAAATATCTAATAAAGTGCATTCTAGGATATTTTCAACCTTTGACTAAAAGTAAAAATCTATCCCCTTAGCATTGTAGGTTAGTAACTAATCTCTAGATTAGGCTAAACTAGGTTAGAAGCTAACATGACACTAATCAACTAATTAAATAATAATAAATTACATAAATCCAAATAATTCCAAATAAATCCTAGAAAATTACCAAAATACCCTTTAGGCTAAAAAAGTGCTAAAATGGTATCCTAATGGTTAGGCTTACATGGTCATGGTAGTCTCTAGGTTATGAAATCTCTAGAGTTTACACTAGGGTTATACTAGTAAAATCACAAAGTCATAAGTCGTGACTTAGAAAATAGTTTTAATTAACTAAAAATCACCAAAAATCATATCATGACTAAAATACCATTAATAAATAATAAAAATAATAAATTTTCAAAAATACCCCAATTTTAGAAAACTGGGAGTTACAAGTCTACCCTTCTTAAAATAATTTCGTCCTCGAAATTTAGATGGTCGTACTCCTCCTAGGTCAACCTCCAACAATCAGGGTCTAAGCTACTACCTAGCAACATACAAGGTCAACAAGTAAAATATGGGTAGTAGACCTATACTGGGTCATGTCCAAAATTGGCTGGCAGTTTTAGGCCATAAGGTGTCCTTAATTCAAATCGAAATCAAAAGTAACTCCATGGGGTAAATCAGGATGGAGTCTCGGGTCAGGGAAATCATACTAAGCAAATGAAGCACGCGATGGTATGCCTGAGTGGGACACTAAGGTCATGGATGTAGAGTGTCATGTCTAGGTCATATATGTAAAGTTAGTTTTGAGAAAACAACTAGTCTTGTGCTCCTAATTTAAAAGTCACGGTAATGTGCCGACGATGATCATAATTTATAGTGGGAAAGGTCTATGGTACCTAAATTGAACCAAAAATTGTGATGCAATAGTAGTATAAGGGGCAGGTTTAGTAGGACAGTCCTGGTCATAGGTATAGACTGGGAAGATAAGGAAACAAAAAATTATAGGACTAAAAGGGTTACCATTCTATGGTCAGAGCTACTCTATCAATTCTAAGTCAAAAAGGCATAACACATACATTAATTCATTTAAGGGAAATTTCTTGACAAAAGAAGTTACTCAAAGAATTATATTAACGGCTAAAGCTACTCCTACTCCTACTACTACTCCTAAGTAAGAGATGAAGAAACAAACAATCGATAAAAATCAAAAAGAACTACCAGGTCAAAACTTATCGATAATAAAGAAACAGGTAGAAGCAGATGGAATTGGATTTCAAGATAGATATAATGAAGCAAGGTGGGAATAGAATTTAGAAGAACAGAACCGGCAAGCACATCGCCAACTGCCTGAGCATCCTCAACTGTCATGGCGTAAGCTCGCCCCTGCTGACCTCTTCCATCCTCTTGCTGAAACTGCATAAATCTCTGCTGCTGTGGCTGTAACGGTCCCCTCTGCTGACCTACCGGAGCCTTGGCTCCTGCTCCTGGTACTGCTCCATGTGCTACTCTACCTGTGTACTGGGAATACTCCGTCAGCTGGTGGTCCGCTGCCCTATATAGTAGGCACCGGCCCAGCCTCTTCCTGCACTCTCCCCATCCATGTCCCGACTTCTTACAATAGGGACAACTGGTAGTCTGCTGTCTCGGGGCCTGTTGTTGCTGCCTCGACTGCTGATACTGCTGTGGCTGCCTCTGCTGCTGGTGCTGATAGTGAGGCCTCTTGGCCCGACCTCCACTGCTGCCGGCTCCCTGTGTATCGCGGCCCCTCTTGAGCTTCAGCTCAAGATCATTCTCAGCTGCCATCGCTCCTGCCAGAATCTCCTCAAAAGTGGCATTCTTGTCACTCTTGGTCAAGGACTTGACCTCCTTGACCAAGCCCTTCCTGAACCTCCTCGCCTTTGCTGTCTCGCTAAGGCCCTCCACAAATCTGCTCAACCTACAAAACTCACCGGAATACTCCTCTACAGTCTGGTTCCCCTGAACCAGGTTCTCGAACTGGGTCTCCAAGGCACCGACTGCCTGATCCGAGAAAAACTTTTTCTTGAAGAGCTACTTGAAAGCTCCCCATGTCTGCCCTGGAGTGCCTACTCTCGGGTCCGTCTGATACCAGGTACGGGCAAGATCCCGTATCTGGCTGGCTACTGCCTCTATCTGGAGTCCGGCTGGTATCTCCGCCAGTCGGAAGATCTCCTCAATGTGCTCAATCCAGTCATCAGCATAAAGAATCCCCTCTGTCCCCAAGAAGTCCCTGGGGTTTATCTTCTTGAACTCCTGAATGCCCAGAATCCTCTACTGTCGTGGCTTTCCCGATCCTCCCTGTGGCTGGACAGCCAACCTCTCCATCGTCGCTCTAGCCAGCTGATGGACCTCATCTATGCCCCTGGTAAACTCTATCGTCTGACGCTGCTGCTGGGTCTGCTGCGTCTCTAGGAAATGCTGGAAGTATGTAAACATCTGTACAGCATCCACTAATCCAGATGGCATCGGCGGCTGGAACTGCTGCTGGTGTTGCTGAAACTGTGGCTGACGAAACTGCGGGAAAGGCATGTCTGGGGTAGCTAGGATGGTCCCTCGAATAGATAGAGGTGCACCCCCAAATGTGGTAGAAGCTCCCACATGAGCTGGAGTAAGGGGAGCTGTGGTCCCCGGGTCCTGTTGAGCTGGACGAGAGGTGGCAGACCTCTCAGTGGTGTCACCTGGACCGAGACGCTGTGATCGTGTCTCCACCATCCTGAAGACAGATCAACAAGGAAGTCAATAACGGTACAAGGATGATAGTATCAAGGACAATATGAAATAGATTATACAAATTTGAACAAAAGTCAGTAGGTTCAAATCCATGGAAATTTCCTAATTGTGATTGAGTATCCACTCTCTCTAAGCCTATTCCTCAAATCCTATCACAGGCTGTAGTGGTACTCTAGTTCGAATACCACTACATAAACTCGACCTGTATGGGCCACCACTAAAAATGTGTCACGACCCGCACCCTAGAGTAAGGGCACGAAAAGTGGGTATGTCCAGCCTACGCCGCAGTATCGGCGGTAGAACGCGGTCCTAGGTCAATCATCTAACAATATAAAGGTACTTGTACAGTATATACTCTCCGAATGGAGGTGACATAACAGAATACAATCTCAATCACATCTAGGGTAGAAGAATAAAAGATAGATAGATAGATAGATAGATAGATAGATAGATAGATAGACAGTAACTCAAAGAGAACAGTAGCATAGATGAAATAAGTCTAAGGGTCTATACATCTCAACATCTCAAAATACAACTCAGAATGTGAGACAAAATAATAATATAGAAATAGCTGTCTAGCTAAACTAGCCTAGACTACTAGGGCAACATCCTCAGCTGCAGGTGGATCCTGCTGAGGGTCCACAACATAAGTGTCATCTAGTCCTGCTCCATAATAGGTAGACACCAGGGCCTCATCCTCATCCTCAGTAATATTTTCAACAGGTCCAGTCAGGACAGGAACGAGCACAATACATCTCACGCAGTGTATAGTATGATAGGAAATATAAAACATGCAATAGAGTAAAATACAGAAAATACTGAAAGGAAATATACGCTGTAAAAGAAATAGCTGTAAAGGAAATATCTACTGTATATAGAGAACTGTAAGTGTCTAGTGATGTAGAGTACAAGATAGGCATGTGAATGGCTAGAATTTATACAAGATTACACTACTGAGTTTATGCATGATTACACTACTTTGGAATTATTCACATGTCTACTTCTACTCCCCCGTTTTCCCAATCAATACACAAGGATCCATTCAAGTTATGTTACGATTCGTGATAAGCCCATAAATGGGTGATTCATGAGAGGCTCTGTGAACATGAGAGTACATGAGTCACAAGCGATTCGTGAATCTATGGAAGCATAGAGATACATGATGATTCGTAAAACGCATAAACATGCTGTATCTGATGCTCCCGAGGGGGATAACATCTCATGAAAAGATCCATATAGTACCAATCCGTGATAACAATCGTGTCAGCATCAAGTAAAGTAATCTAGAGCAAGAATATAAATCCTGGCAAGTATGAAATGGTCAGAGAATGTACTCGCCTGATAACTGAACGTCTGAAGAGGATGTACTGCCTGAGGAGAGGTGTATGGCTCCTAATCAGAGCAATACAAGTCACAATGTATCCACAATGGTAAAAATAGAGTATACAATGCATACTACATGATTCTAGGTCAATCTGGTCAAAAGTCAACTCTTGGTCAACTCTGGTCAACTCTAAAGTCAAACTAGGTCACAGGAAGTCAACTAAGTCAAATAAGGTCAAACAAGGTCAAACAAGTCTAATCTAGGTTAAAGTCAACTCTTGGTCAATATTCTTGTCAAACTAGTCAAGTTATCTAGGGTCTTGGTCAACAATGGTCAGACTAGTCAAATACTAGTCAACATGATCAATCTAGGTCAAGTCTAGGTCAAACTTAGACTAACTAAGGTTTTGGTCAAACATAGACTAGTCAACAAGGTAATTAGGTCAATCTTGACTAATGGTCAACTTCTAGTCAATCTCTAAGGCTAACACAAATCATGACACAACTCCTAAGTATTCCACTTAACCCCATACATATCTTAAATTACATAGGACTATCCTCATAACCATATGGTCAAACATAAATCAATTAGTTAGGGTTTAGTCAAACTTTAGTCAACTAGTCCTTCTATGTTCATCCAAGCCATTTCTAGGTCAATTAGGTCAGGGTTGACCTATAGTTGACTTTGGTCAACAATGGTCAACTATCTAGTCAAACTAGGTCTACTAGTCAAGTTAGGTCAAACATGGTCAGACTAGTTAAACTAGTCATTTTAGGTTAATCCTAGTCAATTCTAGGTTAATTGGGTCAAGTTTTGACCTAAGGTTGACTTTGGTCAACTCTAGTCAAACAAGGGTCAACTAGTTAGGTCACGGGTCATTAGGTCAATTAGGGTTAGCCCCTAATGGCCATAGGCTAATATCTATAACCCATAGGCCAGTAACTTATAGGTTCTATGTAAACCTATATCTAAAAAGTATAGTATCACACATATATATATATATATATATATATATATATATATATATATATATATATATATATATATATATATATATATATATATATATATATATATATTTTATATACATAAATATATATATTTTTATACACATATATACATAAATATATATATAAAATATATATATATATATATATATATATATATATATATATATATATATATATATATATATATATATATATATATATATATATATATATATATATATATCTACATAACCTATATATATTTTTTTTTTTTTTTTACATAACCTATATATATATATATATATATATATATATATATATATATATATATATATATATATATATATATATATATATATATATATATATATATATATATATATATATATAATATATATAATATATATTTTTTTTATTTTTTTATATAAAATATATATATATATATATATATATATATATATATATATATATATATATATATATATATATATATATATATATATATATATATATATAGGTTATGTAAAATATATATATATATATATATATATATATATATATATATATATATATATATATATATACAACATACATATATACATATATAGAGAGAGAGAGAGAACAAATAGAGAGAGAGAGAGAGAGAGATGTGAGTGAGTGAGAGAGATAGAGAGTGAACAAGAGAGAGAGATATGGGAGTGTGTGTGTTCACAGAGAACAGGGAGGGGGTGTTCCAGATTTCTGGAACCCAGAAATCAACACACACACACACACACCTACATATATACCTAATACATACATATATACATATACTCATATCTACATATATACACAGGTATATACACTCAAATCCCATCTACACCCACACATATACATATACTACGTATACATACACCGAAAACATACATTTACATGTATAAAACATAACAAAAATCATTTTGAAATTCAATTTAAAAACTGGAAAGAACAGTAATACTGTTCATTACTGAACTTAAGGGGGGTAAACCCAATACCCGACCCAAACCGAGCTAAGGCTCGAAACCCAAGGTTGGTAATCATGTCCCACAGTGTCCCCTAACATCTAGGGTGCCTGACACAAAGTCTAGACACGATACGACGTGTCAAACTCACTGGAAACCCAATCGGGTAAACTGACACAGGCCACACTCTATACTGTGTCGTGCACGGGTTCCTCGCCCTCGTGGACACACCACGAGATACGACACGTCTCGTGGTCATGCACACAGGTCGCCTAGGTATAGGGCTAGCTATTAGGTAGCCTGCATAGTGTCCACGTGTCCTCACATGTCGACACGAGACCCGTATCAGTCAAGTTTTCTCGACTGATACACACTGTTTCAGACAGTATCGTACGTGTGTTCTAGTGTCTCGTGGACACGACATACGCCACGTGGGGCCACGTGGTCATGTCCATGTCTAGCCTACGTGTTAGGCTACATACTCGTGTCAAAACGAGGTATCCACGACTCGTGTCCGTGCGACACAAGTCGCGTGTCAGTAAGGAAAACGTGCGCGTGCAGTGCAGTGCGTGTCCAGTGCGAGTGAGTTTTCTCACTCGACACGACACGAGAAGTCATGAGACTTTGGGGGCATGTTCGCAGACATTGCCCCCATGTCCTTGTTAATTTTGACGTGTCCTAGTGCTCTTTGCAGTGAGTACGAACATCGTGGTAGCAGGACACGCGCGCGTGGCCTCGTACTGCGAGTTCATGTCCATTTTGGACACGGACACAGCACAGAAACGTGCTCAGAGTTGATGATTCGTGATGGGGAAGTCTAGGGCTATCTAAACATGCAATTTGTTTCACAAAAACACAATATTAAAACCTAAGTGGCATTTCACCAAACACTGTTTTTTAAACATGGATACATATCCGATACGGACACCAAATCAAATCTATTTCCTACCAAACTTGGCCTACAGGTTCATGGTAACTAGATGCATGCAACTATGAAGAGAAAACACAATATTAATGGGTTTTAGGGCATGTTACCTATGAATACAAAATCCTCAATAATAGGCCTATTTGAATGAAAACCCCCTTCAACTTCCAATGTCCAAAGCTCCACAAATCCTTGCTAGCAAGCCATAACTAGTATCCTCTAGTGTAGGGGAGTCTAATGCAAAAGACTAGACCCAATTTGGTGTTGAAATGGTTAAATGGTGAAGGGTTGAAGTTGTAGGGAAAAACTAGATTTTCAGGTGTAATGAAAGGAGGCTTTTGATGAGGGATGTGATTATATAGAGGGGGCATGGTAGGGGGGTGCCCTTGGCCGGCCAAAATGAGGGGAGGGGTGTCCTCTAGGTTGCTTCCAAGTGAATGGAAGGACTTTCATGCCAAAGTATTGATCTTTTGAGGGTTTTGTGGAAAATATCTAATAAAGTGCATTCTAGGATATTTCCAACCTTTGACTAAAAGTAAAAATCTATCCCCTTAGCATTCTAGGTTAGTAACTAATCTCTAGATTAGGCTAAACTAGGTTAGGAGCTAACATGACACTAATCAACTAATTAAATAATAATAAATCACATAAATCCAAATAATTCCAAATAAATCCTAGAAAATTACCAAAATACCCTTTAGGCTAAAAAAAGTGCTAAAATGGTATCCTAATCACTTGGTTAGGCTTACATGGTCATGGTAGTCTCTAGGTTATGAAATCTCTAGAGTTTACACTAGGGTTATACTAGTAAAATCACAAAGTCATAAGTCGTGACTTAGAAAATAGTTTTAATTAACTAAAAATCACCAAAAATCATATCATGACTAAAATATCATTAATAAATAATAAAAATAATAAATTTTCAAAAATATCCCAATTTTAGAAAATTGGGTACAACTGGGTGTTACATATTTACCTCTGATTAAGTTATCTACCGAAATAATGATATATTCAACGAATTATATTCTGCCATGTCCACATTACCTCTGAGCAGATATAATAAATATAATTATTTTCTAACTCAAGAAATATATCATGTCTTGAACCTCTAAATATATTTTCCATCGCTATTATTTATATCCTTAATAGGATATGCAAAAAATAATAGAGCCACAAAAATAATGTCTTTTCATTAATCAAAATATAAGGCATTACAAAATGATATATCATAAAGAAAGAGAAAATACAAAAATTTCCTTATTCAGCTAGAGGTGTCATCAAACTAGCTATCTGCTGCTTCAATGATTGGAGTCGTCCTTCACGCAAATCCAACACCCGCCTTCTAGCTTTCGCCATTCCAGATTCATCATCAAAGGATGGCAAGGTCACTAGGCGGCGAGCAATTTCATCTTGATGGGAAGTGACAAACTCATTCTTCTCGTGGGTTAGAATGTCAAGTTGCTGAACGGCGACTTCATGCTGTGTCGTCTCTTCCTCAAGAGCAAGCTGAACGATTTTCAACTCTTCCTGAAGACGAGCAAACTCTGCTTTCAGTTCAGTAACTTTCCTTTCTTTTTCTCCAGCAGCAGACGCTAATGACTCCATCCGGGAATCATATTCTGAAGCCTTTGTGGCATAAGTGTCCAAAAAAGTTTGGAAAGCAGCTTTTGTGACTGTAGCTTCGCGAGTCATCCGTTCAAACTCAGCATTTAATAGGGACTCTACTTCCCCCCGATTAAGATCTTTGTAGATCTTAATTGATGCTTCCAGCTCATCCAATATGTGTTCAAGATAGGCGGCTTGAGCTTCATCGCCTTGACTTCGGATAGCACCTATCAGATAAGTAGTTGGGGTTCTAATGGTGATGAAACCAACATTCTCTCTTTCTATTACCCTTTCCACTAAGGGTCCAAAGGAAGTGAAGAAGAGGTTGGTGAAGGAACCAATTATAAATCTGTTAGTAGCCGCTGCGCCAGGTGTAACAACTACTCATGTGGAAGTTGAAGTAGCAGATGCTTGTACAGGTGGACGTTCAACTTCTTGAACATGAACTGAGGTCTCTCTAGACAATGGAGCAATGGTGGAGCTCATTGCCCCTCCCAGATGTTCCTCTGCGAAATCAAACAAATACCATCAGTTTGCTGTCATTAACGACTATCAAAACGGATCAAAAATAAGGGCAAGCTTACCATTGCTGGGTCTAGTGACGAGTTTGTCGTCTGTTGGCACAAGTTGCAGCCTAGCAGAAGTAGCTTCAGACATTACTGCCTGACTACTTCCTGCTTTGGAGCCGCTTGAAAAATGTCGACTGCTGCTAGCTATTGCTGTTGTTGGCACTATATCAGTGCATGCTGGAGGAAGTAGAAAAGATTGAATTTCTGTATAAATAAAAGATAAGATGTCAGTTATTTAATCTATAAAAGAAGATTATCAATATCAGCCAATACCTCTTGGATCAGTGACAGTAGCGTCCTCCGGTGCTATGTCATTAACAGGATTCTTTTCTTGGGATGCATGAGCATCAGCATCCTCTTCCGGATTTGGAGTATCATCAACAGTCTCTGCCGATGTTTCTTTATCATCCACCGCACCTTCTTCTCGGGCTTTCTCGCTATCACTTGCGGCGATCGGATCTATATCATCACGGAAGCCGAAGTCACAGCCTTCTAGAGCCTCAATCATTAATTTGTCTTCTTCAGCACGAAGTGATCTTGGAGAAGCCGGAAGATGGACAGTTTTCGGTACAAGTGTAGGAGATCGCAATACGTCGAGAGACGTTTCCGACTCGTTAATTGGAATCAGAGTTGTAGTCGCCTCTCTTGTCTTTGTAGCTTCATCCTCTGTCTCCGCAATCTCCTCTCTTATCTCTACACCCTCGTCCCTCTTCTCTGTATTGGGAGATTCATGTCTGGGCTCAAGGACAGGTGTTGGAGACGACATCATAACTCCAGCGATCGTACTTTGTCAGGACCGATGCCAGGATAGGTCTTGGAGGAGTGACTACTTTCTTTCTTCTGAAGACTATTTTCTTTCTGTGTAGAGGTCTCTCCGAGCTCTCTGTCTATAGCATGGTCTTGTCTTTGAATGGAGGTCGGGGTCGTCGCCTCTTCTCTCTGAATTGACTCAGCCTATTGCCGAGATTACGACCGGGTAGTCACCCTTTCCGATGATTCAAAAACAATCTTCTTCTTAGAGATTGGAGAAGAAGGTTCTTCGGCCTTCCTCTTCTTCTCCTTGGCCGAAGATTTTACAACTTTTAGGAAGACGCGCAATGGCTCGTAAACTTCTTCAGGGAAGTTAGCTTCCTTCGAAGCTTTTAACGGTGCATCGGTCGGCTCATGCTCCTCATAATTACCAGGAAGCACCAGAACAAGTGCTCCTTTCTTGAATCGAGTCGCAGTCGCGAAGCTGTCTGCCAGATTGAAGTTTTCAGCAAAAGTGTTTGCTGATGTATAGAAGATCGAGTACGTATACAGCTGTAGCTCCCCTTTCCGGAATTTTTTTTGAAATATTTATTTATTTATTTATTTGATTTAAATTGTGATTTTTTAGAATTTAGAATTAGTTATTTAGTTATTATTACGGTATATGACTTTAGCCATAGTTGAGTTTTGAAGTACTAGACGACTAGGATTTGTGGCACGAGAGATGTAGCAGTGTGCCTTGACTAGTGTACTAGCCATGCCTGGGGAAACCTAGCCATAGGGATGTCCTAACTAGGAAAACCAGGCCAAGTTGTGGCATGACCATTATAAATAGTTAATTATTCATTTTTAATATTATTTGACGTCTAGGTGACCCGGTCGCACCAAACTAGTCAAACTGAACCCGAACTGAGCCCAAGCCCATGTAGTCATGTGGTACGTCCAGTGACCTTCGTATTGATGCATTTTTGGTATGATTGTGTCGTATTCCATTTTAGTGATCTAGGGAATATTTCTAAATATTCTTAATTAAATATTATAAATATTGTGATTAGTTGATATTCAATAAGGTTTGTATAAGATAGGCCTGGTACATTTTCTGGGATTATTAGACGGTGCAATAATGGTATATACTTTATTAAATTTTGTTATTATTTTATTACTATTATTATTTTATTGGGATTGTTATTTAATATTATTAATTTATTGGTTATATTTAAGTGTATATTAAATTGTTATCAAGAGATTTATATTTTATAAATATAATATATTAAATATGTGTACGTATATGTATATAATCAATATGTATATTATACGTGTGTGTATGTTACGTATCGTATATATGTATATGTGTATAATATTGTATATATGTATATGTGTATATACGTATACGTGTATAATATGGTATATATGTATATGTGTATATAATGTATATATGTATATGTGAGTATGGATATATAAGATATAAATGTATATATATGGATGTGTATATATGTAAATATATATAAATGTGTGTATATATATATATATATATATATATATATATATATATATATATATATATATATATATATATATATATATATATATATATATATATATATATATATATATATTATATAAGTATACATATATATATGCGTATATGGGTGTATATATAAATATAAAATATATATATATATATATATATATATATATATATATATATATATATACTATATATATATATATATATATATATATATATATATATATATATATAATATATATATATATATATATATATATATATATATATATATATATATATATATATATATATATATATATATATATATATATATATATATATTTTTATATTTATATATATATATATATATTTTATATTTATATATAATATATATATATATATATATATATATATATATATATATATATATATATATATATATTTTATATTATATATATATATATATATTTATATTTATATATATATATATATATATATATATATAAAATATATATATATATATATATATATATATATATATATATATATATATATATATATATATATATATATATATATGTGTGTGTGTGTGTGTGTGTGTGTGTGTGTGTGTGTGTGTGTGTATATGAATATATAGATTATATATATCTGTATATCAGCCCTGTATATCAGCCCAGCCCAGGCCCGAGTAGGCCTAGCCCCTTATCCCCTGGGCCCAGATCCCAGTCCCCAGCCCGTAGAGGCTTAGAGCCCAGCCACAAAAACCAAATCCCCTAAAACCCCAAGCCCTTAGCTCCCAAGCCGGCCCCATCCTAAACTTAGACTTTTTTCCAGCCCATTCAAATTTAACCCGACCCCAGGCTTCGGTTACGTGCATTGTATATAAGCGAGAGAGAACGTGTGAGGAGACGAGAGAATTTCTCGAACTCCTCGAAACCCTAACCCCCAAGATCGGCGCCCCGACCCCTGGGCGATCCCAGCGCCCTGCATAGCCACCGCCGGCGCGGCAAGGCCGGAGCATGGCCGCGCGCGACAGGGAACAGCGCCACGCGCATCAGGAAGCAACAACAGCAGCTCACCCCAAACTCCTCTCTTCGTGGCACAATTTTTGTTGCCACGCTGCGTCGTTTCACGCGCCATCTTCGCAGGTACCTCGACAACATAAACAACTCCTAGCCCCTTTAGATCGTTTGATTTTAGGTGATCTACATTGCCTAAAAAATTGAATCCAAAAACCCAAAAAATCTGTCCAAAAATAGAACTCTAGTTCAGCCCAAAACCCCATATTCGAGGAACGATTTCGATCGATCCAGTACAATATTAGAAAATCTATTTGAAGAGACTTTTAGACAACATGTAGGGCTTCGAATCCCTTCTTGCAGAATTTGAATTCATCGACTGAGCGTCGAGAAATCGAATCCCAAAGTTTTCCAAAAACCTGTTTTAAAAACATTGAAATTGTTCCACACGACGTGCGTCACGCCAATCCGGACGACATGGTCGTGAACCGAAAGCATCGAAAGCTGTGTAACATTTTCATGGTCGTGTAGGCTTTGACAGAATTTAAATTGGTCGCGTGTGCGCGACGAATTTGATGCGTATCCGTCAAAATTTACCGTATCGTGCACTTTACAAATTATCTAATTACTTTGTGCACGTTCGTCAGATCGAGACAAAACTTATGCCAGCAGAACTGTATCGTTTTTCTGGTCCTGCATGCCAAGTTTGGTCCGATTCTGAGACAGTGGATAAAATTACCGTTTTGCGGGCCCCGCGGTCCCACTCAACGGGCGATTTTGTGTACGGCCCGCCGGAATCCAACTTTAGACATACAGTTGGGTTCGTATCAGAAAACCGGATCCGTAGACATGTAGTTTGACGACTTTAGAGACCATTGACTCTGGCACGCTTTTCGGTGCAAAGCGGGTCCAACGGCGGATATCGTTTTCGTTCGAAATTACTGTTTTGCCCCTGTGTCCAGAATTGGACTTAAGGACAGGCAATCCTAGCTAATTTGACTATTCTGAGAATGTTGGTAATGTTTGTTTCAGCTTTCGAAGACATTTGTGATGACTTGGACTGTATGGCTTACTAGTTGATGGTATTTTATTGGTTCTTCGCGCTGCCACCAGGCAAGTATACCTTGCCTCCCTCTACAGTTTATTTACATGCATATTTCTATTAGTATATAGTTTTATCAGTTGGTTATTACTTGTGATTTGTATATCGTACATGCTAGTATAGTTATAGTCCTTGTACAGGGTTAGCCTTGTTAGTTCATATTGGATTGGTTCTCTCGTTTATCGTGATTGGGTCGTGTCGTGTCTTCACCTGTGTCTTGACTGAGTCATGTCTGCAAGTATATATGAGTGAACTGCTATTTCTTATTTTTCCCACAACCTGCGAGTCCACACACGGGGCGAGGGTTGCCTTTGCACCTGCGAGTCCACAATCGGGACGAGGGTGACTTGTCTTGAAACTGACCTACGAGTCCACAATTGGGGCGAGGGTTAGTGATTAGTTCAAACCTGCGAGTCCACAATTGGGGTGAGGGTTTGGTATTCCATTGATCTCTTGTTCTTCCAGCAGTTCATTTATACATACTTGATCCCGTATTCAAGTTCATAGTTACCTGTCAGTAGCCACTTGTCAGTCTCATGTCTAGTTTCTGTTTACACCCTGGCTATATTATTGTATGATTAAACTGCTAGATAGGCATGTTTTATGTATCTTGGTAGTCCTCTGAGGACCTGATGATCTCTTCAGGTTTAGCGTCTGCATAGAGTTAGTTAGCAGAGCAGGATGGTAGAGGATTGCGATACATGATACAGGTATTTGCTTGTGTTACTTCTTTATTATCTCCTCATGCTTTATATTCCGTTTCATGTTATATTCTGCTTATTTATAGACTCATATCATTCTTAGAGTCTAATCGGATAATATGCTAATGGGCTGCAGACCATGACCCATACTTGCTCATTCTTGTTTTATGTGATTCATGTGGATTGAGATATAGTTTAGATTAGACATGATACCCATGACCTTGACAGCTTATACGTACTCGAGTCGGGCTGGAGTTCGCTCGATACGTAGCTGGCTTGCTCACGAGATCGCACCCGAAAACTGGGTGCGGGTCGTGACAACAGCATATGAGGACCTCGATCATTTCTGGACGGCATCGAGAACGTCGTCCTGGTATTCCGAGCATTGTAATATGCCCAAGCCCGGGCTCCATCAATTAAAAATCCTTTTCCTTGTAGGCATGTGATAGCATTACCCATATGGAACTGGTCATAACCGAATTGGCGCACAAAATGGCTGGGAAGATAAGGCTCGAGATAGCATTCATCTTCAAACCGATATACCAGGTGTGACGGTCGGATTGTCCTCAGCTAATCGAAAGCTGTGTGGCACAAAGGCTGCATCCTCCCGGAGTCCACAAGGTTTGTAGACATATGCTCATAATCGACCGGAGAGGTAATGCAGTAGAAGCTCCATACTCTACCGAGATTCAGTGCGCGTCGACAATCTCTTAAAGTGGTGTAAATCCACTTGCATCCAGAAAATCTTCTCAAAAAGCTGCCACCACTGCCCCCATATCCGGATTCATTAGTAAAGGATGGTGTAGAAGCAGCCATCCGAACAAGTATGTGTATGACAGTTCCAGCCGGAAGAAGTATCCATTCTCGCCTTTCCCTTTAATCATTGAATCGACGAAGAGGCGAAGGCCGACGTTCACTCTGCATGTCATTGCTGACAGCAGATCCATCCGGTAGTCGAAGACCAGACGGACAGTAGCAAAAAGTACACCGCGGTGGAAGCGGTCGACCGTACTGGCCCCAGGGACGACGTATTGTCGGAGCCAGTAAGTAAGGAAATCCGCCAACTGGGCCTCCTTCGACATGGACCTATAGCCCATCCTCATGTAACTTTCAATAATGTCATCTTTCTTCAGAGGGGGATATTGAAGATCATCGTCGATCTTGATATCCATATCTCCATGTGTCTCCATTAGCCCTATCACTTCACTATTGCTGAGTGGTCGAAAAAAGTTAGGATTACAGTTTTCGTGCTCCTTGGTTTTCTTCTTAATGATGTGGTTGAGGAAGAGATATGGCAGCCATTTAGTAGAATAACAGGTGCCAGATGTGCCACTCTTGTAATAGAGAGAACAGATCTTGTAGTGACATAGTAGCTCTTCAAACACAGCCACCATATCAGCATTCTCCTGACGCAGTTTGTCCAATTCATAGTTTGTTGGGACAAACTCTTCATAGGGGATATCCCCCATTGGCAGGCTAGAGATGTACTTCGTCTCGTGCAAAGCTAACCCGTTCTCTCCGCGGGGCGTCATGAACGTCCCGGTTCTATAGTTGTATCTCTCGGCTAACGTGTGGAATAGATGAGGATTGGAGGGAAGCCATAAACAGTGGCATACACTGCTTGGTATAGATTAATCTCCTTAAGCCGCTCTTCAAATTGGACCAATATCCAATTGGCTATACAGATCCATCTCTTGTTATCCGGGTTCACGAGGCCTGTCAGCCGCAACTCCTGATCCGGATACCTTCCTTCTACCTTCGTAAACTCATTTACGAATATCGGAGTTCTCACTGGTAGCAGCAAGAAAGAATCTTTTGGTGGGATATAGCCGGGCTTTAGTCCTATAAGCAAGGAGCTATGGCGCTCAGAGGAACTGTAAAATATATCCTTGTTGCCAGACCCCTTCTTGACACAGATGTTCCCTGTTCGGGCTTGCTGAAGTAGAGTTATTTCCCATTCCATTCTTCTTGGATAGCTTGTAAAAGCATATCGAGATAGAAGAAGGCATCTAAAGATCTCCGGCAGAAGGATTGTCTTCTCGCCCCTCTGGATAAGTCTCTGTTCAATTCGAGGTCTTGGCTGAGAGTTCTTGTCAAAGGCCTCACCAAACAAGAACAACGGCTTCTTCGAGTAACTGTGTCAGCAATCTGAAGAGGCTGACCATTCATCAAACACAGCAAAGTCTCATTGTCCTGAACAATCAATACGGCTTGCCGAGATGACGGTAAGGCGTACTGAGGGAATGTCACATGAGATAGATCTTCTTTATATTCAGGTTCAGCCAAAGATCCTGCAAAGACCTCATAATTGGGGTCTTCCCTGAGGTTAACTGCATCAAATAAAGAAAACAAGGATCAGTACATACAAAAGCAAGATTCTATAAAAGATCATCAATTTGGCGCAAATTGTCAGATTGTGCCAACACAGTCAGCTTGCGCACGTTGTCAGATTGCGTCAGCACAGTCAGCTTGCGCAAGACATCAGTTTGTGCTAATATACTTGTGCAAGACATCAGTTTGCGCTGACACAACTGACTTGCGCAAAACAGTAGATTGTGCCGAATATTTTGTCAGCACTTTCCATCCTATTGCGCAAGAGTATAGTTTTCATAAAAATAAAAACTATTGTGAATGCAACCGAAACCCTAAACAGGGTGGCACAAATACTATCAATCTCTAAAAAGAGAGAGGTATGAAGGTCTGAAAATATCAAGAACCCTAAAAAGGGTTTCGATCTTCGTTCGTCATTTACCTTGCAATGCTGGATGACCTGTTTCATGACGAGAAATTCGGGGCGCAACCCGAGTCAAAGGCTCGGCGGGGGCCTTGCCCTTCTCAGTGGCTGTACGCTTGGGAGTCATCGCTATCGTCGGCGGGAAGGAGAAGAAGTAGTCGGAGAAGGAACGAAAGCTTTTGTCTCTTGAACAGTCGAAAGACAAGTAAAGGATGAAAGAAAGAAAAAAAAGAAACTATTTATAGTTTTTCAAGTGTAACGGCTACCTCCGATTGTGCCACAAAAGTTGAAACTAATTCCTCCAAACGCGCTGTCAAAGGGCAACTTGCGCAACTTGATTTTAAATTCAAAATTCAAAGTATTTCGAAACTTTGAATATTTTCAAATTTCGAAAACTTTGAAGGGGGCCTTGTAGGTCCTAAAAATCAAGTTGCATTTATCAAATAAATAGAGGAAATTAGATTGCACACACTTCAAATGGACTGCACAGGAGGCAGATTGTGTTACCATTCAAACGCGCAAGCTTAACTGCGCTACAACCCAAGCGCGCTATGCTGACATGGCAATGCCATCATTACCTGACAAAAATCCAATCTTCTGACAGCTGACAGCCCGATAAACGAGGAGTCCTTTCGTTTCTTGTGCAGCACAGCGCTTGAGGACAGCTGTATATCCAACGCAGTATGACAGTTCAACTTCAGTACAGTTGTACCAAGCCCGAGTCTCAGCGCAGTCTGATGCTAGCGCTTTTCAAGAGATGCAATCCATCAAGATAACTGACATTTATTATGTGGTATACATGCCATCAATTCCTCGCCACGTGGCAACCGCATGTGCACGACCATACGTATTTCAATCAAATAATACCACACGTCTAATACAGTTGGCCCACGATCGAGTAACTGTCAGCGCAGTTCGCTGTTTGTGCAGTCTGTTGCTAGCGTAGTTCATCATGCGCAATCCAGAATAACTATAAATTAGTTATTTCTAGAACTCTATAAATAGAGTTTCAAGTCCTTCATGAAGGGGATGAGATTATTATTATCATCAGAGATCAGGAGTTCTTGTCCAAGTGCTGCTGCATTCTTCAGAGGCTATCGTCTTCACAGTTCACATCGTCCAAGGGATAAAGCAATCGTCTTCAGATCGGATTCCTATAGTTGTACTTTTCCAAAATTCAATTGTAATCTTCTTACAAAGTTTGTGAAATAAAGACTTTTGTTTTTGCAAACAATCTTCATTGAAGACTTTAATTTCCTGCGTACCCTCATTGTTCTTCGGTACATCCGCAAGAACAATATTCTTGTGCCTTGCAAATTTGTCTTCAAAATATTCTGCGTCGCGAGATTCAATGATATAATTTGACTCAATATCAAGAAATCTCCGAGCATCACTCTTCTCGGCATACCCCAAGAAAATCATCTTAGTAGTCCTTGTCCCAAGATTCTGAATCTTCAGATCTAGAAGCTTGACATATGCCAGACACCCCCACACTCGAATGACATTCAATTTAGGTCTGACCTTGAACCAGAGTTTATGAAGAGTAACGTCTGAAGTTGCATGAGGCACTCTATTTAAAATAAAAGTGGCCGTCAATGCAACTTCTCCCCAGTAGCACTTAGGAAGACCCGCAGTCAACAGCATTGAGTTAATAATTATTTCTGTTAACATTATGTTCTTTCTCTCTGCTACTCCATTTGATTGAGGAGAGTATGGAGCCGTAATCTCATTGACAATTACATGTTCTTTACAGAACGATGTGAATTCATGAGACCTGTACTCTCCACCTCGATCATTTCCTATTCTTTTGAGTTGTTGTCCAGTCTGCCGCTCAGCTTCGGCTCTGAACTCCTTGAACTTCTCGAATGCTTCGTCTTTAGCCTTCAGCAAGTAGACGAACGCATACTTAGAGAAGTCATCGATGAAGGTTATGAAATACTTTATCCCGACCTTTGTAGAGAACTATTTAAAGTCACAGATATCAGAGTGTACTAACTCTAGAAGATCTGTACTTCAATTAACCCGAGAAAAGGGTTTTTTTGTGATCTTTGTTTCAGCATAAACTTCACATTTCTCTACCTTACCCCCACACTTGGAGATTAGCCATAGACTAGACATTATGTTTATTCGTTTATAATGAACATGTCCTAGTCTATTATGCCACAACTCAAAAGTATAAGCAGAAGGAGTAATTGCATTAATAACATTGGACTGATTTACAAGCTGAATTTTGAACATTCCCTCGGTATAAAAAGCATTCCCGAAATATGTTCCCTTGATAGACATCACCATCTGGCCAACATTGATGTCCATTCTGAGGCCTGCGTTGCAGAGTTGGCCTCCTGAGATCAGGTTCTTGGTCGATAGCAGGAATATGCTTCACGCCTTGAAGCGTCAGAGACTTGCCAGAAGTCAGCTTCAATACCACCGTCCCAATCCCGAGCACTTCAGCTTGTGCCTGGTTCGCCACCATAACCACTTCAGAAGTAGGTGTGAAAGTGGTGAACCATTCCTTGCTGGAGCAGACATCACTACAACAAAAAAACCCTTTTACAATGTTGTAAAAATGTTGTAAAACGTCTTTTACAACATTTATTAAAAGGTTGTTATATCCATGGTTGTAAAAGGGGGGGTTATCTTCCGTAATGTTTGTTTGAACATTGTAAAAACGTTGTAGAAGTTGTCATCACAACAATTTACAAACATTGTTGAAATATATAAAATATGACAAAAACTTTTCTACAACATTTGAAAAATATTGTAAAAGCACTTTTTAAACGTATTAGAAGTATTGTAAATATAATTTCAACAACGTTCTGCAACTGTGGTTAAAACATTATCTACCACGTTCAGTAAACATTGTACATAGATTTTCTATAATAGTGTACAAACATTGTAAAAATAGTTTATACAACTTTTAACAAATGTTGTATATTCTATTCAATCATTTTTACCAAACGTTGTAATATATATTTGTATGTTGTAATTATAACATCAACAATGATTTAAAAGTATTTTAAATAAAGTTTACAATGTTTAGAAACGTTGTTCAAATGTTATGTTACAACAGTTTTGAAACGTTGTTGATAAAAAGAGTTTATACAACTTTTACAATATGTTGTATATTTTATTTAATCATGTTTGCCAAACATTGTAATAAATATTTGTATGTTGTAATTATAATATCAATAATAATTTAAAATTATTTTAAATAAATTTTACAATGTTTAGAAACGTTGTTAAAATGTTATCTTACAACAGTTTTGAAACGTTGTTGATTATGTTTCCATTTGTAAAAAAAAAAATTTACAAATAAAAATATATTGAATCCAATTATAATGCTAATACAAATACACAAAAGAAATAGAAATACATTATTCTAATTTTTGCTCATGTTGTCGTTGTTGTTATTGTTGCTACTGCTGTTGTTGCTGCTGCCATTGTTGCTGCTGTTGCTATCGTTGTTGTTGTCACTTTCTCAGCAACTCTACCACCAAGCATATCAAAATGAAAATACTAGACTGGAGGCACACTGTGACAATGTATAGTTGATATCAGAAACATATTTTACCAAAGAATGAGAAAAAGTACATAAATTTGAACGTCATCTATGACGTCTTAGTATGTTAATTAAGACTACAGGCTATCATCATTCAACATAAAAAAAAATACCAAGATATGATTTATTTCTTACCAAAAAAAGATACACATTGACTGAAATAGAAGAATAGACAAGTATATATGTGCCAGTAACAATCTTATATAACACTAAACATTCAACATCAGAAAAACTATGTTCATGTAGGATTCCTTTATATTGTACCCGATAAACTTGTTCAGACTACAAATTAGATCAATCATTCTTCTCCCAAGATTTCTTGATCACTGAACATACTTTTACATGAGTTACAAAGATATAATGAAGAGAAAGCTTTACCTGAAACAACTTAAAATGTTTAGCAGCTTTTAGCACATCTAATGATATAAATGAATTTATAACGATTTTAAAACCAACGCCTGCCTTCCTTATTTTTTGGTAAGAACCATAAGGTGCGGCTACCTCTTAAATTAAGAGAACAAGTGTCAAGGCACATGCTTCATAAGAGTTTTGTATGATACTCTATTTAGCATGTCATAATGGTGAGATTTGATAAAACATTAATCAACAGATATAGTTCAAACTAGTAAGAAAATCACCATTTTCGAGAGTCCAAAGAACTTTGACATGATGTACATGGATGCTAAAAATGGTCAAATGCAGAACCTGTGTCTAGGCTTATGTGTGTAGACTTATGTGTGTATAACTTTGATATGATGTTGTGTCTCTTGACTCTGGATGTAGCCCCTCGTCTAAGCTTTCCTTAGTCATGAATTCATAGATTAGAGCTTCTAAATCACGAGTTAAGATCTTGATGTCTAGTGTCCCTTAATGCCTCACACTTGGCTATGAAACTGTTGGAAGCTCCATCAGTTTTAAGGTTTTAAGACCTTAACAGAAACATTTGTTTCATTCCCATTCATTTTGAAAGTTTCTCTATATACGTCAAATTCATTAGAGAGAACCATTGGTATGTATAGTGTCCCTTAATGCCTCACACTTGGCTATGAAACTGTTGGAAGCTCCATTAGTTTTAAGATTTTAAGACCTTAACAGAAACATTTGTTTCATTCCCATTCATTTTGAAAGTTTCTCTATATACGTCAAATTCATTGGAGAGAACCATTGGTCTAAGAGACCATTGTATGTGCACTTTTGAAAGGAGAATTTTGGCCTGTTTTCTAATGGGTTTTCTTTGATGGTAAAAGAGACATAAACAAGCACGAACAATTAGGATTATCGTTCTTTTTTTCGTACATTCCTCCTATAATTTTGATTCAGGGCATGAAGGCAACTGCATTTTAGGGGCATACCTTTAGAGAAGGGAAACATGAAACTTGTTTCTTTGAATATGTGGATGTCTATGCTTTCATGCAAAAACACCAAATTTTCATGGTATTTGTGCAGGTATTCAGCAGTTTAGTTTTTGTAGAAAGAGTTGGTAATTTTGAGTTTTGTCAGCAGCATTGTAGCCTAAAGGTAGGTATTTTAGTTGAGTACATTTTTCTTGGGTGGTTAGATTGTCTATTTCTAGACATCTTCAGCTACTTATCTTGAAGTCTCCATATAGAAACTGGATTGCTACCTATCAGGAAATTATTTTTTAGATTCGACACGATGAAGCTATAGGTAGTCTGTCAATCTTCTCAGATTTACTATAACCAAATACGAGAGCTGGTTTGAAAGGTTGGGCACGAAACTATATAGCAAACCTAAGTTTATTGATAGCTACATCCAGTACCTGCAGATCGATACTAGTTGCTTAAAGAGATGATCCTCAAATTTGTGTCGTTTCTATTGCCTGTTGGAATGTGCTGGAATCTAAGACCATTGAGCATATGATTAAAAAGTGCAAGTCTATAAAAATTTCAAACAAATTCACAAAGGACGAGAAGCTTTACCGCTGTACATTGAGCATAGCCTTTGCTTCACTCTGCTCCTCCGATAAATTATTACTCGCATCATGGTTTTGACAAAATAAAAATAGAACAATAAGACATTAGAAAATGACATAAAAATCAAAACTATAATTATAATTAGATTGTAACTCTAAAAAATGTACCTATCGGGTTTCTTTTCCTTAAAGATGAGTAAGCTCCTTCTCCCCCCTCCTTCATCCGGGCTTGAGACTGGCAATGTAAAATTTACATTGGCGGAGTTGAAAAGGGATTTACATAGGTATACTGTCAAGATACTCAATAAAATATCTGTTGGTGTTTTTGCCTTTGGACTAGAAAAGATAGTCCCACATTGGCTACACCAAATGGTGAGTATCTCAATATAATGCATTGCTTGTGTTGAGGTGTGCACATGAGGTGTAGTGGGGCACAAGTTTGTGCCATGTGGAAGTATTTTCCTAGAAGAAAAAAGGATTAAATCCAACAAGGATGCAAGTTAATTTTTGTTGTGCGGACTCGGACTCGGACACGGACTCCAGGATGTCTCGTGCATGCACGGGAGTGTTCGGGGGGTAGGCGTGGACTGGCACACTTCTATACTGATTGTGGGATGATCTAAAATATCAAACTCTATTTTTGAGTATTGGTATTTTAGTCCCACATCGGATAGGAGAAGAGGTGAAGTCTCAACTCCACTCTATAAATAGAGCCCCTTGGCCTCCTTTGAAAGAGGCACCAAGAAGAGAGTTGAGGGAGTCTGTTAAAGTCCAGGAAGCCCGTTCAAGTCTCAAATATTGACTTACGAGCGTTCCGGAATTTCTTCGTGAACTTGCTGGTTCCTGGAAGCTGTTCGTGCTCGTGTGGGGCGAATAAAGCTTTGAGCAACGGTGGTTCATTCACCCCAGCATCTCATTCTCGCATGTCATCGCTGCTGTTGCCTTTTACAGTAACTTCTTTTTAGAAGCTCTACTGCCGATAGTTGCTTGCACAAAGTCTCTTTAGATTTTTGTGTATTACGTAGAATCTTTTTAGATCCTCGTAATTCAGAATCCTCCAGGATCTCTGTTGCACATCTTCTTTAAGGTGCTGCATTTGAAACGTTGTGTGTACAATTGTTTCAGTTTCAGAATTTTCCATCGAAAATTGTGCCTCGGCACTAACAATCTCAAAGCTTTAATGAAAAGATGGATAATTCCCGTGCTTCGCTCATTGATACCGGCTTTAACAAGTTGGAGAAATTCGATGGCAAACACTTCCAGATATGGAGACAAAAGGTCACTTTAAATCTTCAACTCGTGAATGTTGATCACGTGCTGTCAGAAGAAGAACCGATCGTTCCAACCACTGGATCTGCTGCGGCTGTGGCCGCTGCTACGACCAAGCAAGCGAAGTAGAAGAGAGAAAACAGTATATGTAAACTACTGATACTCAATTCCATGGAAGACTCTCTGGCAGAGTCCTACTCCATAAAGACATCTGCCAAAGAGATATGGGACTCCTTGGGAAAGCTCTATGAAGATGACAAGTGTAACGCCCCAGTCCCAAAATACGTAGGACTAGGAACGTAGACATGCCAGCTGTATTCATACGAAGTATACTCCAATATATGGAAGCCTCGTATAAATACATAAGCTGTAAAATATAGTAGAACCATAACTAGTCTCATCCACACAGAATAAATAAATAAAAGATCATATGAAGATAATAAATTTGTCTTGATACAATATGTTGGGCGGAGACAAATCCACTACCAACAACATAAGGAAATAAAATACATGGGAAATGAAATGAGCGGCGAGCGAAGCGAAGACGATCCAAATGCAATCATCCTCGAAGAAATAGCGAAGATCACGGCTAGAGCTAGAACACCTGCGAAAGACAATAGCACACACCTGGCAATACAACCAGGTCCTCAGAGGGACGTAACAAGACACATAATAGCATGCCATATAAACTGAATAAATATTGCTCAATAAATAAGTCAATCGAATTTATAACATGGTCCAATACGCACCTACTGAACGAGCGTACCATCCCCCCAACCAAACAAGGACAGGAGATAGTAAACTAATTCACGGCGACGTATCTTTCTATGCTAAGAATCCGATATGGTATCCGGACCCCAACAAGGTTCAATACCTTCTCATCGAAGTAGTAAGTCACACCTACAACCAAACAAGGACAAGATGTGACGAACTAATTCGCGACAAGTTATTGTTCCAAGCCACGGTCAGATACAAGTACCCAAACCAAAAGTACTCATACCTAACGGATAGGGTAGCCTACCGTTCTAAGTGAAATATAGTTAAGAACAATCCTTCCTACACATGGGCCCTGGCTGAATAGGATCGGCATAGTCCCCCTTTGGGCACTAGAGGCCCCAGCAGGAAGAGCATGGGTCATTAACCCCGTATCTCCAGTGGAGAGTCCGAGTCACAAGGAAAGTGCATCGAAGCCCATACTCTAAGGAATTGTCCTCCCCACCCAATGCCTATTATGTTGTATCCACAACATTAACCTCTATAACCGCTAAGTCAAACTAGTATGCAACCTCTATTAGCGGTTATTCCTATCGCACGGCTTGTACGTACTGGTGGCCAGCCAATCACGCACTTCCGTGTTCTACATGCGACACACAACTTCGTGTTTACAACGTGTCAAGGCCAATGGATGCAACACACAAGGTGGTCTCTTAAATCTAGGTTTAATTTGTAAGAAAAATAATACACAGCAGGACATATAAATGAACAGTAAGTTCTAACAGTTATGCCATGTATCACAGTTTATTTTGCATAAAGAAAATAAATAATGCATGAAATATGGGCTAAAATAATTAAACAGCGAATGGCAAGGTGTCTTGCCTGGTAGAGCGCCTAGTGTGCTGTGATAATCAATATGGCACGATCTGCAACTTTGGTGTAACAACTGCACAAGGTGACCTCTGATGGCGGCACGGATCGTGTCATTGAGTCCGGAAGGGTCAAATTAGTTAGGATTGATATAAGGTAGTCTTGAATTGGTGAGGAAACGGGGGTAATAGGGCTAGTCATGGACAAAAGGAAAATAAGAGGAATTTAGATAAATAATATATATATACGAATTTGGAAAACTATTTATAATATTGAAATATATTCTTATTAACAAAAATAGTTTTTAGATAAATATTTGGAGAAGCATTAAAATCACTTTTAGGCAAAACTTTTACTTCTACCAAAAAATATCAATTTGCGACAGAAAAACCATTTTAGTTAAAACAAATTTTGTTCAAAGCTATATATTTATAAATCAAAATATTTTAAGTGAACAAATAGTTTTAGAAAATCAATTAAGGCTAAATTATGTTTGAATGAAAATAGATAGAATTCTTTAGTAAAATTTATTTGAAATAATGCAAGAATTAAATTTAGGAATATAACAATATTAAATTTTAATGAAAATAGTAGTAAACCCATTGATATAATATAGTCACTATAAAAATATTAATAATTTAAAATTGTGGAAAGGTAACATACATACACTAAAAACAGTAATAATAATAACAATAATAATAATAATAATAATAAAATAACAATAATAATAATAATAATAATAATAATAATAATAATAATAATAATAATAATAATAATAATAATAATAGTTTTAATAAATACTAAAGAGAAAAGGAAAAATTTTAACGAATAAAACCTAAACAAAAAAAAACACAAAAGAAGACAACTGAAAACCAAACAAAGAAATAAAGTAAAAAATAAAATCAATTCTATACCACTGCTGCTGCTCTCTTGAAAAGAGAGAGTCTGCAGCTGCTCTCTCGAAAAGATAGAGTGATGGAAGAAAAAGAAAAGAAAAAAATGAAGGGAAACAGAAGGAGGACGAGAGAGAGAAGCTAGAGGGAGAGAGAGAGAGGTGAATCGAGAGGGGTAGGCGGCCAGGGCGGCGAGAAGGGAAGGATCGGAGAGGGTTGCGGCGGGTGACGGCGGCGAGTGACGGAGAAAAGGGGAGGAGCGGCGGAGGGTTTCGAGCGCTAGCGAGGAAAGGGCACGACGGAAGTGGAGGAGAGCGGCGGAGACGGAAGCGAAAGAGGGTCGGAAGAGCGGTGGGCTAGTCGGAGGGGCGTCGCCGAGGGCAGCTCGGGGCAGAGCGGCCAGCGGAGTTCCAGACGGCGGGACGCGACGGAGCTCATAGCGAGGAGGGCGGCGTGCTGGATCGGCGTCGGGCGCACGGCCAGCGGAGGCGGACGCGCTGGTAGCAGCGGCCAGGTGCGGCCAACGCGGGCGTCGGCAAGGTGAGGGCTTCTACTTTCTATTTTATGTTGGGATTTCTGGTGGCTTTGGGTGATGGCTCCGGCGAGAGTTGGCCGGAGTCGACGCTGGTGGTTTTATTTTGGGTTGCCGGCCGGTGTGGCCGTGGTCGGGGTATGTTCTGGTGTTAGGGAGATGGTGACGGTGGTCGGAAATTGGTGAAGGTGGTGGCGAGACGGTGGTGACGGCGTCGGGAAGGTCAGGTGTTGGGTTGCGGGTTTGGCGGACAGGGGGCTGGGTTGAGGCTGGCCGGAGTTGCCGAGTAGGACAAGGGGTCAGCCGAACTGGTAGAGATGGCAATGGCAGGACGGCGAGGAGACTAGATTTAGCGGGTGGCTGAAGCAGAGTTAGAGTTAGGTTTAGGGTTAGAAACATTTTTATTGTGTCGAGGATATGTCCGACAGGAAAAATTGTATATGTACAAAGAATGGAATAAGAGAGTCACCGGGGTCGGACCCGAGGCTGTCACGGCTGACACGGGAGATGCTGGACACAGACACGAGGCACTCACTTTATGGTGGAAATTTGTGGAGAAAATAATGGATGATGGAAATTGGAGGAGTACCTGCTTATTTATAGGATGTGGGAATTCCCAATTAGATAATGATTAGGATTATTTAAACCCAAATTAGATAAACCAATCTATTAAATTCAAATCCAAATCCAAATGCAAATCCTATTTAAATTAAATCCCTTTAGTTTAAAATCAAATCAAATAATCCAATTCCAAATATAGATACTAGTTTAATCTATTTAAATAATTCCAAACATTAAATCAAGATTTAATTGGCCAAAATAACTTCCAAAAATATTTTTCAAAATACCAATAATAATAATTTCGAAAATAATAAGTATTTTTAAATATCTTTTTGAACAATAAAATATTACTATTAATAAATTTTGAAAATTATACTTTTATTTAAAATAGACCAATAAATAAATAACGAAAAATTTGTATGCAACAAATATCCTTTACATAATTAGGCTTTTCTAGTATACAAAATATTATTTATTATTAATAACTTTTTAGAAACAAAAGGCTTTTTATAGCAAGAATAATAATTATATAATTTTGAAAGTGTATATTAAAATAGAAAAGAAAATATTTTTATAAAATATGTACGCTCGCACATATTCGTACTCGTCGAGCAAACGAAAATTTCGCATACGACGTACAATACGACTACGTGACATACAGTACCAAAATTTTTTAAATCCATGCAAATTAATAAATAATAAAAAAATAGTAGAAATTTAGGGGTTTTACAACGAGAACCGGTCCAAGATCTTCATGGTAGAAAAATACCACAAGTGGACCTTCGAAGACGAGAAGGCGCTGCTGCCCCAAGTGAAGGAGTTTCTGAAGTTGCGTTAGAAACTAGAAGACGAGAACATGCCCCTCGTCGACAAGTTTGTCGTTGGAGGGATCGTCGCGAAACTTCCTACAGAATGGAGCAACTTCTATGCAAGGATGCATCGAAAGAAGATGGAAATTAGCTTGGAATATTTCTTGCAAGAGATCCATGTTGGGGACGAGATGCGCTCTCAACAGAAGATGGATACTCTGTCCAAACAACTGGCGAAGGCAAACTGGTCCAAACCAGAGAGTACCAGGGGAAGCAGGCTGTTTCTCATCGCAAAAAGAAGGACTTTACGAATCTGAAAGTGAAGGGTCCTTCTTTCAAGCGGCAGAAGTCCAAGTCCCATGTGACTTGCTTCAATTGTGGCAAGAAGGGCCACTACAAATCCGAATGCAAGTCCAAGCCCAAAGAACAAGGTGAGCCTAGTAAGGTTTCTATGATTACTAATCTAGTTGCCATGATAGCACAGGTTGCAACTGTGGGGGCTGACTTGGACTAGTGGATAGACACTGGTACGACCTTCCATGTTTGTTCAGACAAAGACTGGTTCATCTCTTATGAGCCAACTTCAGAGAAGGTCATAATGGCAAACCAGGCACAAGCTGAAGTACTGGGGATCGGGATGGTGGAGCTGAAACTCACATCGGGGAACACTCTGACGCTTCAAGGTGTGAAGCATGTTCCAGTAATTGCTAAGAACCTGATCTCTGGAAGTCTGCTCTGCAACACAGGCTTGAGGATGGACATCAATACTGGCCAGTTGGTGATGTCCAAGAAGGGTACATTCTTTGGGAAAGCTTTCCAAACTGAAGAAATGTACAAGATTCAGCTTGTTGTAACCCAGCATGATAATATAAATGTAATCACTTTTTCTGATTATTCTCTTGAGTTGTGGCATAATAGGCTAGGACATGTTCATTGTAAAAGGATTAACAGAATGTCTAGTTTAGGACTTATCTCCAAGTGTGGGGGTAAGGTAGAGAAATGTGAAGTATGTGCTCAAACGAAGATCGCAAGGAAACCCTTTCACAGGGTCCATCGAAGCACAGACCTTCTGGAGTTGGTTCACTCAGATATCTGTAACTTCAAACAATTCTCTACAAAGGCCGGGATAAAGTATTTTATTACTTTCATCGATGACTTCTCAAAGTATGCTTTCGTCTACTTGCTCAAGTCTAAAGACGAAGCATTCGAGAAGTTCAAGGAGTTCAGGGTCGAGGCTGAGCGGCAAACTGGACAACAACTCAAGAGGTTAAGGAGTGATCGAGGCGGGAAGTATCGGTCTCATGAATTCTTATCATTCTACAAAGAACATGGAATCATCAATGAGACAACGGCTCCGTACTCTCCTCAATCCAACGAAGTAGCAGAAAGGAAGAACAGAACGTTGACAGAGATGATGAACTCCATGTTGTTGACTGTGGGTCTTCCAAAGTGTTACTGGGGAGAAGCTGCACTAACGACAACGTTCATTCTGAACAGAGTGCCATATGCAACTTCCGACATAACTCCTCATGAACTCTGGTTCAAAGTCAGACCTAACTTGAATGTCATTCGAATGTGGGGGTGTCTGGCTTATGTAAAGCTCCCGGATCTGAAGATTTAGAAGCTGGGGCAAGGACTACGAAGGCGATCTTCTTGGGGTATGTCGAGAAGAGTGATGCTCGGAGATTCCTTGATATCGAGTCAAACCATATCATCGAATCTCGCGATGCTAAATACTTTGAAGACAAGTTTGCAAAACACAAGAATATTATTCTCGCGGATCTTCCGGAGAATGATGAGGGTATAAAGTAGACAGAAGTCTTTAATGAACCAGTAGTCCAAGATGAAGCTGTCGTCAAGGAGACACCAGCTGAACCAGAACTCGCTGAGCCGTCAACTAAGCGAACGAAGAGGCCGAAAGACTTCGGAGATGACTTCGTCACCTATCATGTGGAAGCAGATCCGCTTACCTATGATGAGGCGATGAAGACCAGAGATGCTGTATTCTGGAAGGAGGCGATAGACAACGAGATTGACTCAATCACCTCCAACAACACATAGGTATTGGTTGACCTGCCAGAAGGAGCAAGACCCATCGGATGCAAATGGATCTTCAAGAAGAAGATGAAAGCAGATGGAACCATTGACAAGTTCAAGGCCATGCTAGTGGCCAAGGGGTTTGCTCAGAAGCAGGGGATTGACTACTTTGACACTTATGCTCCAGTAGCTCGGATGACAACCATCTGATTGTTAATTGCTCTAGCAGCAATACACAAGCTGGTGATACATCAGATGGATGTGAAAACAGCATTTCTTAATGGCGAGCTGACCGAAAAGATCTACATACAGCAACCAGAAGATTTTGTCGTCAGAGGTCTGGAAGACAAAGTCTGCAAGTTAATGAAGTCTCTGTATGGTTTGAAACAAGCTCCCAAAATGTGGCATGAGAAGTTTGACAAGGTGATAAGGTCAAATGGCTACAGGGTCAATGAAACAGATAAGTGTGTCTATACAAAGTTTGATGACGAAAGAGGAGTAATCGTATGTCTTTACGTGGACGACATGCTAATCCTAGGTACGGATTTAAGCTGCGTCACAGAGACAAAGAAATTCCTCTCGACCAAGTTCAGTATGAAGGACTTGGGGGATGTCGATGTAATCTTGGGGCTCAAGATCATCCGGACAGGCACTGGAATAGCGCTGTCACAATCTCATTATATTGAAAAGATGCTCACTCGCTACGGGTATCAAGATCTTCCTTTTATTGATACACCGTACTGGAGTGATCAGAAGCTGGAGCCAAAATTGAGGGAAAGCGTCAGGCAGTTGGAGTACGCTAGCGTCATCGGAAGCTTGATGTACGCTACTACTGCCACAAGGCCTGACATAGCTTTTGCAGTGGGAATGCTGAGTCGGTTCACTAGCAATCCAGGCGTTGAGCACTGGAAAGCTGTGAAGCGTGTTATGAGATATCTCAAGAAAACTCAGACATATGCACTTTTCTACAGCGGAGATCCGTCAGTAGTGGAAGGCTTCAGTGATGCTAGCTGGTGTTCAGATAAGGAGAGCGAGTATTCCACAGGTGGATTCGTATTCGCCATGGGCGGAGCTGCTATATCGTGGAAGTCGAAGAAGCAGACTATGTTATCTCGCTCCTCCATAGAATCTGAATTCTTTGCACTGGATGCTGCTGCAGATGAAGCAGAGTGGCTTCGGGAGCTCATGTATGATCTTCCGGTGGTTGGGGCTCAGATACCGGCAATGTCGATATACTGTGACAACCAGGCGGCAGTAACAGTGGCTTCAAATGAACTCTTCAACGGAAAAAAGAGAACGGTGCGGTTGAAGCACAGAGCAGTACACGATCTTATCAAGAGAGGTGTTATTGCAGTGATTGATGTTCGGAGTCAGGAGAACCTGGCGGATCCATTCACCAAGGGCCTCAAGCGCCAGCTGGTCGATGACACAACTTGTAAAATGGGCTTGAAGGCATTGTGATATTGTATTATTGTATTCCTACCATAAAGTTTTATGCTATTAGTTCAAAGATTTATCTACTAGGCATCTAGCTTTTGGTTCAAGGGAGGACCACTAATCGGAAGAATATCAGAAACGGTGGGTACATGTTCTATTAGACATGGAGAGGTTACGGACCTATAACCACTGTTGTCTACTATTGTTTTCAACGGAAAACGGTTTCTGTGGGAAGGTTGGCTTAAATGCCTTAATGAGTTCTCAAGCAGAGTGAATGCCTGGAGTGCTTTACAGGAAGCACGGTAGCGCAGTACTACAAGGAGTGTAACTCCATGCTACAGTGGGGTGACTCCACCATGAGGTTCCCAGGTAGGGGTAATGCCTCGGCTTTGCAAGCCAAGTCACAGCGGAGTAGCACCGTAAATAGGCAGGTAGCCTAATGATGTATGATAATCGTAATAAAGAGAAGTAGACAGCACTACAAAGAGGACGATGTCCTCATGTTACAGTGCATGACACCATGAAGAGGTACCAGGTAGGGTAAAGTCTCGACTTTGCGAGCCATGTCATAGCGGCGTAACACCGCACGGAAGCGTAAGGCTTCATGCTGGGTAGTTTGGCACTACAAAGAGGCCTGTGACCTCATGCTACAGTAGTATGACACTACGATGAGGTACCCAGGTGGGGTAAAGCCTCGGCTTTAAGCCATGTCATAGCGGCGTAGCATCGCAAAGAAGCACAATGCTTCATGCCATGACTCTTTACAAAGAACTCACCTATAGTGTATGGACAGAGATATCAGGCCGTCTCTTGAAGGTAAACTTATAGACGCCCAAAAAATTATATACTGAAACCAGGCTGGCACAAGGCCTTCAATGTGCAGCCAGAAGCACAGTTGATGTCATTATGTGAGTAGAAAGAATTGCAGTTATGGTACAGAATTCAAGGCTTAGTCCATTCTTGTATCATGCTGTTATTTAACCTATGCGGCAAGATTCAAGTCGTAGCGACATATCTCCTAATGCATGATGGACAGTAACTGTGGGGAACGCTCAACCCATATATTGAGATATATGGGGGATTGTTGGTGTTTTTGCCTTTGGACTAGAAAAGATAGTCCCACATCGGCTACACCAAATGGTGAGTATCTCAATATAATGCATTGCTTGTGTTGAGGTGTGCACATGAGGTGTAGTGGGGCACAAGTTTGTGCCATGTGAAAGTATTTTCCTAGAAGGAAAAAGGATTAAATCTAACAAGGATGCAAGTTAATTTTTGTTGTGCGGACTCGGACTCGGACACGGACTCCAGGATGTCTCGTGCATGCACGGGAGTGTTCAGGGGGTAGGCGTGGACTGGCACACTTCTATGCTGATTGTGGGATGATCTAAAATATCAAACTCTATTTTTGAGTATTGGTATTTTAGTCCCACATCGGATAGGAGAAGAGGTAAAGTCTCAACTCTACTCTATAAATAGAGCCCCTTGGCCTCCTTTGAAAGAGGCACCAAGAAGAGAGTTGAGGCAGTCTGTTAAAGTCCAAGAAGTCCGTTCAAGTCTCAAATATTGACTTACGAGCGTTCCAGAAGTTCTTCGTGAACTTGCTGGTTCTTGGAAGCTGTTCGTGCTCGTGTGGGGCGAATAAAGCTTTGAGCAACGGTGGTTCATTCACCCCAGCATCTCATTCTCGCATGCCATCGCTGCTGTTGCCTTTTACAGTAACTTCTTTTTAGAAGCTCTACTGCCGATAGTTGCTTGCATAAAGTCTCTTTATATTTTTGTGTATTACGTAGAATCTTTTTAAATCCTCGTAATTCAGAATCCTCCAGGATCTCTATTGCACATCTTCTTTAAGGTGCTGTATTTGAAACGTTGTGTGTACAATTGTTTCAGTTTCAGAATTTTCTATCGAAAATTGTGCCTCGGTACTAACAACATCCGTACCATATACCATCAAAATATTTAAGAAAATTTACATACCATAAAATTCTTAGAAATAAGTCTATACTGTAAAATCAGCATCAGATATGATTGGAGAACTACAAGCTTCCATGAATAGCACAAAGTTAGATTATCTTAAAAGTTACTGCATGGATAGTACACTGAAACTATATTTCTCCTTGTCGGATGTCTGTAGAGAGCTTCATCTTACATGTAGCTGTCATGCACAAAAGTACAAATTACGAATAGCTCACCTTTTTGTAATGATCTTACATTCAGAGCTGTTCACGAAAATTAACCTAAGGTTTCGCTTCATTGATTTGTATTCGTTTCTGATAGCACGCCATCATCTAATTTAAAAGGAGGAGGATCAGTTGTACCGTCGGCAGCTGCTTCTGGGGCATCTTGCATGCTTATCTCGCTAAAGCCCCTCTTACTAGTTGAAGATTTAGAAGCTTCTGCCTCTTTTACCTTGTCCTCTTTTTCTCTCTTTTCTGGATGAGTGACAGTATCAGGTTGTGGTAGGGGAAGTGGGTGTTCCACGCCACTCAACCTGCAATATATATTTTCTACAATCTCGCTGATCTCCTTTCCCAAACCATTATTGTCAAGAATCAACTCCCAGACTGCCTTTGAGGCTTTCTCGAGTGTTGGAGTTCTGCGGAGTTGTCATACACAAAAGAGGAAATTACTGTTATAAATATTTATACCTTAATCTTAGTATTCTGCAATTTTAGTTATTGCAAGTTAATCCATATCTCCAATTTGCATGCCAATTTGTATGAATTTTGTAATACAAATTTTAACATATTTTTATGACCAAGTTAATAGGGTTCGATTCTACCAGTTGATGTCGCAGTCTTTGCTCACATGATAGTATAGGCTGGTAGGAATGTAAGGTAGAAAACAAAACAAGCAATATTAATCCAATTTGTCTTCACGGTATAGAGAATCAATGCAGGAAATGTCATTGCAATTTAAACTCATGAAACAACTATGCAAGATATTAGAAAAAAATTTATTCAAACTTTTTAAGATGTACTTGTCCAAATATTTACCTTTAAAAGAGTATAATACAATGATGTCCTTTTTAAGATGTGAAATCTTCTGAAAGAAATATAAATTTCAACTTACTCTAGTTCTCGCCGAAGTGAATCAAACAACTCCTTCTTGGGCTGTTTCTCTGCACCTGGGGTGTTAAGAACCTTACTTTGCTCGACCATTGTGATTGTGTTATTCTTCAGCTCTTCCTATAACCAAATAATGATAAGAAAATAAATACAAAATTTTCTTTTTCTATATTTTCGTGTTTCCTATTGGTCGCAGGCAAATGTCAGAAACCCTAATGCTAGAATGGAAAACTTCAGCAAACAAATTATTCACCACACCAAAATGCTGAGTTGAGTATTCCACTTATAAAGAAAAGGAAGAACAAAATGTCAAAAGAACGAAAAATACTAGTCTCTAGATCAAGCTGGAGAAGAGGTAGTAAAAACAAGTAGCATTCATATATTCTCAATTTTATAAAATAAACAGAACCAATTTGACCTTTCAATAAATGATTATCAACTCCTCGGAGATAATTTTGGGGATCAACTTACCATATTTACACCTGAAACATTTTCCCTGACAGCATCTCCACTCATCTAGAGTCACACCACCACGACCATCAGAAAGCTTTTTGTAGAGAAAATTACACACAAACACAAACATTATTTGAATTGTGTACGTCCACAAATAATTTAGCTTTGGATGTGCACTTAGCATTGAGGAACTTCTTTATGGTCCGATATATATAAATTCCTTCTTGTTTTCGTGTGTTTCCATATCTATGTGAATATTTCCTTTTTGCCTTTCATCGGAACTCATCTTTCAACTGAAAATCCTAAGCTGCATCCAAAATTGAAGTCCAAACACCTTATCACATTGTTGGCAACTGGACACAACGCCTCTCTGTACTGCACAATGTAGCTTCTAATGGATCTAAGATTAGGTAGATTGCCCGAATGGAAGAACTTCGAGAGTAGAAACTAAACGATCTCAGCCTTTTTCGTTTCGGTGCATAACTACGACGTATAAGCGTAGATTCCATCACGGACTAAGGCACCTATGAAAGAGGATAAGGTAACCGAATTGTCACAGATAGGTTAGCACATGTGTTCCGACACTTTATACATGGACAACTAATATTCTCAAGTTGTTCATTGTTTATAGGATTATTTTTTGCAAGATTTGACTTTCTAAGAACTTCATTATATTTTATAGCATTTTTAACAAAAATAACACAAACAAAGCCATCTCTTGGTAAAAATGGACATGGGTGACGTTGGTGAAGTGGTATTTTTAGGACAAGGCAGGTTACATGGATACACATGATCATCATTAGAAGCAAAAATGAAAAGTGAAACATAACAACAATTCCTTTTTTCGACAATATAGTTCATGTTCGGATGCTTTTTACATTACAGATTTGCAAAATTCTTAGTTGCTACAAGTATATGTACTTTGGGTTTCGTTTGCCGGACCTATTGGTATACAAGATGTCCGAGTTTTGGCTCATCTTTTCATGGACCCATGGGGGAAGTGGTATGCTGTGAGTTAATATTACAACCAAAGTTTTATCAGTTTTGACAAGCAAGCATGTTATGCTACTACTACTACTACTATGAATTCATAAACATTTTCTATGATGTGAGCCTTTGTGATGTGATCATTTAGCAACTTAATATTTTTTGGGGACTAAGGTCCATTGGATGGACCGATTACTGATGAAGGAGACAAGAATAGGTTAGGTAGACAACATGAGGCAATTAAAAGAGGAATGCCAACTATATACAGGATTGCCATGTGTGTGTCTGTGTGTGTGTGTGTGTGTGTGCGTGTTAATCTAGAATTTCAGATGTTTTATTAACTTAAGCTTCTATTTTGTTGCAGTGTATTCCAAATTCCGAGGGGCACTTGGAAATGTTAGGAAAGGTGTTTTGGTATGCCCCTTCTTTCACATGCCTTTTGCTTTTGGCCATTCCTTTTAATACATTAGTGGCTTTATACAATCTGAAATGGAATAAAGTTGAGATCTTTTTCCAAAAGAAGGTTGCTTCATATATCTGTTGAATCTCAATTTTAATGTGCTAAATGGCCTTCCTAATCATGTGTATCAGAAACATATGCCAGAAACTCTAAAACTATGAGCACACTATTAGAAAGCAAGCCATGTCCAGAAATGAATTTTTGGAAGTTACTATCAGTTGACAACAGAAAATATTCAAGAAAACTCCTACTCATCATTGCCCACCAAACTTTCTGACTCTCCCTCTTAAGCAAAGCTAAAAACTGGGAACTACCAGATATGCTACTACTACTACTACTATGAATTCATACAAAATACCACATGAAGAAGAATACCAGAATCTGAAAAACTCCAGCAAGATATTCATTGTATATACAATGGTCTCTTAGACAAATGGACCATTTGATTGTATAAATTCATGCGGATATTCTGTATAAACATCAAATTCTAGTATATACTGCATGAAGAAGAAGAATATCATGGTATTCAGTTTGTACCATAATACCATTGAATTATTGTGTTGACATTGATTTTTCAACAACATTTTTTTGGTATTTTATTAGTTAAGAAGATGTTGGTATCGGCCGGTTGTATCACGCCTCCGACCGCGGGATATTACAGGTTACAACCAATAACAAAGAAATCATTAACCCCTAAAAATAATAATCCTATAATAGATTTTAAAAAGCAAAAAAATCACGATAGAGCAGAAAGCAAATCCTGCTGAAAAAAAAAATAAAAACTAAAAAATACAAAAAAAAATAGGGTTATAGTTTTGAAATATACCGATGCTGGCCGATGGGATCTCCTCGCTGGACGAAGGACTTGACGAGCAGCTGTAAAACAAAAGCAAATTATCAGAGGAGAAAATAATCGAAAGAGAGGGAATAAAAAATAGAGAAGAAGAAGAAGAAGGAGCGGTCCGCTGACCAATATGACCGAGAAGGAGGAGAGAAGGATAGCAGCCCTTTGACGTAGATGAGCGAGAAGGGGGAGAGGAGAAGAGAGGCCCTCTGACCTAGAAGACCGACGAGGAGGAGACGAAAGGAGGAAATTTTAGAGGGGATAAAATGTTTGCTGGAGTAGGGAAATTTTACTTGGAAAATATTTAGTAAGAGTAACGATATTTTAGGTAGTGGTTGATCAAATATTTGGACAAAAAAAAGTGGCACAAAAACGAAAAAAGTTAGAGCTTATTTTCTAATTCCGCTGACTAAGTCCAACAAATAAATTATTAAATTATTATTTATTAAATTTATTTAGTAAATTTTTTTATTAGTGACTGATTTAGGAGTCCCAAATTTTTTTTCACAAAACAACTCGAAGATTTACATGCATGCTTTTTATTTAATGATAAAAAAATAAACAACTATTGTATACGTTTTCTTGTTGTGTAGTAAATGAAAAAAGTTTAAAAATAACATGAAAATATAATAATATATTCAAATTTTAAATTATATTTAAACTAACTATATGGTATTATCTAATTAAACACATACCAAAGATTCAAAGAATATACTTATAATAAATCATAATTAAAATATTAAATTATATTTAAGATATTCTAAAACAATTTAGATCTTTATCTTTTTTAGATAATATCATAGTTTATTTTATATGTGCCCAACGCACATAAACTAGACTATGTTACAGTAAATAATCTTTTTTGTACTTTAGGTAAGTTGTTGTTTTGCTAAACAAAAATTGAAAACAGAGGATATCTGACAAAAATGAAGAAGAATGATAGCCTTTATTAAAAATACAATACGACAACATTAAATAAATGTTGCCAAAGCTAATAAATAAAAGTTTTTCGTTATTCAGGAAAAAATATTTATTTTAAATACATTTTATTTCTTGTGTTTATTATACTTACATTTTATTTTTTTCACGAAAAAACATTTATTTTTTTCCGAAAATTGTTTTTCGTGACAAAAAGTGGAATGTAAGTACAAATTCATATTAATAAGTACGACAAAAGTCAAAAATTTCCTAGTTTTCTTTTAGCTTTATAATGTTTTATTGTAAAGTGTTATAATTACATTTTTAAAACCGTTACATTAGAGATTTTTCTTGTAGTGACCCTAGTCGGAGTACAACTAACCTGGACACCGCTATTGAGAGAGGGTACGGGTGACATGGCATGTCGTCGAGAGAGAAAACACACAAAAGGGGCACCGCCGTTGCTGAGCGGGGATGAGATATCGTGACGAGAGAGAGGGAGATGAGAGATAGACGAGCGCGAGATCGAGATGACACAGAGAACTAGAGAATGAGAAAGAAAGGGTAGGGTTACCTGTTATTTTGTTTAAACTAGGGCACGTACCTGGGTGATGGCTAAGCGACGCTGGTAGTCATCTCCACCTAAATTCGGGTAGCGAAGGGGCGTCCCTACATCGTAGCCTCACTAGAGAGTCTTTCTTCATCTCCTGTCATTCAGGAGAGAGCTGCAGATTTGCCTGAGACCGAGAGCCTTTCCCTACCCCTTGGGATGGTACTCCCTACTGTACCACCCGGAGGTTTGTTACTTGACGCAGCCCAGGTGTTTGGATATTTTTAAGAGAGGCTGTTGGAGTCACAGAGAGTTCATGAGGAGGCCATGAGGGAGTAAATCCAGAGGTTTCTACGTCTGCGGGACTCTGTGCTTCCAGGAGGAGAGCCTAGCTCCAAGAGGGCGAGGAGCAGTACCCAGTCCTACCCAGAGTTTGAGGAGTACCTATTTATCCAGCCGATATCATCATACCCAGCCCAGTCTCCTGTCCAGCAGAGGCCAGCTGAGCCAGAGCCTAGTTGTGCCTACTGTAAGAAGTCTGGGCACAAGTGGAGCAACTGTAGAAAGAGACTAGGATTGTGCCTATTTTGTGGATCAGCTGCGCACTGGGTGCAGCATTGTCCTGATGCACCTACCAACCAGGGCCCTACTTCCAGGAGGGAGTTCTAGTTCTCAGACCTAGCTGGAGGTGAGTTTTGACCTAACCGTAGTATTTCTTTTTGTTAATATTTGATGCACCCCTTGCTTGTATGTTTTGATACCTTGTGATTGCCTAGTACTGTAGCATGTGGGTGTAACTAGATGAGACCCCAGACTGATATTGCATGTCATGACCCTGTATGCCGTCCTTTTTAATCGTATGTTTATTTAAGTTCTGAGACTCTGATTGTGGGGGGGTTTGACCTAGAAGGAGTAGGAAACATTTTAATTTCGAAGACAAAATTTTTCTAAGGGGGGTAGGATTGTAACACCCAATTTTCCAGATGAGGGTATCTTTGTCATTTTTGGGGTTATTTGAATTTATTATAATTTATTTGAATTTATGGAAATTTTAGGAATTATTTTGGAATTGTTTGAACTAGATTATTTTTGGCTAGTCTTGACCCTTGTAGACCAACCTAGAAGCTAACCCTAGTTAGTATGGACTTGGTTAGGTTATATAACTCTAGTCTAACCTAGCCTAATCCTTGGTTTGGTCATTAGACTCTAATTAGCAATAGGAATTAGAAAGTCATAAGTCATGGCTTATGATTTAGAGCCTTTGGTTAATCATTTAACACATAGCCTTGTAAGTTGGCCCAAAGCCCAAGATAAATTCCAAAACCCTAATCCCTAGACAAGTGGCCGGCCACCCCTATCCTTATTAGGATCATCACCCTATATAATCCCTCCTAAAATTTAGGGTTGCCTCTTTCTTAGGAAAGCTCAAAGTTTAAGGAAAGGTTTGTTTCTACTTCTTTTAATCCCTACAATTCCATTCCTCTTCCTTTTTCATTCAAATCTTATCCATTAGGTTCTAATATACCCACTCTTGCTGCTATTGAAGTTTCATTTCAGTTTGGCATTATTTTGTGGGATTGGGACATCAAGGAGAAGAGCTATTGAAAGGGGGTTTTCTTGAAAGTTCAAGAATAGGTAACTTCTCCATTTCTCCATGAAATTTTGATTTGTTTTCATATTTAGGAAGCTCTAGGAGCCCCCTAAGTGTCTGTATTGGTTTCGTGTCGGATTGTATTAGTTTCGTGTCCGTTTGGACACGTGTTAGGAGCTATCCCTAGGTGTTTATCGAATTGCCCCAAAGGGCATCTCGATTTAATTTCTAGAAAGTAATTGATTGGAAAATTGTAATTAGGTGTTGCTTACATGTTCCTGTTGATTTGATATTAATTTGGGGTCGTGTCGAGCTATTTTGGACACGTGCACACGCTGACACGCACGCGCGCGCACGCTACAGTACTCCCCTATTGTTCGGGGGCTCTGGAGGACACGACACACATTTTTATGACACGAAACTTGACACGAGCCATGGGGCACTGACTGACACGCCACGTGTCAATTCTCACGTGCCCACGTAGCGTATCGGGGGAGAAATCTTCGTCGCACATGGATTTTACTGCCTGTGCACTGTTAGTTACTAGCCACTGATACGACTCTCGTATCCGACACTGACACGAAGTGGACACTGGCCAATTGGCCTATGAGATAGCCCTATAGGTGGGCTATCTATGTAGATGACCACGAGACACTGTTGTGTCCTGTGTCGTGTGCACGACACGAGTGCACGTGTGCACGAGGCAGTGCACTCAACAGTGCACTGTTATACTCATTTTGGGTTTTAGGAGTTTGGACACGTTTGTGTCCTCTAGTATGGACACAAACACCTTGTGTGACACCTATGCATTGTATGTTTTAATTACCAACCTATTGAATTGTAAATTAGCTACTATTTCTAATTCGAATTTGTCATTCCTAAATTTTCTGATACATGAACTGTCAGTTGGGTGTTCTGAGGATTTGAAAATGTTAACCTGTTTTATTTGTTTAAATCGATTGCTTGTACACCTATATGAAATCTGGAAGTTAACCTACATATTAGGGTTATGTTTGGCATAGGAATTAAGTTTTCGAATTCTTCCTTTGGCCTTCGAATTCACATTTGAACTGTTGGATTCATCCACACTGTTAACCTGGGAATTATATCACTGTTGTAGTATAGGACTGAAATCTGATAATGTTAACTGTTTTCTCTGGGTTTGTTATGAAGCTAAGATGATTTTCCAATATAGTTTTAACCTGAGAATGTTTGATATGTAGACTAAACTTGGGGTTTTGTTATATGACTAAAAACTGAACATGAGTACCCTGATTTTAGTTATGATTGATTTTAAATCTGAGGATAGGTTTTAAAATCTGAGAATGAAGTTTGGGTTTTACCTTGGCATTAGGACTTGACAGTCCACTTTTCTCAGTTTTGAATTTTGCTTTGAATTGGAAGTTCCTGTTAACTATTCAGGAAACTTAACCATGTAATTTCCTCTTTACACACAGTCACCTACACAACACACCCTTTATCACACACCCCTCCTCTTTCATACACACAAATACCCTATATACATTGGCACACACACAGTGTTTTCACTCACATTTCACACACATTCCTCACTTTTCTCTAACATCACACACACACACTTTTACAGTTTTCCCTACACACACTAGTTCTCTCCACACACATGACTAACTTCATACACTCACTCACTATCATATTACACCTAACACCCTCACATTCCCTCATCACTCACATTACACACACACATTACATTCTTGCTCTCACCACACACACACACACACACACTTTTCTCTCTCTTCACTGTTTTTATTCCTGCACACAACTGAACACTCTCTCATTCACCCTACACACACACATACACCAGGGTCCTGTCACACATGGACAGCCCTCACTCACTCACCCTCTATTTTTTAACCCTCTCCATTATATGTGATGCATATGACTAAGGGATTTGTGTGTATAATGTAATGTATGCCTTAATTGTGAATCTATATATGTAGATAAGTTGTGTATTGTATATATAGGTACCTAATATAGATATGTGCAATGGGTTTATAGGCTATGTTAGTTTATATATATAAGTATCATATATGTATAACTTGTGTGTGAACTTTATATAGGTATTTCATATATATGTGTGTATGGTTAGATTTCATAAATATATCTAGAGTGTTAGGTTTTAGATTTAGATTTGACTTGTGAATGTGTTAGTGATGGTCTATAGGCATGATATAGCCTATGGCCTGTATGTGAGTCTGTTTGGCTAATGAGCCTAGATTGAGCTTGTACAGCCTTGTTAGACCTAGAATAGACTTGCTAGACTAGTGTAGACTAGTTTGACCATGGTTGACCTAGTTTGACTTCTAGGGTTGACCAGAGTTGACCAAGAGTTGACTTTGGCCTAGTTTGACCTAGATTCATGTAGAATGCATTATAGTGCTTCATTATACCATTTTGGGCTCGTTGTGACTTGTGTTGTTCTGATTAGGAGCCAGACACCACTCCTCGGACAGTACTTTCATATTGGACACTCAGATACCAGGCGAGTACATTCTCTGATCATTTCGTATCCTGCTTAGAATTATTTCCTGCATTAAATTACTTTACTTGTTACTGTCACGTTGGTCACATGGATTGGTACTATATGGATCCCTTCTTGAGATGTTATCCTTAGGGAGCATCGGGTACTACATGTTCTGTGCGTTTCACTTACATGAGGTATCACTATGCTTCACTGTCACGACCCGCACCCATTGTGAGGGTACGAGAACGTAACAGCGCCCAGCCTATGCCGTAGTGTCGGCGGTAGAACGCTGTTCTTGGTCATGAACTATAACTAACTAACATGAAATACTCTCCATACGGAGGCCAACACAGAGGTACAACTCAATCATGATCTAAGGCAGAATGTAGCATGATAAAATAGATAAGAGAAATCCTCAACTGAGGTACAACAGAAATGAAATACAAGTCTCAACATCTCTACAATATACAACTCTGAAACAAGACAACAGCTAAACATAAAAGAAAGAACAGTCTAAGCTATCTATACTATGCAAAGGGTATCATCCTCAGCAGCTGCCTGAACCTCCCCAGGGGTCCTGCTGCTGCCTCTATGGCTGCTGCGTCTGCTGAAAGGTTACACGGTCCTGAAACTACCGCTGCTGAAGGTAGACCCTCGACTGCTGATACTGCTGCTGAAACTGCTGTTGAATCTACAAATGGGGAACCTGCTGCTGAATCTGTAGGTGGGGCCTCTTAGCCGGTCCCGTACTGCCACTAGCTCCCTGAGTATCTCGCATTCTCTTCTCCTTCAGCCCAAGATCGTCCTCCGCTGTCATGGCTCCTACCAGAATCTGCTCGAAAGTGGCGTCGCGGTCGCTCTTGGTATATGACTTGATCTCTCCGATCAAACCCCTGCGGAACCTTCTCGCCTTCCCGACCTCGGTAAGATCCTCAATGAATCTACTCAAATGGCTGAACTCTCCAGCGTACTCCTCAACGGTCTGGTTCCTCTGAACCAAACTCTCGAACTGCGCCTCCAAAGCACGGAGTGCGGTATCGGGAAAGAATTTCTCCTTGAACAGTTTCTTGAACGCTGCCCAAGTTTGACCGGCTGTACCAACCCTCGGGTCCGTCTGGTACCAGGTACGGGCCAAGTCCTGCATCTGACTGGCAGCTGCCTCGATCTGTAATCCTGCTGGTATCTGTGCCAATCGGAATATCTCCTCAATGTGCTCTATCCAATCGTCAGCGTATATGATGCCCTCTGTATCCTTGAAGTCTTGGGGTCCCATCTTCTTAAAGGAATGGATGTCTGGAGTCCTCGGCTGATACGGCTGCATCTGGCCTCCCTGTGGCTGAGCAGCCACCAGCTCCACTGTCGTCCTGACCAACTGGTGAGTATCTTGTATGCTCTGTCGGATATCAGCAGACTGGCTCTGCTGTATCTGCTGCTGAAACTCCATGAATCGCTGGAAGAGGGTAAACATCTGAGCCGGATCTACTGTCCCTGAAGGTAACTGCTGCTGAGTCATAACTGGAATGACGGAGGAAGACCTCCGGACAGGTGGAGGTACACTCCTAAAAGCTGCTGAAGCTTCTATATGAGCAGAAATAGGGGGTGCTGTGGTCCCAGCGTCCACGATCAGGCGAGGGGTGGTAGGCCTCTCACCAGCGTCTGCTGGGCCAGAGCGATGCGATCGTGTCTCAATCACCATCCTGGAGACAGATCAAACAAGGAATCAATACTGAGATATAATTGATAATTCAAGGGAGGACAGTTATCTAAGGAAGCAAATTTTCAACAGGAATTTAGATGGCAGGAATCCAGTTAAGAGTTTTTCCTAATGTGATTGAGTGCCTCAAAAATATCCTAATCCTACTGCAGGCTGTAGTGGTACTCTAGTTCGAATACCACTACACAAACTCGACCTGTATGGGCCACCACTAAAAACGTGTCACGACCCGTACCCACTGTGAGGGTACGAGAACGTAACAGTGCCCAGCCTACACCGCAGTGTCGGCGGTAGAACGTTGTTCTAGGTTATGAACTATAACTAACTAACATGAAATACTCTCCATACGGAGGCCAACACAGAGGTACAACTCAATCACGATCTAAGGCAGAATGTAGCACGATAAAATAGATTAGAGAAATCCTCAACTGAGGTACAACAGAAATGAAATACAAGTCTCAACATCTCTACAATATACAACTCTGAAATAAGACAACAGCTAACCATGAAAGAAAGAACAGTCTAAGCTATCTATACTATGCAAGGGGTATCATCCTCAGCAGCTGCCTGAACCTCCCCAGGGGTCCAGGTCGCGAGTGTTATCTAGGCAAGCTCCAAAGTAAAGGGTGCAGGGTTCCTCATCATCCTTTATAAAATTTTCAGCAGGTTCAGTCAGAACGGGAGCGAGCATAATACATCTCACGCAGATCATAACAGGTTAGAGAATGTAAACATGCAAGAGAGTACGATACATAAAATTGAAAGAAAGTACATGATGTAAACAGGAAGAGAGCTGTAAATAGAAATATCTACTATAAGTAGAGAGCTACCAGTGACTAGTGATTTAGAGTACAAAGTCGACATGTGAACGGCTGGATTTGCATATGACTATACTAAAGAGGTACACATGGCTATACTACTTTGGAATTGTTCACATGACTATTTATACTCCCCTATACCCCAATCAATACACAAGGATCCAAACAAGTTATGTTACGTACATGGTTTTCACATGAAACCCATAAATGGGTGCACATGAAATATACACGAGAGCTCATACATGAGTGCACATGAAGTTCACATGGGGGCCCATAAACGGGTGTACATAAAATTCACATGAAAGCTCATAAATGAGTGCACATGCAATATAGGTTATACACGAGATACATGGGAAACACGATCGATTCATGAGAGCACATGAGAGTACACGAGCAAGCATGAACGAGCATGATGCACATGAGAAACATGAATAACATGAGAGCGAGGAATACACGATGCACATAAAACACATGACACAATGTATCCGATGCTCCCGAGGGGGATAACATCTCAATGTAGGGATCCATATAGTACCAATCCGTGATAATATCGTGACAGCATCAAATAAGGTAAACTAGAGCAGGAATATAATTCTAAGCAAGTTATGAAATGATCAGAGAATGTACTCGCCTCGTATCTGAATGTCTGAAGTAAATGTACTGTCCGATATGAGGTACCTGACTCCTAGTTAGAGCAACACAAGTCAAGATATATACAGGGGATGATAAATATAATCTACGATGCGTCTGTATGCTGTCTAGGTCAAACTAGACTAAAGTCAACTCTTGGTCAACTCTGGTCAACTACACTAGTCAAACTAAGTCAACTAGGTCACTTCTAGCCCAAACAAGTCTAATAAGTCTCACTAGGCCTAACCAAGCCTAGGCTAACAACCAAGCACACTCACAATTCACAGAGAACACACATACCATATCTAGAAGTATATATTCATCTATGCATTCATATTTTACACATACATGCTTGCATTTATATTTTACATTACACCATGTTCCAATGCAATCTATTGCCTATATACATATATTCATCACAATATATGCATATATGAAGACAGCTACTTTTCATTCATATTTCATATATACATAGATACATACATTTATGCATTCATACATACATATATATATATATATATATATATATATATATATATATATATATATATATATATATATATATATATATATATATATATATATAGGTTATACATAGATGTATATCTATATACATATATACATATACATATATATATATATATATATATAGACACAAAGAGAGGTACCTACATACATATTTACATAGATATATATATATATATATATATATATATATATATATATATATATATATATATATATATATACATACATATTTACATAGATATAGGGAGAGGGTTAAGGGCTGAAATGGTGTAAATAGAACTGGAATTTGGCATGTTATGGGGCTGTTTCAGAGGGTTAAAAGACAGATTATGGGGCTGCCATTTGGGCTGTGTTTGTGTGTTGAAAGGAATAGGAAAATCAGTAAAGGGTTTATAGGAAATCAGTAAGCATTTAACAAACATTCATTTCAGTTAAGGACTGAACATAAGGGTATAGACTGCACAGATGGAAATGGGACAGGACAGTTACATACATGCATTAGAGCCATAATCCTTCCCATCAAAAAGTCTGAACTCAGAAATTTGGAAATGAACCATAACTAAGAAATGGAATAGGCATTCATAAAATCCCAGGATAGTATGGTTTGTCCAAGGTGACAGTGTCTAAAGTGTGTCAATGTGTGTCAAGTGCTCAGATATGAGGGGGCTATGTGTACATGGTTAAGTCCAGATTTCCTCATGTGTGCGAAGAGAATCAGCTGTGTCTAGTGTTTGACAGGGATGTGGTGTTTCAGTTATTTGGACAGTCCATTCCCTACTCGAAATCCAATTCTTAGTGCAAGAAACCAATCCAATATGTAAAAATCAAACTACTGTAATTAACACACATGTTCAAGTGATCAACATGAGTGTGTGTGTGTATCATAACATGAGTGTGTGTGTGTATCATAACATGAGTGTGAGTGGATAGAGGGAACATGAGAGTGTTGTGCTAGGCTAGAGAGTGAGGGTGTGTGATACATATAGGGGGTGTGTGTGTGTGGCGGGGATCAAAATAGTCCACATAATCAATTCCCAGATTTCAGTATTTATACAGGAATTCCCCAAATCAGTTCCTCAGTAAAGGAACACAAATCAGTTATCAACTCAGAATTAGTAATCACAAAAAAAGAAACAAAACCCAACAGTTCAAAAAAAATAGTCCTCAATGTGAATCTCAGATTTCTGAATCAACATAGTCCTAAATCACGTCAAAATCGACACACACATAGGATTTACATAGGAGAACATGTTAGGGTCTTAGTTACAAGTAATTAACAATGTTAAATGGGTTTAAAGGATTGCTAAAATTCATTTCCAAAATCTGGACAGAAAACAGGATTACATTGATACATGATATTTCAGAAAAAAAAAAGGAAAATGGAATAGCAATGAAAAATTACATTAAGACATAAATTTTTGGGTTGGTAAAAGATAAACATATTGTACACATGCTACACAAGTGGTTTGTGTCCACAAAAGTGGACACAAACGTGTCCAACGAAATTAAATACAAAACAGTGCACAAAACTGTGTAACACAAAATCAATAATCGTGCACGCGTGTCGATTGATCCAGGACACGACACAGACACCCATGTGTCACGTGCACGTGTCAGTGTGTTCGCCAATAATAGGGCTACACCTTGGACACCCTGTACCGTGTCCTAGACGCATGTCCAGGCGTGTCCGCACGCGTGTCAGTGTGAAAACTGTGTGTGCACAGCAGCTCGTACGCGGCCCGTGCAACCCGTACGAGCTTAAAAGCTCCATGCACAGTCCACGAGACACTCCCAAACTTTGGGAGTGTGGTCGCAGACAATGCCCCAAGGTTCGTGTCAAAAATCAAGTGTCCAAGTGTCCTATAAGTGGAGAACTAAAGCTCGAGTAGCAGGGCACTGCCCTAAGGCTGCTGCGGCGTATTCGTGTCTATTTTGGACACGAACACGACTCGAATTAGTGCTCAGTCTATACGAAACATGATGTACACATATAGATCTGTCATTCCATGCAATTGGTTCCACAAAAATCAGAAATAAATCCCTCACAGACATTTTATCAAACACATACACACAATTTATGATACGTGTCCGATACGGACACGTATTGGACATGATCCCTAACAATGCCTATACCAACAGAGAGAGGGCACCTAGGGCTTCCTAACCATGCAAAGAAAACGAAATTCTATAAAAGGAATAGGAAGTTACCTATATGTTGAAATTCCAATAAAAAGCTCCAAAAATAGGGGTTTCTCCTTGTTAGCCAAACTCTCCAAATTATCCCAAGCCTGAGAATACTCTCCATGAACAGCAAGAGGAAGACAATTAGAATCTAATGCAAGTGGTTTGAGCCAAAAAGGAGTTAAAATGGAAAAGTTATGGATTGGGGAAGATGGCTATACCTCTTTCTTCAAAGCTTGAGAGAAAAATAATTAAAAGACGCAAGAACAAATGGAAGAGGCATTAAATAGGGTAGGAAACCCTAGGTTGGCTGCCATGGGCTGATTAGGGTGAGGTTTGGGTACATGGTGTGGGCCTATGGGCCTTAAGGCTAGTTATTGATTTAAGGTTTAGTCACAAGTCATGACTTATGACTTAAATCTAACTCAAGTCAAATAACCCTACCATGGGTCAACTCTAGTCTAACTAGGGTTACATGACCTAACCAAGTCCAAACACAACTAGGGTTAGCTTCTAGGCTAGCCTACCAAGGTCATTACTAGTCAAAGTCAACCTAGTCAACCCTCAATCAAACAATTCCAAAATAAATTCTAAAAATTCCCATAAATTCAAATAAATTATAATAAATCCAAATAACCCTAAAAATTTCAAAATTACCCTAACCATATGGCTAGGCTCTAGGGTAGGCAGTCTCTACTGTTCACTAGCACAACACCAAAATCACAAGTCATGAATTTAATTAGTTTAAAATTAATTAAAAATCACTAAAAATTATAATATGAAATAAATATCATTAAATAATAATTATAATTATAAAATTTCAAAATTACCTGCTTCTGGAAAACTGGGTGTTACATTCACTGATTCTTTGATCACTTGTGACATATAATCTTATGATCACAGAGTCTCCTAGAATCTCTTATCCCATTTACTGGGTATCCTAGAATCTCCTAGAATCCCTATTTTTGGGACTACTATGTACCACCCTTCGGGGGCTTACCACCGTTCGGGGGCTATTACATAGAATTATAACATAACATGTTTGGATCCTTGTGTACTGATTGGTGGTACGGAGGAGTAGAAGTAGACATGTGAATAATACCCAAGTAGTATCTTATCAGAATCTCTTCCATAGTGTCTTATCAGAATCTTCTATGCCATTTACATGTCTATATTGTACTCTGACTCACTAGCCACTGTTAGTCTCTATTTATAGTAGATATTTCTATTACAGCTCTCTCTCTGTTTACATACAGCATTTCTTTCAGTACTTGTATCTTACTTTACTGCATGATTATATTTCTAACCTGCTATGAACTGTTGAGATATACTGTACTCGTTCCTGTCCTGACTGACCTGTTGAAAATATTACAGAGGACGAGGAGGAGGCCTGTCTGGACACTTTCTATGGGGCAGCCATAGATGACACTTGCGAGCTGGACCCTCAGGAGGACCCAGCTCTAGCTGAGGACATCACCCCCATTGCCTAGACTAGTCTAGTTACGCTTATCTTTTTTATGTAGTCTTGAGACATGTTTTAGCTAGACTTTATTCTGTTCTAAGTTGCATATATCCTTTCATTTTGAATCTGAGACCTTGTACTTCCGGATATTTGCTGGGATTATCTTAGACTACTTTATCATCTATTTGTTTCCTTGAGTTCTATTTCATATCGTGCTATCTTTCCTTAGTTGTGATTGAGTTTATTTACTGTTATGTCATCCCCATTCGGGGAGTATAAACTGTTTAGATATATAATGTTAGATGCATGTTAACCTAGGACAGCGTTCTACCGCCGACACTGTGGCATAGGCTGGACGTACCTACGTCTCGTGCCCTTACTCTAGGGTGCGGATCGTGACAAAACCCTGACCTGATCGGACCGTGCTCCACCCGCGTCCGTCGCTCCCTCGCATCCGTCGATCCCTGCAAACGCTCATTCTCCTCTCCTCCTAGGTCCGTCGCTGCCGACCGACGGGGTACCGTGCTTCTTCCGCCGGCATGCGACCGCCACCGCGCCAACACCGGAGTGCCAGCTCCGATGGAACCCCCAGCACCCCTCCGCCTGGTCTTCTCGGCTGCTGCACTGGGCACCGCGTGGGCCACACAGCCTCCCCTATGCTTCGCCTCCTCTGCAATGGTCGGAACCCCAGCCTTCTCCGCTGCCCCCTTCAGATCTGCCTCGCCGACGAACCGTCCGACGCCACCGCACTCAGATCCTCGCGTGGGCCCTCTCGAACTCCTCCACCGCCGTACCGGAAGTTCCTTCACGACCCTCCGATCTGCGCCACCTCCGCCTATAAGCCGGCCGCCTCTGCGCCGATCTCCAACCGGCGCTGCCCCTTGCGCCATCCTCTCAGTTCTGCCCTCCCCGCCTCCGCTGACTTTCCCCTCCGCCTGCCGCCCGACCGCCGACCTCGGTGAGTCACTTCCCTCTTCCTCTCTCTTCTCCCCCTCTCCCGATTTCCCTAACCCACTCTCACTGTATAAATTGGGGGAATGAACCGTAGTTTAATATCATTATTATTTTATTATTATTATTATTATTATTATTATTATTATTATTATTATTATTGTTGTTATTGTAGGCATTATTATTGTTTCTATTATTGTTATAATTATTATTACACTGATTTTTGTTATCTAAATATTATTATTATTATTTCATTATTATGAATATAATTTTCTAGAAAATATATAAGGTAGATAGTTTCCAAAATTTTATATATGTTGATAAACTTGGCTTGTTCATAGTTTATAGAAATTCTTGTATTATTCTAAAATAATTTAATTAAATAATTCTTCTGTCAAAAATATAAATTTGACAAACTTAGCATATTTTGCCTGAATAAATTTTTATATTTTTATAATATTTAACTAAAAATTCTCCTACTAGTAAATACAATTCAAGTATTTTTCCTACAAATCTCTTTGACTAAGGAAAATATATTTTAAAGTAGTAGAAAATTTTTCCTAAAATAAATAAAATGCTCTTCTCCTCAAATTTCCATTATTTTGTCAACCTTACTTATGACTAAATCATGTCTTCCTATTTTTCCTCAACCTTGGCCGATTACACACCGAATATGGCTATTGGACAATCGAAACTTGTCGGATCATTGCACCACACCAGGCGACACACCAGGCAAGACACCTTGTCTTTACTACTTAAATTTTCGGCTCAATATCATGCATGTTTTAGTGTTTTTTAAATTATATGTAAATGCAAATTACTATATTTTATGCAATTGGCTTAGAGTTAAGGGACTACCGTCAAATTTAGTGTGTTTCATTGACTTGTCACGAATGTACACGAGTTGTGTGTGAGAGTTGTGAGTATCATGTAGTAGTCACTTGCGTGTTGGCTGATCACCCGTGCACATGCGTAGGAATAAATGTCAATAGAGGCATGTTAGAAGACTTGACAGTTATCTATTATAAACTCGTGTTGTGGAAACGACATGTATTTGCGTGTCATGGTTACGACACACGTATAGTATCATTGGGGGAGGGGACAGCTACTAGCGTAGGGACTACATTTACTTTTTACACATTTTTGGGTGATAGTGACTCGGAGGAGCGCTACTTGCTGTCCGGTCGATAGTGTCTCGGATGAGCGCTACTTGACGGCCACTCTTTATTATTTGCTTGCGTGAATCCGTTACAGCCCCTACGTAGAACGTTGTCCTCAAAGTGCATATCACATAGAATGGTTAAGAACCTTTACTTATGCATACTTTTCTGTTGAGCTTTATTATTCAGTTTATCGGCATGATATTATGTGTCTTGTTACGTCCCTCTGAGGACCTGGTGATCTCTCCAGGTGTGTGTTTCGTGATTTCTTGCAGGTGTTCTAGCTAAGGCCATTCCTACCTTCGTGATGATTGCTTTTGGACTCGTCACTGCTTCGCTTGCCAAATTCTTTCCTTGTATATTTTTCCATATTTAATTTAGTTGGTAGTGGATTTGTCTCCGCCCAACTATTGTGTACATGACAAACTCAAAGTTGCTTTTACAATAATATTTATCTTTGTGGATGAGATTTAGTGTCTAGGCTTTCTATATTTTACAGCTTATGTATACATACGAGTCGTATATTTACTCGTATGTATACAGATGGCATGATACGTATCTAGTCTCAAGTATTTGGGACTGGGGTGTTACATGTTTTTGTGGTGGCCCATGCAGGTCGAGTTTGTCACTTCGGCTACGTAATTGTACCGATGTGAGCCTGCAATATAGGATTAGAGTCTAGAATCTTATCCACCTACTTGACATCCTTTCTTGACTTCAAATTTTGAACTCTCGTTCGACCTCCTTGATTTGCATCCTGCTTGAATTCCTCCTACCGTAAATTCTTATCTTACGTGCTTAGTGGCAGTTAGAAAAACGACTACACTACTATATACTTATTGGTCAACCATATGGCTAGATGGGTTACATTGGCAATTAGAATATATTTAAGACTCTAATAGAATTAAAAAGGCATTTAAAAAAAAAAGTGTGATTTACTTATTAGTAATTTTTAAAATAGGATATCTAAGGAAGTTGTAATCTTGAGATTTTTAAGTAGTGAGCATAAGAGGATTGATAGGATTTCATTTTTATGCTGTTGAAAAATAGTTGGAATCTATACACCATTGATTTAAGAAATTGTTTTGATTTTCGAATTTTGATATTTATGATCTATTGGATTATAGCTATACGTCTTTGAGCAAATATAAAACTGATTTCAATTTCAAGTTGTGATATTTATGATTTATTAAGTTATAGTTATACACCTTTGAACAGTTATAAATTTGCTTTGAAAATGATCTTGGATTTTAAATGTAGCAGTAGAAATTATTCTCGTACAACTTACGATTAGTATGTTTCTTAAATTTTAAATTTCAAATAGAAGCAGCAATTTTTTTATTATTATTTTGGATTTAAAATATTTTGGAAGATATAAAAATAATTTTTGAGGAAGATTTTCAAATTTTAAATTGTGGCATGTGATTTCTTGCAGGTGTTCTAGCTAAGGCCATTCCTACCTTCGTGATGATTACTTTTGGACTCGTCACTGCTTCGCTTGCCAAATTCTTTTCTTGTACATTTTTCCATATTTAATTTAGTTGGTAGTGGATTTGTCTCCGCCCAACTATTGTGTACATAACAAACTCAAAGTTGCTTTTGTATTAATATTTATCTTTGTGGATGAGATTTAGTGTCTTGGCTTTCTACATTTTATAGCTTATGTATACATACGAGCCGTATATTTACTCGTATGTATATAGCTGGCATGATACGTATCTAATCTCAAGTATTTGGGACTGGAGCGTTACAGAAGACGTAACGGTGCTCCCTTGTCCAGCTTCAACTCTGTCAACAACGCTTTCACCCACAGCAATTCCGACACTCCTAAGGACATTGCTCTGTATTCTGCTTCAGCTGTAGATCGTGCTACCACTGACTGTTTCTTGCTTCTACATGAGACCAAGTTTCCTCCTACAAAGACACAATATCTCGTGGTAGACCTTCTATCTTCTATGCAGCTCGTCCAGTCTGCATCGCCGTATCCCTCAACTTCTATACATCCATTGTTCTTGAACTATAGCCCTTTCTTCGGTGTCCCTTTCAGATATCTCAAGATCTGAAACATTGCATCCATATGACCCGTTCTTGGATCATGCATGTAGCGACTTACTACACTCACCGCAAATAAGATATCAGGGCGAGTGTATACGAGATAAATCAATCTCCCAACAAGTCGTTGATATCTTTCACGATCAACTGGCTCTCCTACTCCTGCTCCCAACTTGGACTTCTGGTCAATTGGAGTGACTGCTGCTTTGCATCCCAGCATCCCTGTCTCCTTCAGCAGATCTAGTACGTATTTTCTCTGTGGAAGAACAATTTCTTGTTTGCCTTCACACACCTCGATACCAAGAAAGTACCTCATCGCTCCTAAATCTTTCACCTCAAACTCCTTCGCGAGTTTTGACATCAGCTTAGTGATCTCGACTTCATCATTACCTGTGATTACTATATCATCCATGTATACAACAAGTATAGTGATATGGCCTCTTGCATGCTGAAGAAAGACCGTATGATCTGCATTTGCTTGATGGTATCCCATGCCTGTAACAACCTTTCTGAATCTGTCAAAACAGGCTCGAGGAGATTGCTTGAGTCCATATAGCGACTTCTTTAGTTTGCACACTTTTCCATGCGATGTCCCTCCGTCTGATTCTGTAGCGTAGCACCTTGGCGGGAGTTCTATGTACACTTTTTCTTGTAGGTCCCCATGGAGAAAGACATTCTTCACATCTAATTAGTATAGCTTTCACCTATAGTTTGCTGCAATGGAGACCAGAGTTCTTACGGTGCTCATTTTCTCTACTGTAGCAAACGTCTCATCATAGTCGATGTCATATGATTGTGTGTATCCCTTTGCAACCAACCTCGTCTTGTATCATTCCACTTTTCCTTCTGACATCTCCTTTACTGTGTACACCCATTTGCATCCCACAGTTTTCTTTCCTTTGGGTAATGGAACCAGCTCCCACGTCTTATTTTTTCCAGTACCCCAAGTTCTTCCATCATTGTAGCTTTCCACATTGGATCTTTCTTTGCTTTCTGCCAACTTTTGGGCAACGAAGTAGAGTCTAATGATGCAATAAAGGCTCGATAATTTGAAGAAATGTTAGAATAAGACAGGTAGTTGGCAATATCATGTTCATAATCATCAAAACGACTAGGATCCTTACCCGCATTGATGCGAGAAGATCTCCTTAAGGGAGCAATAGGTGGTGGAGAGATCATACCATCAGAGTCAGAGAGATCCGTATCAGAATCAGATTGATTCTGTGCGGGGGCAACATCTTTAAGAGTTGGAGCAGGAGTAGACGAGGGACTTGGTACAGTAGGCACAGGGCACGGTACAGGCACAGTACTGGACTTCTGCGATCTCCTTCTGTAGACTTGGAGCTCATTTTCCATTGTCTGCTACTCCCCCGGTTCTTTTTCCATTATCTGCTGCTCCCCTGTTTAACATATGTATCTTCTTCATCTTCTGTATCGGAGTCACTGCTTTCTTCCCCTTTCATCCAGTTTTCCACGACCGGACATGGGACCGATCCGACTACCACAGATGGGCTTATTTTCTTCTCCTCACATCTGTGTTAGGTGTGTCACCAAACGCCGAACCGTCATCCGAACCATAATATGGTTCCAGTTCTCTGAATGTAACGTCCATGCTTACAAACATCTTCCGCTCAACTGGGCTCTAACATGCGTATCCCTTTTGAGTTGCCGTGTACCCGACAAAGACACATTTAACCGCTCTAGGATCCAATTTGCCAACTTCTGGCCTATTACCTTGGACAAAACATACACACCCAAATACTTTCGGTGGAACAGTATACGTAGTTGCACCAGTAAGCATCTCCAACGGTGTCTTCCAGTCTAATACCTGAGATGGCATTCTGTTGATGAGATAAGATGTCGTTAACACCGCCTGCCCCCATAAGTATTTTGGAACATTCATAGCCAGCATCATCATCCGTGCGACCTCCAGCAGGTGTCTGTTCTTCTGTTCGGCCACACCATTTTATGTCGGTGTATAGGCACATAAAGTTTGGCGTAGTATTCCATAAGTGGATAAATACTCAGCAACCTTCTTATTTGTATACTCCGTCCCATTGTCAAACCGTAAGCACTTAATTTTAGTACCATATTGAGTTTCTACCCGGCGATGAAAGTCTCGAAACGCCTCAAAGATGTCACTTTTATTCTTCATAAGGTAGACCCATGTCACGCGAGTATAACAATCAATAAAAGTGACAAACCATCGAAAACCGTTAATACCGGTTGTAGGACAAGGACCCCTTACGTCCGAATGTATCATATCAAATGCAGCCGAACTTCTACTTCCTGCACTCACATACGTGCTTCTGGTATGTTTACCCAACTCACAAGCATGACAAAATAACTTCTTTTTATTAGCCCTTTGGTATAAGGACGGATACATTCGACTAATAATTTTAAAAGAAGAATGACCGATACGCTGGTGGTGGAGTAGCAATTCATCTTCTACACTGCGCCGTGAATCTTCCGATGGTGTGTCTGCTACCAGAGATGCCAATGCTTTGTCCAGTCCAGTCATGTCCAAGTACCAAAGTCCCTTATGCCATGTGCCAGTCCCTAGTCGTCGTCCTGTCCCCTTCTCCTGAAAAGTCACCGTAGGAATGTCAAAGGAAACAGTACAGTTAAGATCAAGAATAATAGCACTAATAGAAAGAAAATTGACAGGAAAAAACGAAGCATATAAGACATTGGTGAGAGTTAGAGAAGGGGTGCATGCGACAGTGCCTTTACCCATGACAGGACTGGAGTTACCATCAGCAGTCTGAATGCTCTCCGGCGTCGGTAGGTGAGTATAGTCCTGTAACTCACCGCGGGACCCCGTGACATGACGAGATGTCCCAGAGTCCATAATCCAACCTGGTTGGTGGACAGCTGGTGCAAGAGCACGCGCAGGTATACCTGTGCTGGATTGGACAAAGCAAGTGATGTGGTCCCCCGAGGTAGATGACGCCCCATGACTGTCGTCCGAACCCAGCTTCGTGCTGCGTAACTTCGCGAGGAACTCCTTCTCAAGAGGGGTTAACTCAGCCAGGTGATTTTTCCCCCTTCCTCCGCCAGATTAGCTTTGTGTCCTCCAGAATAATTTTCTCTTCTACCAGCATAACCGCCTCTACCACCTCGACGTCCTCCGTAGCCCCGTCCACTATCACTCGACTGACTGTGTAGGGGTTTTGGACAAAATCTGATATAATGCCCTGAGTCACCACAGTTGTGGCAAACACCGTCCACAGAGGGAGGCTGATTGAAGGTGGCAAGGGCAGACTTGTTAACAGTGGCTTGTTCCCCTTGGAAAGAGCCCTTGTTGGGCATCAACTTCAAGCGAGCCTCTTCTTGTGCCATGGCAGCTATGGCTTCTTCTAAGCTTGGAAGCACGGGCTGTGCCATGAGTACATTCCTTCTATGCTCAAACACAGGGTTAAGACCCTTCAAGAACTTCATCATCCGTTGACGCAAAATATAATCCAAGAACTTTTGGAAATGTTTTGTAAATACTGGTTCGACTTCGACATCTTCCATCCCAAGAGAATCATAGTGATCCAGATCAGACCAGTACTTCTTCAACAGTTCTGCATACTCAGAGATGGTGCGGTCGTCCTGGGCCACCCTATCAAGTTCATCCTGCAGTTGGAAGACCCGTATAGGATTGCCTGAGCCTGAGTACATATCTTTCAAAGTTCGTCATATATCAGCAGCAGCCTCCATTGCCTCTACATTGCCCGACACCTGGTCGGTCAAGAAGGCTGTCAACCATCCAGCCACAACATTGTTGACAATTTTCCAAATAGCAAACTCCTTTGAGGAGGGATCATCTGGCGCCTTGGTTTGGCCATTGACGTAGCCAACCAAGCCACGTCCCTTTAGCGTTCGCATGGCCTGCCGTGACCATTTCAAGTAGTTGGACGTTCCTTCCAACTTCGTCTCCAGCTTGTCCAGCTTTTCTATTTTGTAGGGTGACGGATCCACATCAGTATGGATCACACGTGGGGTCACCTCGGTTAATCTCTTTGATAAAATATCATCAACCAAGGCCTTCATATCGTCTGTTGTCAGTTTATCACTGATCGAATCCATGGTGTCGTCAAATGTGATTCGTCGTCTTCGTCGGCTTCGTCGTCGTCGTCGTCTTTGTCGCTTTCGTTGTCGTCGTCTTTATGTAAAGTCTTCAACAGAGACCTTACGAATGCGCTATTAACGTGGCAAACACCGGCGCGCGCATGTAGACCCTAATTTGCAGATCGATAATGGAAAACAAATAAAGCATTTGTAATTCCGGAGGACGTAATCTAGGAACAGAAGGTGCAAATAAAGTATTTGACAGCCATCCGTCTTCGAATAACCGTCCACAGAATCTCGCTCTCAAATTAGGGTTCTCTTTTTTTTTAGAAAAATGGGAGGGGTTCGGCAGTAGTGGGTCGGAAGAGGGAGGGGGCGTCGGAGGGGGGGGGGCAGGGGGGTCGGCAGGGGGGGCGTCGGGGGGGCTGGGGGTTAGGGTCGGCAGGGGGGGCTGGGGGTTTGGGTCGGCAGGGGGGGCTGGGGGTTAGAGTCGGCAGGGGGGGCTGGGGGTTAGGGTCGGCAGGGGGGTCGGCAGGGGGGGCTAGGGGTTAGGGTCGGCAGGGGAGGCTGGGGTTTGGGGTCGTCGGGGGGGGGGGGGTGTGGTTTGGGGTTAGGGTCGGCAGGGGGGGTCAGCATCAGGGGGGGTCGACAGGGTTGGGGATGGGATGGAAATTTTTTTTTGTGTGGTTATGACTTTGATACCATGTAGAAAATAATTGTTATGTTTTTATTGATTGGCTACTCGACTACTTATAGGGAGTCTAGCTCCTCTTCATACTACAGTTTTCCAATGTGGGACTAAATCCCTTATTAGTTCTCAACAGGCTGGATAGAGGAGGGGCGTCAAGAGGAGTTTTTTTTTGGGGGGGGGGGGGGGGGGGGGGGGGGGGGGGGAGAGAAATATTTGGAGGAATCGAATATTTGGGAATAAAAGAGAGGGTTCCTATTGTATATATATTTTTCAGTGACTGAAATTTCAGTCGTTGGACATTCGTTTATAATTTAGAAATAGCGACTAACTACACAAAATTTGTTAGTCGCTAGAAAAATTATTAGATAGTCCCTACGCTGTAGCAACGGAAATGTGATCCATAGTCAATTGAATTACGAATTTGTACACTTTTAGTCATTGTTTAGTCGCTGATCTAGCAACTAACTTATTTCAGTCGCTAGGTAAGTCGCTAATCTGTCATATTTTTGTAGCCACTGTAGTGAAGCCATCGGCGGGATCGCAATTGCAGAAGAGATTGGCATCCTTTATGAAACTTAGAATACGAAGAGAAACCAAGAAGAGGAAGCAATTAATTGTCAAAGATACTCTATGGAGCGGCTGAAGGATTAGAATGAAGTGAGAGGAAATATATAGTAGAAAAGAAATGAGGAGATGGAAAATATTTTTATTATTTTTGAGAAGTGGTAAGAATCCACACGTTACAGTAAACATGAAACAGTGACTCCAATATTTGTTTTCTTACTGTTATTTTTCTTTTCAAGGAGACGAGACACGCTCCGATTGTACTCATTTCCAATCGTATCCAAACATAATTGCAGAGCTCATAAGAAAAGTTTATGATTAACATTTCCCTTTATTTTGTTTTTATAATATCATATATATGCTGAACTTACTTATCACAATGTTAAAAGAACCAAGTTAATAGCAACTCCATGTATTAAAATAACTATGTCATGTAAAGAGACCTAATAGTCATGAACTCCACAATTATTATTATTTTTCCCACAATTATATATATATATATATATATATATATATATATATATATATATATATATATATATATATATATATATGATTGAAAATGAGTAGAATTAATAGAATGGAAACCTTCTCGAATTGTAAAAGAAAGAGAGAAACTACCCACCGGTTTGAATTAGAGTTACGTTTTATTCAATACATTATTTAAACTGGAAATTGCTGAGAAACCCAATTTCGGGGTGAGCTTTTATGAAATGCCCACCCGCTGGATAAGTTTTATGAAATACCCAGAATTAAGTATTATCACGTTAAATATTCCAAGATTCTCTTTTAGATGCCACCCGCTAGAAACTGCTATTTTTATAATACCGAAACTACCCCTCCGCGCGAATTGGTCATCTATATGTATTTGAATTCAAAAAACTCAGATCTGGATTGCGATTTTCGTCTTCTTCTTCTTCACGAGAAATCTGAATTCCATTGCTCTCATATTCAGCAGAGATCGCAAAGATCGTTCGTAGTTCGGTGTATTTTTCTTCAGTCGAACTCAGATCATCGCTCGTCATCTTCATCACCATCATCATCATCTTCATCGTGGAGACATGTGAACTCAGATCTTCAATTGTGGAGAGAAGATCTTTCTTCTTCTTTTCCATAAGAATTATCATCGCTTTGAAAGAAGAACGAAACTCTTTATTCCTGAAAAACTAAATTACACGTTTTAACACTGGAAATGACCATTCTCCGTCTTAATTAGGACGGAGAATGGCATTCTCCGTCCTAATTAGGACGGAGAATGCCATTCTCCGTTTTATTTAAGACGGAGAATGCATTCTCCGTCCTAATTAAGACGGAGAATGACATTCTCCGTTTCCGTCTTAATTAGGACGGAGAATGACATTCTCCGTCTTATTTAGGACGGAGAATGGCATTCTCCGTTTTATTTAAGACGGAGAATGCTATTCTCCGTCCTAATTAACACGGAGAATGGCATTCTCCGTCCTAATTAACACGGAGAATGGTCATTCTCCTGCGTTTTAACACTGGAATGACCATTCTCCGTGATAAATTACACGGAGAATAGCATTCTCCGTCCTAATTAAGACGGAGAATGGTCACTCTCCGTCCTAATTAAGACGGAAAATGGCCATTCTCCGTCTTAATTAGGACGGAGAATGTCATTCTCCGTTTTATTTAACACGGAGAATGACATTCTCCGTTTCATTTAACACGGAGAATGACATTCTCCGTGTTTCTTACACGGAGAATGGTCATTCTCCTGCGTTTTTAACACTGAAATGACCATTCTCCGTGTAAATTAAGACGGAGAATGTCATTCTCCGTCCTAATTAAGACGGAGAATGGTCATTCTCCGTGTAAATTAAGACGGATAATGCCATTCTCCTGTATTTTATGGTTAGCTGAAACTTTGGAGGGCCATAACTTTTGACTGGGAGGTCGAAACGAGGTCCCGTTTGTCGCAAAATGAGCGTATCGTCGAGGAGGTCAAAATAACGGTTTTACCGTTAGACGGCCTTCCGAAATTTTAGATTCGCAAAAAAATGATGTTTGGACCTCCGTTTTAGCACTTTTGCCGTTCGTCCCGGTCTTTCCGAAATTTTTCGACGAGTTTTTGAAGATTTTTGAGGAGAAAACCTAGATTCGAAAGTGAGCAGCGTATGGAAGAAGATGGAGTATTGAAACGTTTTTTTTAAGAGCAGTTTTGTGGATGTTTCCAATAAATTAAAAGGAAGGGCAAAAGGGTCATTTGGAACCCGCTTTGGATAAGTTTCTCTAATTCTGGGCACGCGATGAAAATTTTTTTAGCGGTGGGTTTTACATAAAACTTTTTTAGTTTTTGGGCATTTCATAAATCTTCCCTTATTTAAAATCATTCGAGGTGACGTTTTTTCAAATGTACCATTCATTTAAAAAAATTCAAATTGACGTTTTTTGAACCATAGGAAAATGGACGTTTGAATAAACGGGTTCAAACATAATTACCATCAATGCTAACCCTTGACATCCCTTTTTTTTTTTTTTTTTTTTTTACTTAGAATACGTGTGGGTTCTTACTTCTTACCACCTCCTTTCCATAATATATTAACCTCTTTTTTCCTGCTATATATACATTTTGCTCTCATGACTTCTTCTTTAGTTCTTCAGCAGCAGCAGCAGCAGCAGCAGCATAGTAGAGAGTACCAACTATCATTGATAATTAATGGCTACTTGGTTTCTCGTGGCATTCCTTGTTACGCTGAACTTCCTGCAGGATGCCAACAATCTAGCCTTTTGCGCCGGGGATCCCACCGACGGATTCACTGCCGTGCCGCTGACGGAAAAGAATTTCGAGATACAACGGCCATACAACCTACCGGTGGACGCTCGCTACAGCTACATCGACGGATGTGCGCAAGCTCTGGGTCTATTCCACGGACAAGCCACATTTTGCCGGTAGCACAACCAAGCCTCGCACTGAGTTGCATATAACTGTACGTAATGGCCTAACTAACTTAAACCCCCTGTTCAATTATGTTTCTTAATTACTTGATAGCCATTGGTAACCTTTAGTAGAAATAAGATTTTTTTCTAAGGGCACCACATTTTTTACTGGAACTAGTCCAAAAGATGTTCAAAAAAAAATTACAAGTTTGCCATCCATTTTTTACTTGGGACTAGTCCATTTTTTCCAGCAAGTAGGACTGCCAACTTAGTGGTAAGTGAGAAGTTCTTTCTTTTTTTTTTCTTTTTTTTTTTTTGGTTTATTTATTTTGGGATAAAGTTAGTCGTTTATGATTCCCTGTCTTAGGCTACCAGCACCGGAACCCTTTTCCATTACTTGGACTGAGATTCAAACACATGCCCACTCCTGCCTTTCATGGAGGTTTCCAATTGTGTTGAACAGATCTCCTCTGATTTCTTGCAAGCAGGGACATACCTACTCTTCAGGTGTGTGGCAGTTCGAAGGGAATGCTTACGTTCCCCAAGGGACGACCGGCGTGTCCATCATGCAAATCTTCGGTGCCAATGGAGAGGCCACGACCTTGATGTTGTGGGTTGAGGACGGCGCCCTCAGATACTACGAGCGCCAGATAGTCGAAGACGACATCTACAACAAATGGTTTCGAGTGAATGTGATACATGACGTCGAAGCAAGGAAGGTCGTGGTCTTCGTTAATGGAGTTCTCAAGCTGACTGTGAGCGACCATGGAGGAAACAATCATTTCTTCAAGTTCGGGGTTTACGAGCAGAAAGACAGCTCCAACTACATGGAGTCGCGTTGGAAGGGGGTCAAGCTGTTTCAAGAAGTCTGATTAAAATCATGATACGAGAGATGAACGACAAATAAAATAAGGGTATAGGTTTGGTCACTCAATGTTTGAATTATTTAAATTTCACGCCCTCAGCATGTAAAAAAAATATACATGGAGTGACTATAAGACTTAAATATTTCAAACATTGGGTGGTGACCAAAAATATAATTTATCCAATAAAATAATGCTAAGTTTGCTAAATATAAAAAGATCTATGTCCTATTTTCTCTTTTCATGTTTAATGCAAAAGTAAGGTATAAAAGTAAGCAAACTCATATTTGTACTATCTATAATCAAAGTAATTAATACAATGATGGTAAAGGTTTGTATGTGTTTGGATAGAGCAAACGATGAAATGAACCTATAATGACTCGAGGTTTATATTGTCAAATGAACCTTTTATATGGTTTATATTTTTTTTCTGCTGCATATTCGGTGGACTGGAAAAGGAGTTTGAGGTCAAGATGTGTAACAGGCCGGACCACGGCCCGATTTGACCGGATTTAATCGGTTGGGGCCGAGATTAGCCGAGGAGAGAAAGCAAGCTGGACTGGACTGGCGTGGGAAAGAATATGCAAACCTGCTTGGGGTCCATGAAACGGACTGGGAGTTCAGGGCTGGTCTGGGCCGGCCTGGTTTAATCCAAAAGAAAAAAATTGAAGAAAAAATAAAAAATTGAAAAGGAAAAATTGGAAAATTTTTAATAATGCATTTTAATTAAATATGTTAACATTAACTAACAAAAAAGTTGGAAGTTGGAAGTTGATATTTTATTTTCATAAAATTTATAATAAAATATACAAGTAGTTTTTTTCATTTTTTTCGTCCGTCTTTCGTCCAAGTTTATTTCTCAGCTCCTCCTCCGGTAGCGTCGTCCAAAGTAAGAGACTGACAGTCCAGTTCGCTGATGTCGGCAGTTTTATCTCTTGAACTTTGAATTCGTTTTTTCGCACGAACCCAATCTTAAACTCAGAAGCAGACTTCCAAAATGTATGTCAGTATCATGCTACTCTTCTTGCTTAACATACACTACCAGAATATCACATATTAGCGACGTACTAAGAAGTCGCTAAAATGTAAGAAAACGTCGCTAAATGTATTCAACGATGTTTTTTGCGACGTTTTCGGGTTGTCGCGTTACTTCAAATTGCTGACAGCAAAAACGTCACTGCTGCGATGTTTGTCAGCAACGTCTGCACGTCACTAAATTTGCGACGTTTATCGACTTCATGTCGAAAATGTAGCGACGCAGAATAAGGCGCTAAACGTCGGGATAAGTTGCAGGACTTGGCAACATTTTGACAACGTCTACCGACGTTTAGCGACTCCCATATTCAACGCTAACTGCCGGTGATTTTTTGCAAAATTAGCGACGTGTAGCGACTGCTACCGACGTTTAGCGACGACGTCTTAGTCGCTACGCGTCATTGACCTGCAGGATTCACCGACGCTTAGCGACTTCTTTGCGCGTCGCTAAACGTCGGTAACAGTCGCTACACGTCGCTAATTTTGCAGAAAATTTTTAAAAAATAGGAAACTAAATGACTTATTCTTCTAGTGTGGTGTCCCTACAATTTAATAATTAACAATTAATATGAATAGACCCGGAGCAGCCCTCTGTTGAATTCTCTGGGTTCGCCGACCCCTTCGGTGGAACACTCAACACCAAAAAATTCATATACATTTAAAACGAATAATAGAATAAAATACAAAGAAAATGGCACATTAGAATTACAAATAAGTCTACAAATCCAGTATGAAGAATATCCTATCGTATACAGATCAGTGCAATAAATAAATATCCACGTAAATAAGTCTACACACAAGCAACCAATAAAGTCTTAAAGCCTCAACAAATATAAAATATTCAACCCAATATCATGGGTATACCACTAAAAATATGTCACAACCCGCTCCCGAATAATCGAACACGAATCGGACACGTCCAGCCTTCGTCGTTAGACACGACGAAGTAAGCTGTAACAATCTAGGGGAACTACAAGGCAATATGAAATAAGTACAATCACAGCATCTCTATAAATGATCCCAGAATTTAAAGTACAATATTCTATAATTTATTACATTTTATCTAGCAAGGTAAAGTAAAGTCTGAGTCTCAGGTATGAAGAAATGTACACTGCCTAAGGTAAGGTAACTAGGCCTCATCGGCCTCCAAGTCCAATGCAGTTTCAGCTGACTCTAGCACGTCAGCAGGCTCACGCCCATAATACATGTCACAAATTGCCTCTATATCACCTGCAACTTATCCAATCAGGAGCAGAGCAAAGCACAGTTCTAGTTAATGAACAAGAACATAATGATATGAAAAGTACAAGAGAACATGTAAAGCATAAAAAAGAACATAAAAGTACATGAATGTAAAGTACAGAAAATAAAGTACAAGAATGTAAATCATGAACCTGAAGTAAAAGACATGACATGTGCACAATATTTGAAATACAACTAGCCTATGTGACCGGCTGGGATAAGTACAGGAATAAGCACAGGAGTACAGGAATAATGGGTACGGCTTAGGGCCCGCGTGCACAGTGCGAGGCCTAAGCTATCTACATGAATATCAGAACATGGGTTTGGTCACATAGCTAGTATATTTTCCCTCTCCGACCACTAGTAAGTACAAGACATGAAAGTACAAGTGAACATGATATCGTGTCATGACGTGTCACAAGAAAAGTACAGGAATAATGTAAATGAACATGAACCATAGAATGTACTTGCCTTGCTCCGGGAAAGTACGGGTAATGAATGGAGCTGGATGTCCTCCTGGTTAATTAAGTGTAAGCTGGTTAAGTTCTACCATTATATTATTTATTTCAAATAATAAACTCACTCTTCATTAAGTTCTATCTTTAATAAACTAATCTCTTAGAACTTAGATAATCACAACTAAAATTGTTTTAAGGAAGATTTATTTATACTAGGAGTTAGGGCAACCATATTGCTTTTACCAAAAACATTTGCATAGCTATATTAAACAAGTGGCTCACTTATGAATCCCATCTAATTAGTCCAGAATGTAACCTCCCAACTTAACTATTGTAGTTCTCATTTCAGTCCAATAGAAGATGTTAATGTATCAATCAAAACACAACACAACTATTGGCCCCCAGATTTTATGTCGAAAACTGAACATCAAACTCAACCTCACATTCCTCATATAGGCAACTTTAAAATCCACATGCCCTTTCCCAGGTTGTTGGTGCTAAAACTCAACTTCTCTAATTCGAGTGGATCTGTAACTGCTTGTTTTCAAAAATGAGGATAAACTTGTCATTTTTTTATATTCCTATATTTTTGTAAATATTTATTATTATTATTGAATTTTGGGGATTTGTTTAGTCGGGTCGGAGTTTCGTCTAGTTTTGACTTGTGTTAGTGGTCCGGGTAGTTTAGACTCTAGTCGGGACTCAAAGATTAGAAGGCATGGCCCAAAACTCATCTCATTAGGCTAGTGCATTTAGACTAAACCTACATGACAAGTTTAGTCATTTAAAGATTAGAAACTTGACCCTTTTGATCCCAAACCTTTGTATGAGTTAGATGAACCATATTGTTCATGCTTGATATTTTATTATATTATGTGGATTGAGATGTAGTAGATTCTAGAACAACCAGACAGCTTATAGGTATTCGAGCTGGACTGGAGTTCTCTCGATACGTAGCTGACATGTATACGTATCCTAGTCCTATGTATTTTGGGACTGGAGCGTTACATGGGCGGATGTTATATGGACGAGAGGATCGTCTACAAAGATGAAGCTCTGTGCATACAAAACCATTCGCAATCGTCTCCTCACCAAAGATAGATTAGCAAAATTTGGTGTACAGCTACCAAATACTAGCTGTGTAATGTGTGGAAATGCGACAAGCCTCGAGACGAGGGATCATGTGTTTTTTCAATGTCTGCTGTCAAGTGCTATTTGGAAGAGGTATCGAAGGTATCTGGGCATTAATAGGCACCGACAAGAAGGCCTACAGGATATAGTCGAGGAAGTATTGGAATTGAAGACGAAAGGGACAGAGATATATAGGAAAGCCAAAATCCGACTTCTGAGCTCGATATAGCACGTATGGAGAAAAAGAAACATGAGAATCTTGAGGGTAAGGCAGCTATTATTAACATCATTGTAAATAGTATAGAATATGGTATCAAATGCCTAGAAGGCAAATGATTTGAGTAGGGAGAGATTCTTTCATAGAAAGTGATTGTACAGTGATTTGGAGAGCAATCTCCTATTTTTGCAATAAGAAGTACCCAGTTCTTCATATATATATATATATATATATATATATATATATATATATATATATATATATATATATATATATATATATATATATAGAGAGAGAGAGAGAGAGAGAGAGAATAAGGAAGGTGAGGTGCCACCCTATGGGTGGTGGCTATGTGTCACCCCCATGCTATCATCATGCACCGAAAAGTGTGCAAGTACATGATTATAACCCCCAAGCTATCATCATGCACCGAAAAGTGTACAAGTGCATGATGATAGCATAGGAGGGTGACATATAGCCACCTCACCGCCCTTATTTTTACCGTGATAATAGCATGAGTAATGCTATTCGTACCACCAATACATCCCTCCTTATGTGATAGCTGACGTGGCATGTTAAATAATATTATGTGTTATCTGATATGGTCGATGGCATGACAAATTTTAACCCAAAAAAGTTAATTACCCAATTTTGTCCATGTTAATTTAACGTTAATATTAATATTAATTAATGTTAATATTAATGTAAAAATTAAAATTAATTAATGTTAATATTAATATTAATAGTAACGTAAATATTAATTTTAATGTTAATGTTAATGTTAATGCTAATGTTAACATTAATTTTAATGTTAATGTTAATTTGAATTTTAAAATTTGTCACGTCAGCTGCCACATCAACATGCCACGTCAGCTACCACGTAAGGAGGGACGATTTGGAGATACAATTTGGAGGGACAAACAACATTATTCTGTATATATATATATATATATATGGGTCCGGATCGGGAGCCCCTTTTCTGGAGCTCCGCCGAAGCCCCGCGATCCTTGACCGTTGGATCGCGCGGCATCACGTGGGTCTTGCGCGATCCGATGGTGCAGGAGGGCGGGGCTCCACGGGTGTATATATATATATATATATATATATATATATATATATATATATATAGAGAGAGAGAGAGAGAGAGTAAGGGAGGTGAGGTGCCACCCTATGTGTGGTGGCTATGTGTCACCCCCATGCAATCATCATGCACCGAAAAGTGTACAAGTGCATGATGATAGCATGGGGGTGACATATAGCCACCTCACCTCCCTTATTCTCTCCATCCCTCTCTCTCTCTATATATATATATATATATATATATATATATATATATATATATATATATATATATATATATATATATATATATATATATATATGGAACATGTAATTGAGATATAGACTCCTGGTCCGAAGGCCTACAAACTCGGCCCGAAGGCCCGCACCCATACTTGTACTTCACCGCATCAGACTCGACCCGAAGACCCGCACCAGCACTTGTATCTCATCGCATCCGTCCCGCACTCACATTTGTTCCTCCACATGGAATTAAATGTGATTCACCCGTTGCTCGAACCTGCAACCTCTTGGGAGGATGTACCTCACTCTATAACCACTTGAGCTGGAGGTCATTGGCATATATATATATATATATATATATATATATATATATATATATATATATATATATATATATATATATATATATATATACAGAAATGCTCCAAAACCAGCCAGCTGGTTTTGTATTATGAAACCAACCTACGTTATACACATTGGATTGGAATTGCATGGTTGAGATTAAATGACTTAAAAGGGTGGTGGGGTCTACACCTTTTAATCTCAACCATGCAATTCCAATCCAACGTGTATAACATAGGTTGGTTTCATAATACAAAACCAGCCGGTTGGTTCTAGACCTACATATATATATATATATATATATATATATATATATATATATATATATATATATATATATATATATATATATATATATATATATATATATATATATATTTCAACAGAGAAGACATTTTATTGAAAATAGGAAGTGGCTCCAAAAGAGCAGTACATTGACTACCAGAGGCGAAACACACAAAACGGCTCTCGTGAGCTAAGCAGGAAACGTAAAATTGGAAAAGGTGGAATTTTGAAATTTTGAAAATTCGAAAATTCAAAATTCAAAACTAAACGGGTGGGCTGACAGCCCTGTGGAGAGAGGGCACGAAGCCCAATGAGGTCTGTGCGCTGCTCGAGGGCACGCAAAATGAAAAGGTTAGGGGGACGCGCTGCCCGAGGGGGCAGCGCACTGCACGAGGGTGGGCGGGTTGCACGAGGCGCCTCGGGCCCCCTGCTGGGGCGGGGGCCGGTGAGCGCCGGTGGTGAATGACACGGGTCGGACGGAGGGGGTAGGGCGGAAGGTCTCCGGCGGCCGACGGACGGGAGCCGGTCGGAAGAGAAAGGGGAGGGAGGGAGGGGATACGCCGTGGAGGGGGCGGCACCGGGCGGATGGAGGGGGGAGGAGCGCCGGGTGGGGCGGAGGGCGGGGAAGGGAAAGGGAAGGGGGAGGGGAGGGGAGAGGGAAGAGGAGGGGGGATGATGGCCGCCGAGAGGGAGGAAAGAGGCACGGTCAGCCAGCGGAGGGAGGAGTTACCACCGGAGGGGGGTCCTACTGCAGGAGCCGGAGAGATCTCCTGGGTCCGCCAGCGGGGGGGGGGAGGGCTGGGAGGGGTCGATGACGTCACGGGGGGGAAGCAAAACTGTCACGACCCGCACCCACTGTGAGGGTACGAGAGCGTAACAACGCTCAGCCTACGCCGCAGTGTCGGCGGTTAGAACGCTGTTCTAGGTCATGAACTATAACTAACATAATATGAATACTCTCCATAAGGAGGCCAACACAGAGGTACAACTTAATCACAATCTAAGGTAGAATGTAGCATGATGGAAAATAGATAAGAAATCCTCAACTGAGGTACAGCAGAAAGAAATAACAAAGTCTCAACATCTCTAAAATATACAACTCTGAAAATAAGACAACAGCTAAACATGAAAAGAAAGGACAGTCTAAGCTATCTACACTATACAAGGTATCATCCTGAGCAGCTGCCTGAACCTCCCCAGGGGTCCAGGTCACGAGTGTCAACTAGGCAAACTCCAAGTAAGGGTGCAGGGTTCCTCATCATCCTCTGTAAAATTTTCAACAGGTCCATTCAGGACGGAAGCGAGCACAAAACAACTCACGCAGTTCATATCATGTTAGGAAATATAAAGCATGTAATAGAGTAAGGTACATGAAACACTGAAAGAAGAATGTATACGAAAACAGCAGAGATTTGATAATGGAAAATATCTATATATGATAAGTAAGAACTGTAAGCAACATGTGATTTAGAGCACAATATGGTTATGTAAACGGGTTAGGTTATACAATAAAATTGGACTCCTTTGTACGTGGGTGTACAATGGACATATACAATTTCTTATACAATAGGATTGATCACATAACCAATTTTACTCTCCCTTCCCAATCAATACACAAGGATCCAATTCAGTTACGTTACCTTATACAATGGCTTGTACAATGGCTTGTACAATGGCCCAATGTGATAATGAGAGTACAATATGCACAATGAGTGTACAATGATAAGGATATTCAATAAATATAATTTGTAAGTGAAACGTACATCACAATATGTATTTAGTGAATACAAGGAGATAACATCTCAGAAAAAGATCCACATAGTACTAATCCGTGATAATGACCATGTCAGCATCAAGTACAGTAATCTAGAGCAAGAATATAAATTCAGACAAGTATGAAACGGTCAGAGAATGTACTCGCCTCGTATCCGAATGTCTGAAGTAAATATACTGTCCGAGATGAGGTACCTGACTCCTAGTTAGAGCAACACAAGTCAAGATGTATACAGGGGATGATAATAGTAATCTATAATGCATCTGCATGATGTCTAGGTCAAACTAAACTAAAGTCAACACTTGGTCAACTCTAGTCAACCACACTAGTCAACTAGGTCAAGTCATAGCCCAAACAAGTCTAATAAGTCTCACTAGGCCTAACCAAGCCTAGGCTAGCAGTCACACACCAATCACAAGGCTATACAAGCCAACACAAGTCACACATCAAGATACATCACTATCATGCATATTCTATATATTATATTTATATATATATATATATATATATATATATATATATATATATATATATATATATGTATAAGAGAAAGGAACTAACATGCAAAGCTATGTGTGTGTGTGAACATGGAGGTGTACATAAAAAGAGAAATCAACACTAGTTATGAGTTTACACTACACATGGCACAAAGCTAACCCATCTACATTACACATGTATTATACTTAACATGCATGGCTACAAGTATACATCTATATACATTAGAGTAGAGACTATTTAAGTTATAACTAACATGCATCTATACTTTACATAAATCTATATATATTATAGCAATCATTTAGAGAAGGGTTACATGGCATGGTGGTTGATATAGAGTGGGGTGTCCTTGTGCAGAGGGTGAAGTTCATTCTCAGTTTAGTTCCACATTTACATATAAACTAAAGTGAGCTATCCCATAAACTGGTGTAACTAACCACATAAAATGAACCATGTTATCTGAAATCTGCCATTAAGCCAACATCACATATGCATACAGCTCATGCATTGTCTAATACTGAAATTAACTAACATTTCGAATTAAGGGGTTGAAGGTTAACATTACATTCATAGACATTCCACTATATTGAAAACTAAAATTGGCTTGGCAATAGGAAAAGGAAGGTATATATGCTTACATGGACAGTTCAGTGTTCGAACAACCTAAAATGAACTAACATTCAATCTAATTATCAGCTATACATTGGTTCTATGTCTACATATGAAATCTGATATTGCATTTACAATATTTATACATTATGCATTCATATCTATCATTACATATATACCTTGCATTTATATCTAGCATTCATTATATACTTTCATGCATGCATTGTATATCATTCTTTCATTCATGCATTTATGTATTGCTTACATACATTATATTAATTTTATTCCTACATGCTTGCATTCAACCATATATATACATTAATGTAAAGAGGATATATATATATATATATATATATATATATATATATATATATATATATATATATATATATATATATATCATTTCATTCATCTAACATATCATGCATTACATCTATTATTACATTACATTCATGCTTGCATTCATTCATCATTCATTTATTCTCTTGTACCACTATATGCACCATACATTACATACTATGGAACCTACATATTCATCACAAGCCATACTTATACATGCTTACATTAGATAGGATACTTACACCTCATACATCATTTATTTAACCATTTACTCATGCTTGCATTCTCTATTTAATTACATAATGTATATACATTAACATGGATTAAAATTAAATAGAACATTATATTACACACAAGGGTGCACAAGATGCATATGCCGAATAGTAACTCCTACTAATAATTAATACTGTATCATCTCAGCATGAATTAAAATTTAGGATTAAAGTATATTATAGATCTATGTGTTAGCTTTCCGAAACTTCAAACGGATCGCGTTTTCGTTTCCGGAAACTTCCGAAATCGCGAAAACACCGAGAACGCGTTTGTCTTTCGTACAGCTGACACTCAAATAATTCTCCAGAACGTTACATAAAGAATTAGGCCTATTAATACATGTTTTTGGAAAGCTAACTTCAATACGGTTCTTCTAAAAAAATGGGAGATTAAACCGAACTTTGAGGTAGAAGTTATGACATTTCTAAGTTAGGACTGAAATTAAAAACGTGGATAAAAATCATGACGGGTTTAGGTAGTTTGAGACAAAAGAACACAAGTATATAACATAATATATCAAGAACTCACTCTCTACACTAATATATGTATATGAGACACTATAGAACATATCTCCAATACAAAAATATGAGATTAAACATGTAATAATTCATTCATACATAACAACAACACATAGTGTGTCCAAATTTGGGATTTTCCCACATGGACACAACCACAACACAAAGGACACCCCTATGACCTCCAAATGGACACGAAATGGACACAAATGGAGATACAACCATGGGAGTCATTCCTATGAGTTCAAAATAGACCTATATGCATGAGGAAATGAAAAGGAGAAGGGATTTATACCTCCCGGTAGATCGAATCGAAGAAAAGCCTTCCCGGAGCGACACCGACACGTAGAGATTCCAAAAGGACACGAACGAGCTCCGAATCCTCCCAAACTTGGGTAGCTTCCTCCTTGGCTAGAATGGAGAAGGAAAAAAGAAGATTTGGCGGTGAAATGGAAGGATTTGGTAAAAAAAATTGCTAGGGATTGCTCTCTAGAAATTTGGGGAAGAACAAGAGAGAGTGTGGATGAGAATAATGAAATAAACTTGAGCCTATCCTCTCCAAAAGTGGCTGGCCATATGGGGCTATTTGTCCTATTATGGTAAGGTCCAAAATGCCCCCACTAACCTATTCTATGAGTATTAGGAAAGGGCTAATTGGTTGGGGCTAAATTAGTCATTCTAAAGTCTCTAATCACACTAACCTTATCCATAATAATTAGTCTAACCTCTAACTAAAATATTTCTATCATGTGGACTAAAATTAATATTATATGGGCCATGCCTAACTAGTGTGTGGGTCCCACTAGAGTCAAACTACCCCCGGGTCCTCGTTTCAAGTCGGATTGAGTTGAAATTCGAACCCGACTCAAATAACCCCAAAACAATATCATATATAATGAAATAATATCAAAATAATTCAAAGAGGTCAAATGCAAAAAAAATATCCTTAGGCCAAAAATGATATTAAAATATCATAATCACATGGTTAGGCTCTAGGTCAAACAGTCTCTAGGGTTTCACTAGCAAAACGTCAAAACTACAAGTCATTGATTTAAATAATTTTAAAATGATTTAAAATCACCAAAAATCATATCATAAATTAAATATTATTATTAAAATAATTATAAACACGAAATTTCAAAATTACCCTCATTTGGAAAACTGGGTGCTACAACTCTACCCACCTTAGAAAAATTTCGTCCTCGAAATTTAAGATCGATAGTACTCCTTCTAGAGCCTCTAACCTACACAATATCTAAGGTAACACTTCCTAACACTGGAACAATAAACGGACATCTAAAAAGTGTCAATCTAGGAATACCTCCAATACTGCTCTGCTGTACGGCGGTAATGGAACTTCAATAGAATATGGACTGGAACCTATATCCTAGGGACTTGACCTATTTTAAAGTGGTCTTAACTAAGGATAAAAATGAACTGATCATAGGCTATAGGTATGCTCAAACTATTATCTTCCTATTAACCATCTATTAATACATTCTATTACCATAGGAACGATGCATTACTAAGACATATAGGCCCCTATCTCTCATAACACATTTATACTCACCAAAAGACTAGTACATCCTATCAAGGCTGATACTATAATCTCTCCTAAATCTCCTAAGCTACATGTTTATAGACACACATCCCCACATCAAGGACTAACCCATATATATTTACAACTGATACTAATGGAGTGACGTCCCTATTTTCCAACAATCAAGGTCTAATTTTTTTTTTATCTAAATCATACAATTTGAAGGAATAATATACAAGGTCAGGACATACCGTAGCAGTTGGAAGTCTCACCTAGGTACACTAATCATTCTAGGTCAAAACAGTACTATGGTATCAACACACAAACAATCTAGGGTGTCCTAATTGGGAAGGTAAGGGAACAATAATCATCAAGGTTGTAGGGCTGTCTACCATCCTATATGTAACTGGTTGGTATTATAGATAACATGAGAATTATCTGCAATGGGTTACTATTCTAACACCAATGCTAACTATCACCTCTAGGGTACAGACACTCTACAAGTTATCATACCATTATACTATGAAGGAACTACCTATGAATAAGCTCTACAAAACTAAATATCCCTACTCCTAAGTCATTTATAACAATCAAAAGGGTATAATGTTTAAACCTTCTCAAGATACAATCTGTTAATCATATGCGTCTGTCCAAAATCATGTTGTCCAGAGTCTTCATCATGCTAGTGAGCAAGGCTACGATAATCACAGAGTCCTTGACTAAGGTACATACCTCTAGGTTCATGGTATTTAAAATTTTGCACTGCCGCATACGACGACGATAACCTTAAATTTCCATACCCGAGAATACACCCAAAATCTAACTACATGTCCTCACTATGCCAACTAACACGACTATCGAGGATTATAGATCCCATGATTTAGGCGACCTAGCCCATATGATTTTCTCAGAAGAAAAAAAACACAACAAAAGAGTAACATGACAAAATTAATCAATCAACAAGGAACAGATGGAATCGGATTTCAAGGTAATTATAAAAGACAATTGCGGGAATGGAATTGAGAAGAACGGAACTTGCAGCAAGATCTCCAACGGTCTGTGCATCCTCGACTGTCCTGATGATAGCTCGCCCTGCTGGTTTTCTCCGGCCTGATGCTGATACTGCACAAATCTCTGATGTTGATGCTGCATGAATCGCTGCTGCTGAGAGAAACCGGAAATGAAGGAAAAAGTCTCTGTACAGACGGAGGTACACCTCCAATATAGCAGAAATGCCAACCTGAGTCAGCACAACAGAAGCTGCGGTCTCGAGGCCCTGATGAACAGGACGAGAGGTTGCCAGCCTCTCGATAGTATCCCCCGAACCGAAGCGATGAGATCGTGTCTTCATAACCATCATGAAGACAGATCAAAACAAGAAGTAATTTCTGAGAATGAAGTGAAAATTCAAGGAGAACAGTTTATATTCAAGGGAAGTTAATAAGCAACAATATTAGACAAAAGGAATCGGATTAAGAGTTTTTCCTAATGTGATTGAGTACCTCCAAAAATATCCTAATCCTACTGCAGGCTGTAGTGATACTCTAGTTCGAATACCACTACATAAACTCGACCTGCATGGGCCACCACTAAAAATGTGTCACGACCCGTACCACTGTGAGGGTACGAGAGCGTAACAACGCCCAGCCTACGTCGCAGTGTCGGCGGTAGAACGCTGTTCTAGGTCATGAACTATAACTAACATAATATGAATACTCTCCATAAGGAGGCCAACACAGAGGTACAACTTAATCACAATCTAAGGTAGAATGTAGCATGATGGAAAATAGATAAAAAATCCTCAACTGAGGTACAGCAGAAAGAAATAACAAAGTTTCAACATCTCTAAAATATACAACTCTGAAAATAAGACAACAACTAAACATAAAAAGAAAGGACAGTCTAAGCTATCTACACTATACAAGGTATCATCCTGAGCAGCTGCCTGAACCTCCCAGGGGTCCAGGTCGTGAGGGTCAACTAGGCAAACTCCAAGTAAGGGTGCAGGGTTCCTCATCATCTTCTGTAAAAATTTTAACAGGTCCAGTCAGGACGGGAGCGAGCACAAAACATCTCACGCAGTTCATATCATGTTAGGAAATATAAAGCATACAATAGAGTAAGGTACATAAACGCTGAAAGAAGAATGTATATGAAAACAGCAGAGATTTGATAATGGAAAATATCTATATATGATAAGTAAGAACTGTAAGCAACATGTGATTTAGAGCACAATATGGTTATATAAACGGGTTAGGTTATACAATAAAATGGGACTCCTTTGTACGTAGGTATACAATGGACATATACAATTTCTTATACAATAGGATTGATCACATAACCAATTTTACTCTCCCTCCCCAATCAATACACAAGGATCCAATTCAGTTACGTTACCTTATACAATGGCTTGTACAATGGCTTATACAATGGCTTGTACAATGGCTTGTACAATGGCTCAATGTGATAATGAGAGTACAATATGCACAATGAGTGTACAATGATAAGGATATTCAATAAATACAATATGTAAGTGAAACGCACATCACAATATGTATTTAGTGAATACAAGGAGATAACATCTCAGAAAAAGATCCACATAGTACTAATCTGTGATAATGATCGTGTCAGCATCAAGTACAGTAATATAGAGCAAGAATATAAATCCAGACAAGTATGAAACGATCAGAGAATATACTCGCCACGTATCTGAATGTCTGAAGTAAATGTACTGTCCGAGATGAGGAACCTGACTCCTAGTTAGAAAAACACAAGTCAAGATGTATACAGGGGATGATAATAGTAATCTATAATGCATCTGTATGTTGTCTAGGTCAAACTAGACTAAAGTCAACACTTGGTCGACTCTAGTCAACCACACTAGTCAACTAAGTCAAGTCCTAGCCCAAACAAGTCTAATAAGTCTCACTAGGCCTAACCAAGCCTAGGCTAGCAGTCACACACCAATCACAAGGCTATACAAGCCAACACAAGTCACACATCAAGATACATCACTATCATGCATATTCTATATTATATATATATATATATATATATATATAAGAGAAAGGAACTAACATGTAAAGCTATGTGTGTGTGTGAACATGGAGGTGTACATGAAAAGAGAAATCAACACTAGTTATGAGTTTACACTACACATGGCACAAAGCTAACCCATCTACATTACACATGTATTATACTTAACATGCATGGCTACAAGTATACATCTATATATATTAGAGTAGAGACTATTTAAGTTATAACTAACATGCATCTATACTTTACATAAATCTATATATATTATAGCAATCATTTAGAGAAGGGTTACATGGCATGGTGGTTGATATAGAGTGGGGTATCCTTGTGCAGAGGGTGAAGTTCATTCTCAGTTTAGTTTCACATTTACATATAAACTAAAGTGAGCTATCTCATAAACTGGTGTAACTAACCACATAAAATGAACCATGTTATCTGAAATCTGCCATTAAGCCAACATCCCATATGCATACAGCTCATGCATTGTCTAGTATGGAAATTAACTAATATTTCGAATTAAGGGGTTGAAGGTTAACATTACATTCATAGACATTCCACTATATTGAAAACTAAAATTGGCTTGGCAATAGGAAAAGGAAGGTATATATGCTTACATGGACAGTTCAGTGTTCGAACAACCTAAAATGAACTAACATTCAATCTAATTATCAGCTATGCATTGGTTCTATGTCTACATATGATATCTGATATTGCATTTACAATATTTATACATTATGCATTCATATCTATCATTACATATATACATTGCATTTATATCTAGCATTCATTATATACTTTTATGCATGAATTGTATATCATTCTTTCATTCATGTATTTATGTATTGCTTACATACATTACATTAATTGCATTCCTACATGCTTGCATTCAACCATATATATACATTAATGTAAAGAGGATATATATCATATATATATATATCATTTCATTCATCTAACATATCATACATTACATCTATTATTACATTACATTCATGCTTGCATTAATTCATCATTCATTTATTCTCTTGTACCACTATATGCACCATGCATTACATACTATGGAACCTACATATTCATCACAAGCCATACTTATACATCCTTACATTAGATAGGATACTTACACCTCATACATCATTTATTTAACTATTTACTCATGCTTGCATTCTCTATTTAATTACATAATGTATATACATTAACATGGGTTAAAATCAAATAGAATATTATATTACACACAAGGGTGCACAAGATGCATATGCCGAATAGTAACTCATACTAATAATCAATACTGTACCATCTCAGCATGAATTAAAATTTAGGATTAAAGTATGTTATAGATCTATGTGTTAGCTTTTCGAAACATCAAACGGATCGCATTTTCGTATCCGGAAACTCCCGGAATCGCAAAAACACCGAGAACGCGTTTGTCTTTCGTACAGCTGACACTCAAATAATTCTCCAGAAAGTTACAGAAAGAATTAGGCCTATTAATACATGTTTTTGGAAAACTAACTTCAATACGCTTCTTTTAAAAAAAACGGGAGATTAAACCGAACTTTGAGGTAGAAGTTATGACATTTCTAAGTTATGGCTGAAATTAAAAACGTGGATAAAAATCATGACGGATTTAGGTAGTTTGAGACAAAAGAACACAAGTATATAACATAATATATCAAGAACTCACTCTCTACACTAATATATATATATATATATGAGACACTATAGAACACATCTCCAATACAAAAATATGAGATTAAACATGTAATAATTCATTCGTACATAACAACAACACATAGTGTGTCCAAATTTGGGATTTTCCCACATAGACACAACCACAACACAAAGGACACTCCTATGACCTCCAAATGGACACGAAATGGACACAAATGGAGATACAACCATGGGGGTCATTCCTATGGATTCAAAATAGACCTATATCCATGAGGAAATGAAAAGGAGAAGGAATTTATACCTCCCGGTAGATCGAATCGAAGAAAAGCCTTCCCGGAGCGACACCGACACGTAGAGATTCCAAATGGACACGAACGAGCTCCGAATCCTCCCAAACTTGGGTAGCTTCCTCCTTGGCTAGAATGGAGAAGGAAAGAAGAAGATTTGGTGGTAAAATGGAAGGATTTGGTGGAGAAATTGCTAGGGATTGCTCTCTAGGAATTTGGAGAAGAACAAGAGAGAGAGTGTGGATGAGAATAATGAAATAAACTTGAGCCTATCCTCTCCAAAAGTGGCTGGCCATATGGGGCTATTTGTCCTATTATGGTAAGGTCCAAAATGCCCCAACTAACCTATTCTATAAGTATTAGGAAAGGGCCAATTGGTTGGGGCTAAATTAGTCATTCTAAAGTCTCTAATCACACTAACCTTATCCATAATAATTAGTCTAACCTCTAACTAAAATATTTCTATCATGTGGACTAAAATTAATATCATGTGGGCCATGCCTAACTAGTGTGTGGGTCCCACTAGAGTCAAACTACCCCCGGGTCCCCGTTTCAAGTCGGATTGAGTTGAAATTCGAACCCTACTCAAATAACCCCAAAATAATATCATAAATAATAAAATAATATCAAAATAATTCAAAGATGTCAAATACAAAAAAAAATATCCTTAGGCCAAAAATAATATTAAAATATCATAATCACATGGTTAGGCTCTAGGTCAAACAGTCTCTAGGATTTCACTAGCAAAACGTCAAAACTACAAGTCATTGATTTAAATAATTTTAAAATAATTTAAAATCACCAAAAATCATATCATGAATTAAATATCATTATTAAAATAATTATACCCACGAAATTTCAAAATTACCCTCATTTGGGAAACTGGGTGCTACAACTCTACCCACCTTAGAAAAATTTCGTCCTCGAAATTTAAGATCGATAGTACTCCTTCTAGAGCCTCTAACCTACCCAATATCTAAGGTAACACTTCCTAACACTGGAACAATAAACGGACATCTAAAAAGTATCAATCTAGGAATACCTCCAATACTGCTCTGCTGTACGGCGGTAATGGAACTTCAATAGAATATGGACTGGAACCTATATCCTAGGGACTTGACCTATTTTAAAGTGGTCTTAACTAAGGATAAAAATGAACTGATCATAGGCTATAGGTATGCTCAAACTATTATCTTCCTATTAACCATCTATTAATACATTCTATTACCATAGGAACGATGCATTACTAAGACATATAGGCCCCTATCTCTCATAACACATTTATACTCACCAAAAGACTAGTACATCCTATCAAGGCTGATACTATAATCTCTCCTAAATCTCCTAAGCTACATGTTTATAGACACACATCCCCACATCAAGGACTAACCCATATATATTTACAACTGATACTAATGGAGTGACGTCCCTATTTTCCAACAATCAAGGTCTAATTTTTTTTTTATCTAAATCATACAATTTGAAGGAATAATATACAAGGTCAGGACATACCGTAGCAGTTGGAAGTCTCACCTAGGTACACTAATCATTCTAGGTCAAAACAGTACTATGGTATCAACACACAAACAATCTAGGGTGTCCTAATTGGGAAGGTAAGGGAACAATAATCATCAAGGTTGTAGGGCTGTCTACCATCCTATATGTAACTGGTTGGTATTATAGATAACATGAGAATTATCTGCAATGGGTTACTATTCTAACACCAATGCTAACTATCACATCTAGGGTACAGACACTCTACAAGTTATCATACCATTATACTATGAAGGAACTACCTATGAATAAGCTCTATAAAACTAAATATCCCTACTCCTAAGTCATTTATAACAATCAAAAGGGTATAATGTTTAAACCTTCTCAAGATACAATCTGTTAATCATATGCGTCTGTCCAAAATCATGTTGTCCGGAGTCTTCATCATGCTAGTGAGCAAGGCTACGATAATCACAGAGTCCTTGACTAAGGTACATACCTCTAGGTTCATGGTATTTAAAATTTTCGCACTGCCGCATGCGACGGCGATAACCTTAAATTTCCATACCCGAGAATACATCCAAAATTTGACTACATGTCCTCACTATGCCAACTAACACGACTATCGAGGATTATAGATCCCATGATTTAGGCGACCTAGCCCATATGATTTTCTCAGAAGAAAAAAAACAAACATAACAAAAGAGTAACATCAATCAACAAGGAACAAATGGAATCGGATTTCAAGGTAATTATAAAAGACAATTGCGGGAATGGAATTGAGAAGAACGAAACTTGCAGCAAGATCTCCAACGGTCTGTGCATCCTCGACTGTCCTGACGATAGCTCGCCCTGCTGGTTTTCTTCGGCCTGATGCTGATACTGCACAAATCTTTGATGTTGATGCTGCATGACTCGCTGCTTAGAAAAACCGGAAATGAAGGGAAAAGTCTCTATACAGACGGAGGTACACCTCCAATATAGCAGAAACGCCAACCTGACTCGGCACAACAGAAGCTGCGGTCTCGAGGCCCTGATGAACAGGACGAGAGGTGGCCAGCCTCTCGATAGTATCCCCCGAACCGAAGCGATGAGATCGTGTCTTCATAACCATCATGAAGACAGATCAAAACAAGAAGCAATTTCTGAGAATGAAGCGAAAATTCAAGGAGAACAGTTTATATTCAAGGGAAGTCAATAAGCAACAATTTTAGACAAAAGGAATCGGATTAAGAGCTTTTCCTAATGTGATTGAGTACCTCCAAAAATATCCTAATCCTACTGTAGGCTGTAGTGATACTCTAGTTCGAATACCACTACATAAACTCGACCTGCATGGACCACCACTAAAAATGTGTCACGACCCGCACCCACTGTGAGGGTACGAGAGCATAACAACGCCCAGCCTACGCCGCAGTGTCGGCGGTAGAACGCTGTTCTAGGTCATGAACTATAACTAACATAATATGAATACTCTCCATAAGGAGGCCAACACAGAGGTACAACTCAATCACAATCTAAGGTAGAATGTAGCATGATGGAAAATAGATAAGAAATCCTCAACTAAGGTACAGCAGAAAGAAATAACAAAGTCTCAACATCTCTAAAATATATAACTCTGAAAATAAGACAACAGCTAAACATGAAAAGAAAGGACAGTCTAAGCTATCTACACTATACAAGGTATCATCCTGAGCAGCTGCCTGAACCTCCCCAGGGGTCCAGGTCGCGAGTGTCAACTAGGCAAACTCCAAGTAAGGGTGCAGGGTTCCTCATCATCTTCTGTAAAAATTTTAACAGGTCCAGTCAGGACGGGAGCGAGCACAAAACATCTCACGCAGTTCATATCATGTTAGGAAATATAAAGCATGCAATAGAGTAAGGTACATAAAACGCTGAAAGAAGAATGTATATGAAAACAGCAGAGAATTGATAATGGGAAATATTTATATATGATAAGTAAGAACTGTAAGCAACATGTGATTTAGAGCACAATATGGTTATGTAAACGGGTTAGGTTATACAATAAAATGGGACTCCTTTGTACGTAGGTGTACAATAGACATATACAATTTTTTATACAATAGGATTGATCACATAACCAATTTTACTCTTCCTCCCCAATCAATACACAAGGATCCAATTTAGTTACGTTACCTTATACAATAGCTTGTACAATGGCTTATACAATGGCTTGTACAATGGCTCAATGTGATAATGAGAGTACAATATGCACAATGAGTGTACAATGATAAGGATATTCAATAAATACAATATGCAAGTGAAACGCACATCACAATATGTATTTAGTGAATACAAGGAGATAACATCTCAGAAAAAGATCCACATAGTACTAATCTGTGATAATGATCGTGTCAGCATCAAGTACAGTAATATAGAGCAAGAATGTAAATCCAGACAAGTATGAAACGATCAGAGAATGTACTCGCCTCGTATCTGAATGTCTGAAGTAAATGTACTGTCCGAGATGAGGTACCTGACTCCTAGTTAGAGCAACACAAGTCATGATGTATACAGGGGATGATAATAGTAATCTATAATGCATCTGCTTGCTGTCTAGGTCAAACTAGACTAAAGTCAACACTTGGTCAACTCTAGTCAACTAGGTCAAGTCCTAGCCCAAACAAGTCTAATAAGTCTCACTAGGCCTAACCAAGCCTAGGCTAGCAGTCACACACCAATCACAAGGCTATACAAGCCAACACAAGTCACACATCAAGATACATCACTATCATGCATATTCTATATTCTATATATATATATATATATATATATATATATATATATATATATATATATATATATATATAAGAGAAAGGAGCTAACATGTAAAGCTATGTGTGTGTGTGAACATGGAGGTGTACATGAAAAGAAAAATCAACACTAGTTATGAGTTTACACTACACATGGCACAAAGCTAACCCATCTACATTACACATGTATTATACTTAACATGCATGGCTACAAGTATACATCTATATATATTAGAGTAGAGACTATTTAAGTTATAACTAACATGCATCTATACTTTACATAAATCTATATATATTATAGCAATCATTTAGAGAAGGGTTACATGGCATGGTGGTTGATATAGAGTGGGGTGTCCTTGTGCAGAGGGTGAAGTTCATTTTCAGTTTAGTTCCACATTTACATATAAACTAAAGTGAGCTATCCCATAAACTGGTGTAACTAACCACATAAAATGAACCATGTTATCTGAAATCTGCCATTAAGCCAACATCGCATATGCATACAGCTCATGCATTATCTAATACTGAAATTAACTAACATTTCTAATTAAGGGGTTGAAGGTTAACATTACATTCATAGACATTCCACTATATTGAAAACTAAAATTGGCTTGGCAATAGGAAAAGGAAGGTATATATGCTTACATGGACAGTTCAGTGTTCGAACAACCTAAAATGAACTAACATTCAATCTAATTATCAGCTATGCATTGGTTCTATGTCTACATATGAAATCTGATATTGCATTTACAATATTTATACATTATGCATTCATATCTATCATTACATATATACATTGCATTTATATCTAGCATTCATTATATACTTTCATGCATGCATTGTATATCATTCTTTCATTCATGCATTTATGTATTGCTTACATACATTACAATAATTGCATTCCTACATGCTTGCATTCAACCATATATATACATTAATGTAAAGAGGATATATATCATATATATATATATATCATTTCATTCATCTAACATATCATGCATTACATCTATTATTACATTACATTCAAGCTTGCATTCATTCATCATTCATTTATTCTCTTGTACCACTATATGCACCATACATTACATACTATGGAACCTACATATTCATCACAAGCCATATTTATACATGCTTACATTAGATAGGATACTTACACCTCATACATCATTTATTTAACTATTTACTCATGCTTGCATTCTCTATTTAATTACATAATGTATATACATTAACATGGGTTAAAATCAAATAGAACATTATATTACACACAAGGGTGCACAAGATACATATGCCGAATAGTAACTCATACTAATAATCAATACTGTACCATCTCAGCGTGAATTAAAATTTAGGATTAAAGTATGTTATAGATCTATGTGTTAGCTTTCCGAAACATCAAACGGATCACGTTTTCGTTTCCGGAAACTCCCGGAATCGCGAAAACACCGAGAACGCGTTTGTCTTTCGTACAGCTGACACTCAAATAATTCTCCAGAAAGTTACAGAAAGAATTAGGCCTATTAATACATGTTTTTGGAAATCTAACTTCAATACGCTTCTTTTAAAAAAACGGGAGATTAAACCGAACTTTGAGGTAGAAGTTATGACATTTCTAAGTTATGGCTGAAATTAAAAACGTGGATAAAAATCATGACGGATTTAGGTAGTTTGAGACAAAAGAACACAAGTATATAACATAATATATCAAGAACTCACTCTCTACACTAATATATATATATATATGAGACACTATAGAACACATCTCCAATACAAAAATATGAGATTAAACATGTAATAATTCATTCATACATAACAACAACACATAGTGTGTCCAAATTTGGGATTTTCCCACATGGACACAACCACAACACAGAGGACACTCCTATGACCTCCAAATGGACACAAAATGGACACAAATGTGGATACAACCATGGGGGTCATTCCTATGGGTTCAAAATAGACCTATATGTATGAGGAAATGAAAAGGAGAAGGGATTTATACCTCCCGGTAGATCGAATCGAAGAAAAACCTTCCCGAAGCGACACCGACACGTAGAGATTCCAAAAGGACACGAACGAGCTCCGAATCCTTCCAAACTTGGGTAGCTTCCTCCTTGGCTAGAATGGAGAAGGAAAGAAGAAGATTTGGTGTGAAATGGAAGGATTTGGTGGAGAAATTGCTAGGGATTGTTCTCTAGGAATTTGGAGAAGAACAAGAGAGAGAGTGTGGATGAGAATAATGAAATAAACTTGAGCCTATCCTCTCCTAAAGTGGCTGGCCATATGGGGCTATTTGTCCTATTATGGTAAGGTCCAAAATGCCCCCACTAACCTATTCTATGAGTATTAGGAAAGGGCTAATTGGTTGGGGCTAAATTAGTCATTCTAAAGTCTCTAATCACACTAACCTTATCCATAATAATTAGTCTAACCTCTAACTAAAATATTTCTATCATGTGGACTAAAATTAATATCATGTGGGCTATGCCTAACTAGTGTGTGGGTCCCACTAGAGTCAAACTACCCCCGGGTCCCCGTTTCAAGTCGGATTGAGTTGAAATTCGAACCCGACTCAAATAACCCCAAAATAATATCATAAATAATAAAATAATATCAAAATAATTCAAAGAGGTCAAATGCAAAAAAAATATCCTTAGGCCAAAAATGACATTAAAATATCATAATCACATGGTTAGGCTCTAGGTCAAACAGTCTCTAGGGTTTCACTAGCAAAACGTCAAAACCACAAGTCATTGATTTAAATAATTTTAAAATAATTTAAAACTACCAAAAATTATATCATGAATTAAATATCATTATTAAAATAATTATAAACACGAAATTTTAAAATTATCCTCATTTGGAAAACTGGGTGCTACAAAAACTTCGCCGACAGCTTCGCAGCCACAACGACCCACGAGGGGGGCACGCTGGGGGTGGGCGCCGCCATGGAAGGAGGGGCGAGCGCCGCTGGCTGAGGAAACCCGACCGTCGCCGGGGGGAAGCCATGCTGGGGCTCGTCGATGGCCACTTCGCCGTAGCCGAGTTGGGGGGGGGGGGGGGGGGGGGCGAGCTTGAGGGCGCAGCCGCCGACGCCCACGAGGGGGGTGCCACGGACGCCGGAGGGAAAGCCGACGATGCTGGGGGGACGGAGACGGGGACAGCTCCGGGGCTATATATATATATATATATATATATATATATATATATATATATATATGGGAGCGGATCGGGAGCCCCGCCCGCGGAGCCCCGCCGAAGCCCCCGCGATCCTTAGCCGTTGGATCGCGCGGGTGGGGGCGGGCCCCACGCGGGCCCCGCGCGATCCGATGGTGCAGGGGGGCGGGGCTTCGGCGGGGCTCCGCGGACGGGTATCCCGATCCGTTTCCTATATATATATATATATATATATATATATCTATATATATATATATATATATATATATATATATATATAATTTTATTTTTTATTTTTTTAGTGCGGGAGGCCGCCCAAGCAAGGGGCTCGAATTTTCCTTCGGACGGCTGGATGGCTTTGAGCCACGGCTCGGCTTGAAAAAAGGACACCTCAATATATATATATATATATATATATATATATATATATATATATATATATATATATATATATATATATATGAGTGAAGAATTAGGAAGGAGTGCAGGGAAATATGTAGGTATAGGAAAGGAAGAAGTGAGAGGAAATATATAGGTATAGGAAAAAAAAAAAAAAAGACAGAGAGAGAATTTGGGGACAAAGTGAAGTATTTTCACATTATTTTCATTTTTAATTCTTCTGAAAATGAAGTGGTAAGAATCCACACGTTTCAGTAAAATGATATTAATAGTGACTCAACTTTGGCATGATTGACAGTACTAATATCACACTCCTTAGTTCTGATAACGCTTTAAAGATATATATACACTTGTGTGCAACAATCTCTCCCTAATTGTAGTTCCCAAATGAAATTGTGTCATCTGTGTATTGTAAAAGAATAATATTATGGGGATACATTTTTTTTGACATATTCCATAGTGTCACACTATTGTGTTAGTGTTGTGAAATCCTTACTATTCACCATTATGTCATAAGTTACACATGACCCTTGGGATCATGTAACTCATGACCCTTGGGTTGCCCCTTATCCCTATATATATGGCCCTTGCCATGTATAAGAAGAAAAATACTATTCTACGATACCTAGTATCCCTTCAAACACGTTATCAGCACGATTGCTGAAGCAAGGAGAATCGACGTCCAGATCTCGACGTCATCCTTCCTTTTTCCCTAGTCGATCCGACCAGAGGCTGGTAATACTTCTTAAAAAATTTTACAAATTAATTGTTTGAATGAAAATTAGCAATATATATATCTAACAATCTAAGAGTGATATTCTTTATATTGCTAACGTTCAAAATAAATTTGCTTCTTATTAATACAAATATTGTTCACTATACAACAAATTGACTTATTGTTAGACCAACTTGTTATTGAACAAATTGCCTTACTGTTAAACCAATTGTTACTATTTTGTACAACAATTTTTGTTACTTGCTTGTGTACTCATTACTACTTACTGTTCTGTGTACATCTCATTGAAAAAAAAATTACTTACTGTAATATTGACAGATTGCATAGCTTCTGGACTGAACTGTTTTATTAAGCACCGTGATATTTTTATTATGAGCTCTGTAACATTTATGATTATGCATAAATATTTAATTTTAATTTATGCATGTTTTTCACATGATAGATAAAATGGCCAAAATAGCGAGTGTCGATTTCGAAGTACTAGATGCTGCTGGAAAAAATTATTTGAGCTGGCACGTGGACCTAAAGTTCCATTTACGTGCCCAGGACTTATTAGCCACAATTTCAACTCCTCTTCCATCGACTCCGGCCACTGGTACGGGAAATACAGCAGACACTACTGTGGTTGTTTCTACAGTGAACGTCTCTGATATAGATAAGGCGAAAGCCATTATTTACATCAGGAGACACATTGATCGGACCCTGAAGGCTGAATACCTCACTGTAGAAGACCCAAAGGAATTGTGGACTGCACTGGAGGACCGCTATAAACATCAAAAAGATGTAATCCTCCCACGTGCAAGGTATGAGTGGGAAAACCTTCGACTTCAGGACTTTAAGTCCGTAGCTGAGTACAACTCAGCTCTCCATAATATCACCTCACGCCTGAAGTTGTGTGGTGAAGAAGTCTCGGAGTATCGCATGTTGGAAAAAACTTATACATCCTTCCACGAGAAGGACACAATCCTCATACAACAGAACCGTGAACGAAAGTTCAAAAAGTACTCTGAATTGCACTCCACCCTGATGATGGCAGAGCAAAACAGAGAACTTCTCTTGGCCACTCATAACCTACGCCCTGCAGGCGGGCTCAGCTCCTCTCCCAGATGCTCATTTTTCTTCCAAGAAGTAGAAAAAAAATAAGAACAAATCTAACATGGGGAATGCCCATAAGAGGCCGGCCAGAAGTCCACCCCAGAACAACTTTCATCTCCAGAGCAGCAAAAGTGGGGCAAAGAAGAAGTGGAAGAAGACCACAGAACTGATGTCCATTCCCAAGAAAAATTGAGAGGACAAATGCCACAAATATGGCATGACTGGACACTAGTCCAGAAACTGTCGCACCCCGCGACATCTACAAAATCTGTATCAAGCAAGCCAGAAGTCTCAAGTTGAAACAAATCTGGTAGAAAAGCAGCCGTCTACTCAGTTCTCGGCGGAAGACTTCGAGAACGACGATCTACTCGACTAGAGCCAAAAATAAATGAGACAGAATATCTGTATGTTACTCGTCTAAAAGATGGTTCAAAAACTATCTTAGAACGATTCAAGGGACTCCCGTCGGGTCTCTATTATACTCATATTCAATCAACAGAAGGTAACATGATTGTGCACCAGAAGTGTCATTCATCGCCAAAATTTAAACTTTGGCATAATAGACTGGGTCACCCAGGATCAGCTATGATGAAACGAATCATAAGCCAATCCACTGGACACAACCTGCAGAACCTGAAGATTCTTCAGAAGTATGATTACTCGTGTCTACCTTGTTTTCAAGGCAAAATTATAACGAGACCATCCATTTTGAAAGTGGGACTAGAGTCTCCTAGCTTCTTAGAGAGAATTCATGGAGACATTTGCGGACCTATACACCCCGCAAGTGGTCCATTTAGGTACTTTATGGTACTTATCGATGCATTTACTAAATGGTCTTATGTGTGCCTTTTGTCCACCCGCAACTTAGCTTTTTCTAAGCTATTGGCACAAATAATTAAGTTGCGGGCTCATTTCCCCGATAACCATATCAAAAAATTAAGACTTGATAATGCGGATGAATTTACTTCACAGATTTTTCAAGACTATTGCCAAGCAACTGGCATCAAAGTTGAACATCCTGTAGCTCATGTTCACACCCAGAACGGGTTAGCAGAATCTCTTATTAAGAGATTACAATGGATTGCTCGTCCATTGTTGATGCAGTCATAGATGACTGTGGAAGCTTGGGGTCATGCTATATTGCATGCCGCATCATTTATTAGAATACGGCCTTCTGGAGGTCATATTCTATCTCCGATGCAGCTCGCTTATGGTTCACCTCCAAATATCTCTCATTTGAGAGTTTTTGGTTGTGCTGTTTACGTCCCCATTGCTCCCCCACAAAGGACCAAAATGGGTCCACAACGTCGATTAGGTATCTATGTTGGGTTTGACCCACCCTCTATAATTAGATACCTAGAACCCCTGACGGGTGACGTAGTTAAGGCACGTCATGATGACTGTGAGTTTGATGAAGGATTATTTCCTAAACTAGGCACACAGTCTAAGAAGCCAGAAGCTTCTAAGACAATTTCTTGGGACACAAAAACTTTGTCTCATTTTGATCCGCGTACAAGTCAATGTGAAGATGAGATCCTGAAGATATTACATCTTCAGAACACTGTACATCTACTTCCGGATACATTTACTGACAACCAGAAGATTGTCCGACAACACGTCCCTGCTGCCAACACGTCAGCTAGGATTGACATCCCCAAAGATGGATGCAATCCGTCGGCAACAGAAATGGCAATACCTCAATTAAAAAGTGGACGCTTATGAAACCCGTAACTTTTAGTTAATTATTTAAGTAATATAATTAATTATTAGTTGTTAATTTAGGAAAATGTATTTTTAGAAAATTATTAATTCTGGAAAATTTTGTCAAAATCCGTAATTTTTTAATTAATTAATATTGTGTTTATTTTAGTTAGATTAAAATTATTATTTTTAAATATTGGATTTTTGGTTGTCTGGCCCTGTCCCGAACCCATTTCCGAGCATAAATCTATTTTTCGAATTACTCTAGTATTTATAAAGAAAAGAAATTTTCTTAAAAACAAAACCTATATGTTAAGGCCCAACAGCCCATAAATCTATAAAATCCATTAAGAATGATTTATTTTCCATTAACTATTATTTGAGGCCCATAAATCCATTATACTCATTCTAACCATTCCAGCATCATTCATTTACATTTGTGAAGGAACAAATAATCCATTTCATTCACCCAACCCCTCGTTTCCCTTCCCGAAACTCCCCGAGCCTCCTCCGTTCACCTCCCGAACGGCCATGGCCGTTGGGTTTCCGGTAACCCCCACTCACTTCTCCTATTTATACCCCTCTCCTCCATCCCTCTCCCTCATCACCACTCTCAAAACCCTAATCCCAAACTTCTTTCCAGCGAACCTCCGCCTGAACCACACCCCGACACCGGCGCCACCTTCCCCAGGGCCGCGCCCTGTCCGGCGACCAACCCCGCAGCACCGCCCGCCTCCCGAGCTCCAACGTCGAGCACCGGAGACCCGCGCCCGACCCCGCCGGCTCCCCGTGCGGCCTCCGTGCCGCCGCACCCTTTCGATCAGTCTGTCCCGCAGCACTTCACGGCACCCTGACCCGAGGCTGAGACAATGTCTGTGTGTTCTTTTTCTCTGAATTTCACCTGAGCGCTCTAGCCGAGCAATTTCTGGTATATTTCCGTTGTCCCGTTTCCATCTTTATAGTCTGTGATGAATTTGGTCCACGAATTCCCCGGGAATTCGGTAAGCGAGACATTTTCGGGTTTTCCGAAAACCTTTCGGAAACATTCTGTGTTTTAGAGTTGGTTCTGTGGCTGTGATTTAGAGTTGGTTCTGTGGATTTTTCGAGTTAATTTCGGGTTTTCTAAATTTCCTTCGGAAATGTTCTGTCGGCTTGTCGGGAATTTTCGAGTTAGCTTCGGAATAGCTCTGTGATTTTCTCGGTTTAAATCTGTAGTTTTGTTTTGGTTTACTTCTGTGATATTTTGGGTTTTCGGGTAATTTCGGTCTTCCGAATATCCTTCGGAAACGTGCTGTGGTTATATATTTTCGGATTTGATATTATTTTTGGGTTAATATTATCGGTGGATTGAATAATTAGAGTTTCCCTGGTTTGGATATTATTTGCGTGTTGTTGGAGCATTTTCCCAGTTTTTGGTTATCCCAAAAATAGAGGGAATGCTGCCGAAATTTTTATAAAGTTATATAAATGGATTTCAAATCGGTTTTCAAAAATATTTATAAATTGAATTTTTGGGTGACGACCGTATCGGTCAATGGGCCCTTAGCGAAATGCAAACGAAATCGGTTTTACCGGACGTTGAGGCATTAGCTATTTTTGACGATTGGACCAATCTCTAAGACTCATAAATTAATTCAATTTAATTTAAATTATCATTTTATTTTGTAATTAAACTGTAGGATATTTTTAGAGACTAACCAAAGTTTTCTTCTTATTTAAATTCATGTAAAATGGTCTGTAAGGGGCATAAGCCCAGTTTTATTATTTTCTATGGTTTTGTAATAAGTTAGTTAATTTTTATTCTTTTCTGGTTATGGTTGACGTAAACACGTAAAATAGTAAGATAATTATTTTATAGAAAATCAATATTGTTTTCTCACATTAAATAAATTAGGAAAAAATTACAAGTTATTATTTAACAAGTTTCACATTTTTTCTCATTTAAAGAAAAATATAGTTTTATTATATAAATTATAAAATGCCAAATTTTGCCAATAAACTGATAAATACAAAGTTTTTCCGAAATTAAATATAAAATGATCTTTCCATCATAAGTAAAGGTAACACATTAGATAATCGAGTTTCGTTTGTGTTAGTATAATAAAGATTAAAATTGATTAGGACAAATTTAGAGATTGTAACTAGCACATCTAGCATAAAAATTTTTGGAATCTAAGGCAGACTTCTCGATTGTAGGATTTCGAGGACAAGTCTGAAATTCATCTCGGAGTCATTACCCTCATTCTAGTCAAACCAAGGCAAGTATATTTTGTGGTAGTTTACAATTACTTAGTAATAGTTTTATTGCAAGTTTAAACCACGATGCAACACGGAACTCTCTCTAAGAGCATTGACTGTTTAACTGTTGGATACTGGGAGAGTAGTGTAATGAGTATGACCACATCCAAAATAGTATAATGACTGTGTTAGCTTACCCCTCATACACACGGGGATAAGCCATATCGTATCAATAGGATACAACTGTACAACCCAATCCTGTCATATTCATTGTCTATTCACATCACAATATTTTAACTGTTGGAAAAACTATTTACTTCAAATTGTTTAAAAATGCATAACTCCATTATTATTTCAATTGTTAAAATATCATGAATTGTACTTTGCTCCCTCCTGACTGGAGACTATATTTTTAGGTCCTATTGATGATGCAGAGCTTCTGATTAGTAGCTACTATGATCCAGAGCTGTACCCGGCTGTTATACCAGAGGATGATGTTAAGGAGACTGCCAATTAGTTTTATTTCCAGTTTATGATATTGTGAAAGACAATTATTTTATTTCAGTTGTGGGTTGTATTTGAAAACTTTGTGTTTGGACAAGTTTTAATTATCGAAATATTAGAAGTTGTGGCAATTAGAATTTGTGTTGTTGATTACCTGCAAGAGTGATACAGCTTACTGCCGCCATCTCAAACAACGGTGCAGACTGGACATGATCTGATTTGACCCAAGAAATTGGGACCGGGTCGTGACATGTTTTTAGTGGTGACCCATGCAGGTCAGATCAACAACTTAGGAAAACATCTAGAAATATTTAGAACACTAGAACATTAATTTGTCACAACATAGGACCGTTATACATTATAAATATTTTTGCTTGTTATAGACTGGTAGGCTACCTTGCTTATGTTTATATCCTAAACCTTCCTGAGAATGGCCACTGACAAGACCAACCCTGCTGGCGATGGGGTATCTTCACCATATCATACCCCACCTCCCCAACCAAGTCCGGATCCTACACCTCGGCAGCTAGCCGACCGTCCCCATAATACAACGGCGGATCCATCATCTTCCCAGACGGAGATGCAGCCCCCTGTGGTAATACCCACTCCAGCTGCCCCACCAGTGCCTGTGGACCCTACCGACCTCATAGGTCTTCTACGAGGAGTGCTAGAAGCCCAGAGAACTCAATCTGAAGCTCATCGCGAACAGACGGCGATTATGAGGGAAGGCATGGAGAATGCCCATAATGTGGCGATGGCTGCACTGGAGAGAGGAGAAGCAGCTCAATATGAACCAAGGCCTGCCAAGGTAAACATAAATCTAAAGGATTAATTTACGTAACATTAAGGCCATTTAAATTAATGGGGATCATATTGCCAAGGTGGGCGATATTGAGAGTTTCAAGAAGACAATTATTTTATTTCAGTTGTGGGTTGTATTTGAAAACTTTGTGTTTGGACAAGTTTTAATTATCGAAATATTAAATGTTGTGGCAATTAGAATTTGTGTTGTTGATTACCTGCAAGAGTGATACAGCTTACTGCCGCCGTCTCAACAACGGTGCAGGCTGGGCATGATCCGATTCGACCCAAGAAATTGGGACCGGGTCGTGACAACGCCCACCAGGTTCGAGAGACAAAGTCCCTCGTAAAAGAAAAAATCCTGGAGAAATTAAGAAGATCCCAACACAGGATGCTGAGCTCAGATCAGCTACCTCTCCCCTCCTAGTTTCCCCTGAAGAGGAACAAACATGAGAAATATCATTAAATTATGTACGTACTGGAGAGGTACTGAACAGAAAAAGCACAGTCGTCGACGACGATTTTACGTTCAATATTGCCGTTCACGTCACTGAAAATGACGATGACATCGATCCACGGTCTCTAGCGGAATGTAAACGCAGAGCCGATTGGCCAAAGTGGAACGAAGCAATAGGAGTAGAGCTGGACTCACTCTTGAAACGCGAAGTCTTTGGACCAGTAGTCCAAACACCTGAAGGTGTAAAACCTGTAGGATATAAATGGATCTTCATAAGAAAAAGAAATGAACACAACATAGTTGTGCGCTACAAAGCACGTCTTGTAGCACAAGGTTTCTCCCAGAAACCGGGAATAGATTATGAAGAAACATATTCTCCGGTCATGGATGGAAATACCTTCAGATTCCTGATCAACCTCTCTTCTCTGAAAAGTCTAGAAATGCAGCTCATGGACGTTGTGACTGCATATCTTTATGGCAATCACTACAAGACAAAACCCCTTTTACAACATTGCAAAAACGTTGTAAAAGGTCTATTGCAACGTTTAATAGAAGGTTGTTATATCCAGGGTTGTAAAAGGGGAGTTATCTTCCACAATGTTTGTTTGAATGTTGTAAAAATATTGTAGAAGTTCTTTCCACAATAATTTATAAACATTGTTGAAATTTATAAAATCTGATAAAAAAGTTTCTACGACATTTGGCAAGTATTGTAAAAGTACTTTTTAAAACGTATTACAAGTGTTGTAAATATAATTTTAACAACATTTTACAACTGTTGTAGAAATAATATCTACCACATTCAATAAACATTGTACATAAATTTTCTACAACAGTGTAGAAACTTTGTAAAAAGAGTTCATACAACTTTTAACAAATGTTGTATATTTTATTTAATCATGTTTACCAAACGTTGTAATATATATTCGTATGTTATAATTATAACATCAACAATGATTTAGAAGTATTGTAAATAAATTTTACAATGTTTAAAAAAGTTGTTATAATGTTATCTTACAACAATTTTGAAACGTTGTTAATTATGTTTCTATTTTTTAAAAAAATACCATTTATAAATAAAAATATATTGATTACATTTATACAAATACAAATACATTAGATTATTCTAATTTTCACTCGGCTCATAAACAATCAGTTCAAACAATACAAAGTTAAGGTTGAACCAAATAATGAGCAAAAGGAACTAAATAACAATAACTTGAAGACAATATATATTACAAAAACAACATTTTTAGAAGGCTAAAGAAATGTTCTCCACATCTATATACTTGTAAAACTCCACAAATGACAAACAATAGGGGATACTTAATTAACTTGTAGTTCAAACAGTCGATTTACTCAACACCCTTACAGATATAAAGTCAACCTTCTAACTATAGTTTGATTTTGATTTTATCAGTGATACAAGCAGAGTATGATAGGGATCAGAAAATATTCCTAAACTAACATTTTTATACAATCATTTGCAAGTTAAAAATGGTATTGTGAAAAATCCTCAGAGCTTTGGAAAATTGAAACCCATGCTCACTCCACCTTGACTCCGCAACTCGTATTAAGTCGACACCCATGCCCGTCATGCTTCGGTAAGTTTTAATCGTGGAACAACATTCATTGATTGAAGCTCCGGAAGGCACAAAAGAAGATATAATCATAAGGCTTACATAGGGAATTAAATTATTACAAAACATAATAGTAAAGAACAAAAAGAATCCTTATTTATTTAAGGGTATATGAAATAAAATGGATGTGAAAAATATCATCCTTCTTCACTAATGTTAAGGGGGAAAAACATAGAACTCCCTAATTTTCCTTGAAATAATTGAATTACAAGACGAATAACTTGATCATGTATAAATGCTAAGATGCAAAATGTAATCCAACTTTACCATGTGTTTCAATTACTAGTTATTACTAAAAAGTTCTCTTTAATATGAGTCATTCACTCTAGGAGTGCCAACAAACTTTAAGGACTTTTCCAATCATAATCTACTAGAGCAAACCGAAGCAACCTTTCTACAAAACTCTTGGCTCTGTTACTAAAGCAATAACACAGTAACAAAGTTCATTGTCAATCAATAAAAAGCAAGATTAAAGGTGCAAAGGAAGAGGTAGAGCATACAGGAAGAGACCATAGAACATAATATAATGGCACCGTCAAGTCTGGCTTAAGCTTGCATTTTTACATGTAGTATATTGGGCCATATTAGAAATGTCATTACCAACCTTGATCAGAGCGGATCTGGAACCATGTGGTCCATATATATAAAAAAATATATATATATATATATATATATATACACCATAATTTTACAAATAATGTTCAATATATATGGATACATAGGCAAGAAGAAACTAGTAGAAAAACATGGCAATGTAAAAAATTTACCTAACGAGTTTCTTTCCGTAGAGATGAGTAAGCTCCTTCTCCCTACTCCTTTATCCGGGCTTGGGACCGGCAATATAAAAAAACATACAACTCCCTATTGTTCCTGAAACAATTGAATTACAAGACGAAGAACTTGATCCTGTGTAAATGCTAAAGATGCAATATGTAGTGAGAATAACTGGTTATCCCACTGAGCCAGAAAGCAAAGTACATGGTTACAAAGACTCACAATATACCAGTAGTTTAACAGGGTAAAGGTTACAACTACATAGCATAATATCCATAACTAATCACAAAGAATGGAACATCATAAAAGTGAACTACTTGTAAATATAGCCCATTGCATGTTAAACTTGATCAAGAATTATTTTTTGTTCTCTTTCTAAGAAAGATTAATCGCATGGAGTGCATCCACACAAGATTATGTATGAAAAAACTTGACAGGCCCTTTGCAGACCAGTCATTCACCTAGAAACCGAGAAACCGCAGCTGACAGTAAACTTATATTGTTTGTATCTTGTGAAACATGTACAAGATGATCACTATGCAGACAGTAGTTTACATGACCATTGAGATATAATCTTCTATACAAGGGTGAGCTTGAGGTTCAGTTTGCTTCAAGTTCCATTATATCTCAACTATGTAAGAGACTTGCAAGTATATAATACATGAAACATACGTACATGTATGAGTATGGATATGGTCGTACAATAATTTCTAAACATGTAAAATACAGGTACGACAAAGGTAGTTCAATTTTTTTTAGTTCAATTATATATATATATATATATATATATATATATATATATATATATATATATATATATAACAAGCATTGGCCCAATATATATAACAAGCATTGGCCCAATTGGTCAGAACTGAAAACATTTGGACCGGGAAACCTCCTGCATGTTATGCACTTAATTAAAAAATAAAAAATAAACAGGAGGGAGGGAAGGGGGGATGGGGAGTGAACTGATAAATCCTGGTAGCAGTTGGATGAATTAGGGAGTAGTATGCACTCAAAATTACCTAAATAAGATCCCAACACCAAATTCATTTGTGTCAGTCAAAATTATACTCTGACTTTATGGCCTTTATATATGTTATTGTCATTATTAATCTGGGTTCTCTCAGTGCACGTTGAAAAGAATGACCTTCCACACAGACATTGACGGCTCCAGAGCAAGTCTTTAACTCGGTTATGTGCCACAGTTTCCTCACAAAAGGATGTAATTACTCATTCCTTGTAGAAATAATAGATTAAATATATAGCCTATGCAAGCAAGCAAAAGTTGACCTTGTCAATATCTGTTTCATGATCAGGTTTCTTCTTGCTTTGCTTTTAGTAGCATTCATTGCCAAACCAGTCATTTGCTCTAATCTTACAAAGATCTCTTTAAGAAACAATACATAAGATAATGCCTAAATGTATGAAAAACAATTCTTCTAATAACAGGAAACAAGAAATGATAAATAAGACGATGCTAAATGTATCAAAAAAATCTTCTAATTTTTTAATAATTTCTTATGATTTTTGGCTTTTCGAAACAAAGAACACCAGTGACTGATCCGAAACATTTGAAATCGTTGATACGGATGCTCCTAAGATGGGTCTGATACCGATTTCGATACTATGAACCTTGGTTCAGACAAATAAATTTTTTTCAATCATCTCAGGAAGTATCTGTTGATAATTTGATATATGAACGCTGAAAATTAACTACAACATGCAGACATGTTCTTATTATGTTCAACAACATATAGTTGTGAAATAAATCGCAAAGAGAAACAGAAAAGTGTTCTTTTACTTGAAGAATTAAAGCTTCGGTATGCAAGAATGTATCAAGTGTGGCTCTCTATGAGCCACTACTTAAAAGAGGGATCATCATTTTTTTTTATTTCACCCTACAAGAGAGTAAAAGTTATCATCCTATCAAAGTGCACTATATAGATACTTCTTGTGAAAGTTTACTAACCATCTTTTCTTTTTTTGATAAATAAGTCATAAATATATAACAAAGTCCCTTAATTACTAGAATATTCAATTAATTCCTCCTTCCACCCAGAATCAAAGAATTAACCGAGAAGAGAAAATGACAGCACAAATTTTTATTAGAAGCAAGGAATTATATATTATTTCTTTACTATCAAATCTAATAAAATTGTTTGTTTGGTTGTGATTATAACAGAAACTAATGAAATGAGCGCTCTCATCTCCCCCACTTACTGACATCCATAACATAGTTGACGCTCATGAACCACAGGGCATCCTTAACCGCAGACTCCTATTTGGTGTTGTTTGTTGTTTAATTTCGGAAAACTTCTGATCAACGCACCCTTGACTAAGAAAAACAATAAAAGATAAAAAGGACAATAACACTATTAGGATTTATCAATTGTTGATGCACTTCCTGAAGCTGTTATAGCTCCAGTCTGTTATAGCTCCAGCAGACAGAAAACTCGAGTGCTGAAATTTCTCCTTCTTTTTCTGTGTACATAAAAACATGTTATGAATGATACAATAACAAGGCATGAAAGGTATGCAATGGACTAATTGTATGTTGACAATTTGAAAATATACCTTGCCCGTATAAATGGCTCAATATGCTGAGCACAAATATCCACTTTGAACCTTCGGCTGTGTTCAGAAGAAAACTCTGTTTATAGACTAGCTTTCCATTCTCCACAATGACTTCATAGGATTTCCGCTCGTTTTGCATATTTTCGAAACCAAAATATGCAATAAGCATAGTTTTGAAATAGGATACTACTTAGGAATTTAGGATACATCTTGAAAATTGATTGAATGGTATTTCCGGTCCAAGGTACATGATACTCTAGTTATGAAGAGTATTCCTGGGACATCTCTCAAGGTTAACTTCTTTTCCGTCTCCAATGTCCAACCTTTAATTATTAGTAAAAACCAGAATGATCGAGAGCTAGATATTCAATTTTCACTAATTAGAAGAAAGTTTTATATGAATATTTACCAATAGAAGAATGGATGTGCGCTCTCGATCTTAAACCAGATATCATAGTACAAATTCAGATTATGTCTGTACCTATGGCGTGGATCAATCTGTACACCCATGATATACAGGAAAAGAAGCATACATGTTACTTTGTAAGACATCGAAAATAGTATCCAGCACTAGAGAAATATGGGTGAAAATTGGTACATACCGCTTCTAGCCAAAGCTATAGAGCGAGCTTTTGTGCATTATCACTTTTACTCGAGCCCTTTCCTACCTACAAAAGAAAAGATATAAGTTAACTTATTTGATTTTGAGATGGGTGTTTCTACAATTAATTTAGCTTTGCTGCTCTTGTCCGAGCTCTTGCCCAACGGGATATTGTCGTTCTGGCTTTTCGCCATTGAAGGCTCAATGACTTTCATACCATCACTATATGCAACATGCTCGTTTACTTGTATGGGCACCTGTTTAGATTCAGTAGAACCAGCATTCAGGATGCATAGACATGTACATCAATGTTGATTTAAATTATAACAAACAAATACTAATATATGACTAGAGACTCTCTTATACAAGGTCAACCACATAAAAGTGGCTGAAACAAGGATTCAAAGTTGGCCCTCAATTATGGAAATTGCATTAAAACAATAAAAGTATCATCAGTTTATTAAATAAAAGAAAAGAACACTCAACTTTGAACCCCTCCTGAAGAACATTTAAAGTTAGGTGCATCGGCACATTTCTGATAGCGTGTCGTAATTGAAGCGAACAGTTATAATTTACAACATTATAACTTATAACTAGCAAGGTTTTGAATTAGGCAATTTTGCATTGTCATTTGAAGCGAAGTCTAGTAAATACTTCCTCCTAACTTGAGGGACTGCACAATAAACAAGCTCCATCATAACAGAGTCCCCCTGAACTGTAAGTAAATGGTATTTTAGTTACCCCAGCAACAAATACAAGAACTCTATTAGTCAACTGGCGTTTGTTATCTTTGTTACCTAATAGTCGATATCAGGTTATTGGCATAAAATATCTTGTTGCTTCGTCAAGTACTGCATCATGCCTGCCATTTAGCTATTAATGCATAAATATATTAAATGATTTGCATAAAAACTAAGGAACGACAATTCATGCTTCTGAACTAGTTCTACCTCACTATCAGAAATCTAAATGAGATCAACAAAACCAAGGGCCAGATGAACCATACAGGCATGATTATTATGGTAATTAGCCACCTCGATCACACTTCAGAGACGATTCCTTACATAGATTATAATACCAACAAATTAATATGTATAACCAACAACCATATACCTATTTGCATTCAAAATCATGTTCATAATACATTGGCCATGTCATTTCAAATTGGGAAATGCTACAATTACAACCTCCCTACAACCAAGGACTTACAACCGGCCACGTGGTCGGTTTCCATTGGTTGTAGGTGGGACCGGGTGGGACCATGTTAGTAGGGGGAGTGAGTGGGTTGTAAGAAGGTTGTAAAATTTTGGTAGTAAACTTAGCATTATTGTTTCAAATTAAACAAAATAGTCAGAGAGATCATACCTTGTATTTAACAGCTATATTTATGGCATCTGAGGGCCGAAGGTCAAAGCCGATACATTCTTTTCCATTTCCAACCTGCATACAGCAGCAATGTCTCAGAACCTGATCTACATTATCTCTGTGTAAAGAAGAAGTTACCTTTGTAAGGTACAGTTGAGTAAAATATACCTCGTGCACTCTTTTGGTGACACGGACAAGTTTCACCTACAACAGAAAGGCACCATGAAATATATGAAAAAAAATTGTATAGGTAAGTGTTTCAGCAGATACTGTGGTAGATGCAGGTAGTGTGTGCTTCAAGCATTCATTAACTAGTCAATAATACTACAGTGATATCTAAGGTTCCATGAATCCAACCTAATTATAGGGGGGAAATGCAAGACTAGCTTCTATTCACCTGATATCCCATTTTATCAATCATATCTTTCACAACCTGATATATAGTTGGTCTAGCCTGCCCAAGAAGAAAAGGTCGTTAAACCACTTTCTACGTGAACACTAAATGAACTTTCAGAAAGTACCACAATCAAAACCCATAATTATCTTTATAACTATGCAGGAAAACAAGAACAAATTCAACAAACAAAAATCATAGTTTCATCGAACATTTTCCACAGCAGAGAAAGGCTGCACGCAGAAATCATTATAATGACACAGCAAGCAAGCATCTACAATATGAAGAAAACCCTAAATAAAATAGGAAAATTGGGGGAAAAGAATCATACTTCCACAAAAGAAGTCTCTCAAGATGTCGAGACTCTCCCTTTGCAGACCTATCTCTCTCAACCTCTCTTCCTCTGAACAAAAATTCAAAAATAGAAACAAAGGAAGAAGATAAATAGAGAAGCAGAGTCTGAAATCAAACCTGTAACAGAAGTTAAATCAAACCTGGGATCGCCCCGGGGGGTTAGGGACGCGGGAGAAAGAGAGGAAATAGGGGAAAATTTTAGTAGAGGAAAAAAGAGCGAGAATTAGCGACGGGAAGAGAGGGAACGAAAAAAATTGGGGGGAGGGGAGGGGAAGTTAAATAATTGTAGGGGAAGATAGTGCAATTTTTTTTGGACTTTGTATTGCTATTCTTATACTTAGGGGTGCAACTCGGACGGGTTGGGTCGGACTTGAGGTCAACCCGAGTCCAACCCGATGAATCATAATCCTAGTCCGAGCTCAAGCCCAACCCGACCTTGGGTTCAACATATGAACTCCAGTTCAGAGGATAGGGTTGGACTCGGGTTGGGTCGGGTTCATCGGATTTATCGGGCTCTAATATAATATTTGAGACAATTTTAACATAAGTAATATTAAATACATAATCAAAGAGTCAAGTCTTGATCATTAAAAAAACAAACTGAAGGAATATTTAGACAAGGAGTTTAATAGTTTTGGTGAAGAAATTTGGGATTTAATATATATATATATATATATATATATATATATATATATATATATATATATATATATATATATATATATATAAGTCGGGTTTTGGGTTCTTCGGGTAACCCGACACATGAACCCGAACCCAACCCTATTTTTGATCGGGTTCAAATATCTTAACCCGAACCCAAATTTGAGTATCTTCAATCCTAACCCAACCAATTAACGGTTTTACCTAATCAGGCTCGGGTTTAGCCTGCCCAAGTTGCACCCCTACTTATACTCATTTGAAGGGAAAAAAAAACAACATAGACATGGATTAAATCTAGGGACGAGTCCCAAATCGAATCGATTTTAAAAAAATTGAATAAATTTAAAATTATAGTTTTACAAACCGAAAGTCAGACTATTTTTAATGAAAATAGAACCAAACCGAATCGAATTAAAAAGTTCTATGGTCGATTTAGTTTCATACCAAATAGGAAATAGAAAATCAAAAGTTTTATACCATATAGGAAATCGACGGCGCTGGTCCAGGAGCTCCCCTAGCTGACCTTGGCCTAGGACCTCATTGATGTCAGGGTATACTATTCTTGCCTCCAATGATGTAGAGCCATCCGGCCGAGCTGAACACTTGGCTCTCATCCGGAGTAAAGAAATGTGTGTAGGAACCCTAGAGGGGGGTGAATAGGGTCAAGCTAACTAATCAAGCACTTAGCACAAGCTAATTGGCAATTTAAAAATATAAGTGCAAGAGAAGAAGCAAACATAATAACGACACCCGATATATCCTGGTATCCTCCTAAGAGGCAGTCCAGTCCTGAAACTCTCTCCGGCTTTAATCCACTATTTGAGCAAATAGTTACACACGAGTTTGGATCCGAAGAACTCGCCAACTTCTTACACAAGAGCTTTAATCCGAAGGGCTCTCCGACTTCAACCGAGAGTTTGGATACGAAGACTCCCCAACTTCAACCGAGAGTTTGGATACGAAGACTCTCCAACTTCAACCTTTCACAATAGGTTTTGATCTCCTTATACAATAGGATGAAGATCTCACTTTTCAACTCAATAACTCTAACACAATTTGTGAATGACAAATGAAAGCTTTGTAGAGTTGTTTGTGGATAGGCTTTGGTGGTTTAGAAATTTTTAGGCTCAAAGCATCAACCTTGAATGAAGGGGTTCAAGGCTATTTATAACCAAAGCTTGAAAAGAAGCCAAAGGCAACTTTTCAGTCACGAACCGGCATACCGCCGGTATGATCCGGCATACCGGCGGTATACCGGTCTGGGATTACAACGGCTAGAAATATAGCCGTTGGGATCATTAATGGCTGAAAATCCGACCGTTGGAATTTCAACGTTTCGGAAGCGGTATACCGTCGGTATGGACCGGTATGCCGTCGGTATGCCGGTTTTGTAAACAGAAACTTTCTGTGAACGAAAAACTGGTATACCGTCGGTATACGCCGGTATACCGTCGGTATGCCGTTTTCCACCAAAAATGATCCTGGGCTTATTTTTGCCCTAGCTTTCGATTTTGTCATCCATTTCTTGTGTTTACAATAATTCCTAAGACTCATTACAGACTCCAGATAAACTTAGGCAGGTGCAGGCTTCTTCAGAGTCTTGAAATGATGATGACATGGCTTGGCTTCTTCCTTTGATAGGTGCTGGCTTTTTCCCTTGACGGCAGCTGTCCAAAGATATCCAGTTTATAAAAACTGAATACCTTTCGGGGGCTTCGCCCCCGAACCCCCGACGAGGGGCGCTGCCCGCTCGACCCCCGTCCGCTGACCGGACAGCGGAACCCCCGAGTGCGTGGCTCCAGAGATGTCGTCGGGTGGTTCAGAGAAATCTTGTGGAATCCGTCGTCTTTGGCCCACCATGATTTCTTCATAGCATATGTCCACATTTGATCTTGTAAATTGTTTTTCTGCAAATACATGTTAGGCGAACAAAGCAATATACATGTAGCAAGTATGATAAGATAAAGCACATTAGGACTATGCAAAGTTTAAGTATAGGTGCTACGGTGATAGCATAAAAGTTAGTGATATCATAATGATTAAACTTAATTGAATGACCACAATCAAAAACATAGTTTTGATTTTGGCGACCCAAGTAAATTTAAGATAGATAAGCTCATATCACTAATATGTAAACCAATAGGCACATATCACCAAAGGTATAAGTATAAGTAGAAATGCTTTTAGCGATAGTATGAAGATTAGTGATAATGAAGTGCTAAACTTAACATATTAACCATATTCAAAAACATGATACAATCATTGGGCCAACAATGTGATGTCGTTCCGGTAGACTCTGTAAGCTCGTATCCATGTTTACAAACAAATAAAAGAAATCCAACTTAAGTTATGCCTTGACAACTGAAATATGACATATATAGATTGGAATAAGTTTGTTGAGTGGAGTGCACCTGGACGTATAAAAACATGGTGATTGTCACGACCCGCACCCTAGAGTAAGGGCAAGAGACGTGGGTACGTCCAGCCTACGCCGCAGTGTCGGCGGTAGAACGCTGTCCTAGGTCACAACATCTAACAGATAAGGGTAAATAAACAGTTATACTTCCCGAATGGGGGTGACATAACAGAATATATCTCCATCACATCTAAGGTAGAACATGAAAGGAAAGATAGATAAATATCCAGAAATGAAACACAGAGATACGATCCAGAATTCTAAGTGTCTAAATAAGTACATATCCAAATAAGTTCTCAGAAACTCAATACAGAATCCAGAAAGATAAAGACATCCTAATCTAGGGAAGTATCATCAACTGCTAGTAGGTCCAAGCCACTAGTGATGTCTAATGCTGCACCAAGAGGGGTAGACACCAGAGCCTCATCATTCACTGTAAAATTTTTAACAGGTCCAGTCAGGACGGGAACGAGCACATATCTCTCAACAGTTTTTAACAGGTTAGGAGTATAAATCATGCAATAGAGTAAAATACAGGAAGTACTGAAAAGGAAGTACGAGTAAACATAAGATATTTGTAACTGAAAGTAAATACATGATAAGTAGAGACTGTAAGTGGCTAAGTAATTTAGAGTACAATATGGTTATGTAAACAGCTTAGGGGCACATGAATACAACTAAGAGGCACATTTATACAGCTACTGGGGATAATGATCACATAACCAATTCTACTCACCCCGCCCCAATCAATACACATGGATCCATTCAAGTTACGTTATAAGCACATGAATACAGCTAATGATACGTGACTCATGTAATGAGTAGTACATGAGGCACATGAAAGCACATGAGAACATGTAAAAACATGAACTAGTACGAGTACAAGGAGTACCTGATGCACATGATAAAGTACATGAACATAAAATACCCGATGCACCCGTAGAGGGATAACATCTCATGAAGGGATCCATATAGTACTAATCCGTAAAAATACGTGTCAGCATCATGTAAAGTAATCTAGAGCAAGAATATAGTCCAGATAAGTATGAAAAGATCAGAGAATGTACTCGCCTGCTAACTGAATATCCAAGACGAAAGTACTGTCCGAGGAGTGGTGTCTGGCTCCTATTAGAACAGCATAAGTCACAACAAGTCCAGAATAGTAATAAGATGCACTACGATGCATACTACATGAATCTAGGTCAATCTAGACCAAAGTCAACTCTTGGTCAACTCTGGTCAACCCTAGAAGTCAAACTAGGTCAACCAAGTCAAACCTAAGTCAAACTAGTCTATACTAGGCTAACCAGGCTATTCTAAGTCTAACAAGACAACACAAGTCTAATCTAAGCTCACCAGTCAAGCAGACACAACCATAGGCCATAGGCTAAGAGACTAGGCCATAGGCTAAGGCTATACCATGCCTAAGCCAACCATAAATATATCTACATGTCATATATATCTAACCTATATTACACACATTAATATATAAATACACATATTGACAAGGCTATATAATGTAACTTAGAAAATATATAACCTATAGGCCACTATACACATATCAACCATACACTATATCATATATATACATTAAAACTCATTCATATATATAGGAACCTATATATATATATATATATATATATATATATATATATATATATATATATATACATATGAAAAGAGAGAGGGGGACCCATGATATGTCCATGGGTGTGTGTGTGTGTGTCAAGAGAGTGAGGGTGTGAGACTTGTGTGTGATATAGACATGTGAGTGCGTGTGTGCAGAAAAATAGAACAGTAGGTACAAAACAGTGTGGCATGGCATGAGGCCTGTGTTCAGTGTCATAAGAGAGTGTGTATTAGTGAATGAAACATGGGAGTTGTGTATATGTGGTAGGCATGTGGGAAGGAAATCAGTGAAGTGCAATATGTGATAGGCTAGAGAACAGTGAACCATGGAAAGCAGTGTATACATATATCAATGTGAAGCAGGAAGGAAATTCAGTTTTAATAAAAAGGAAAAGACCAATATTACAGTTGACAGTAAAAGAAAATCACAACTCATATCCACTTCCAGTTTAAACAGTTTACAGTGTATTAGAAATGAAACTCAGTTATAGGGGAACTAATATTATGGAAAAAGGAAAGGAAACCAGTTCAGGAAAAATCAGTAGCTAATTACAAAGTGAAATCTCATAGACAGTTTAAACCTGAGTTAAGCATTCACTTGATTAACATTCACTTCAATTCCAGTTTACAGTTAACAGTTGAATGGAAAAAGGAAATCACATAACTCAGTCCACTATTTTTCGAGAAGGAAGGGAAATCAGTTCATAATCTCAGGTTTTGAAATGAATACTCAGGTATAATAAGAAGTAAAGGAACCCAATATTGCAGTTTTGACAGTTAAAAGAAACTCATAACTCATAACAATTTCCAGTTCAAACAAATGAAATATCAGTTCATCAAATCAGTTTAAAAAGATGAATTAAGTATCAGTCAACAGAGATTGAATCACTTCACATGCCAATTTCCAATAACACATACAAAAACCCAATTTCGAATGCAATATTGCATTAACCCAAAACAACAAATATGTGGGGACATCTAAAAGTGAATAACAACAAGAAAACTGAGGTTTAATAGTTAGGAATTGAAATAAACTAGTTATTAGAACAGGTATCAGATTTTTTGAAACCAACCCATTTGTCAAAAACTCATTCTCACACTCTCGAGCCAATTCGACTGTAAACATTGCACTAATATAAACCAACATTCATGTAGAAGTAATTAATCAGTGCAAATCAAAACTTAAACTGGGAATAAATGGTTTAGGAATGCTGGAACCAATGTATCAGAGATGTACCAGAACCTGTGCAGTGTACATGCTTATTAACCCGTTCGAATCCTCAATTATTCCATCAAAAACTTATTCTATTATGAGAACCTAATCTACATAGATTAGACATGATATATAGGATCTAATTAGCAAGTTAAAACATAATTAAAAGCATTTAAAATCGAATCGAAACAGGAAAATAAATTCAGTGTACTGAACACACAGTGCACGCACAGTGCATAGCACGTGCACACGCAAATGCATGTCCGATACGACACGAGGGGTCGTGCCACTTGAGGGACCCCGTGTCAGTCGTGGACACAGTACGTGTGTCAATTTTCGTGAGCCGAAACGCCGTGTGTACTGAGCAAATGCACCCGAGCAGTAGGGCATGCCAACTGCTCGCGCGCGTGTGTACGACCACGTGTCCGCGTGTCCGTACGACTCGACATGATGCTAAATCGTGCTCAGTGCAGTAAAAATGCATAAGCGAGGTCTAAATCTATTTTCCTATTCAATCACAATCCAGAAATTAAACCAAATGCCCTTTGAGGTATTTCATCGAACACATCCCTATACACGCTGATACGTGTCCGATACGGACACGTAATGGACTCAAATTCTAGGGTTTGTTAATCCTACTGTTAGTTTAGGGCTAGGGCATCCTAGAAATCACTACCAAAATAAGTGGTTTTAGCGACGCCCAAAAACGTCGGAAAAACAACAAAATCCGTCGCTAATATGTATCACCGACGTATTTACCGACGTTTAGGTTTTGTCGCCGTTTCCTTAGTCGCTGATTACAAAAACGTCGCTGAACGTCGCAATTACCGACATTCAGCGACGTAACAGTACGTCGGTGAGTTATCGACGTTTATCGTCGTTCCGTCGGTATATTAGCGACGTATATGTAGTCGCTACACGTCGGTAAAGACCTGGAATAGTTACCGACGTCTACCGTCGTTTCGTCGGTAATATAGCGACGTGAATGTTGTCGCTAGACGTCGGTAAAGGTCCTGTACATTTTTGCAGCTAGTGTCGGTAAACGTCGGTAAATACGTCGGAGAGCTGTACTTTTTTGCAGTTAGTCGTCGGTAAATGTCGGTAAAATATCGGAAAAATATATTATTTGCAGCTTGTCGTCGGTAAACGTCGGAAAAAGACGTCGCTAAACGTCAGTAAGCGTCGCTAAACGTCGCTAAAGTTGTAAAAAAAATAAAAAAAATAAAACACAGATTCTATATTACCACTCACAATTCTATAAAACACATATAGGTACACATTCAAATCCCCACTCACAATTCCAAATCACAGCGCATTCAAACCCCCACTCACAATTCCAAATCACAGATAGCTTTAATCTAAGTTAATTAACATCCAATCCAAACACAATTAACATTTATCGACGAAGGAATTAACATCCAATCCAAACAAGTCACAAGTCAATTTGATACAAACACAACTAACATCCAATACAAACATCCAATCATAAGTCACAAACATAAGATGATACAAACACAAACAAAAGTCCTAACTAGGACTACTAGTGATCTGGTGCAGGAGGGGCACCGCCGCGACGAAGGCGTAAAAACTCCTCATACTCCGCAAGTGAAATCGATACAGATGGAGCGCCAGGCTGTGACGTCGGTGGAGTCGGTGTCGAAGAAGAAGGCGGTGGAGGCGGCGGAGTCGACGACGATGAAGGCGCACCCAGAGTACCAGCATGCTCCAACGCTGTAAGTCGCTGGTTGTATGAATCCATGATAGATAACATTCTACCACTGCTCTGGACCATCGAATCCTGCGCCAATCTCACCGTCTCGGCCATGGTCACCTGTCCTGTCTGCAACTCCGTCACCGTGCGCTCTAACCCTCCAACGGCGCGCTCTGTCCTCTCAGTCGTCTCCCTGAGGTCTATAATGCCGCGGTCGAGCGCATCCAATCGTGCTAGCAGCGCAGGATCGTCCGTAGGATGCTGAGACTGCTGCTCGATCCGTCGTAGCAGGTCGTCACGGAGAGACTCCATCATCTGGTGGACTCGGGCAGACTCCTGGGACGGCTGTGGACCATGCACACTAGCAGGAGATGTCCTAGAGGACTGGGTCGCAACTAGGGCGCCATAGGATCCCGTACCGTAGTACGTACCCCTACGGAGGCCACCAGCGGCGGTCATCCACAGCTCGTCCGCCGACGGAGCTTGAGTGGGCTGCGAGGAAGTACCGGCCTCTCCTGCATCAGGTGCACTAGCAGCCGCCCGTTCCCGCAGCCTCGTATACTCGGCCTAGAAAGTATGGATAGTACTCTATGATTTCTAATTTCTAATTAATGTACTTATTTTTACTAACTTCATGAATATTTATTTGCATCATATTTACTAAGTTATATTAAAATGGACACGAAGTATTAAATTAAGATAACGTATTGTAATACTTACATAGGTCTGCTCGGCCCTCTCGTCAATAAGGACTCCGCCCTTCCGATGGGTGGCCAGGAAGACGGTCACCATGTCGGCGTTACCGACCTTCCTTACCTGTAATTAAATATATTATCTTAGTAATAATTTATCGGATTTGCATTAAAATAATATTTCTAAAAGAGAAAGACATACCAGACGACGAAAATGTTCCGTCATCGGAATCGACCCACCGCACCACTTCGAGGCATGTTGCCTAGCCGCCTTAGCCTTCTCCGACTTCTCCTTGTACCTTGGCTCGTTGAATCGAGCCTTCATCTCATTCCACTGATCAGGGGTGATCCAACCTTTGATCGGCTTTCCGGCACGATCACGTTCCTTCTGATCATTAATAGAGTCGCGGATCAGCTTAGCAGCGACGGAAGGAAACATCCCCTCGATCTGCTCGGCCCGGTGCGGCGGATAGTAAAATATATCCTAGAACAGTACGAAACCAAATATTTATCAGTTATATATAATATGCATAAATTAAATGATTCATGTTAAAAACAAATCTATTTTAACCTTGAAGCGCGTAAACCAGAAGTTCTTCCTTTCGTCTGGAGCATCAGAGTAGTTAATCCAGGGACCACCATAATTATGCCTCAGCATATCGCCTAGGCGTCTCTGTACCCCTGGAGGACGATATCTATACATACATATTATATTCATGAAAAAAATTAATTTATGATAAAAACAGAAGAAAAAAAAAATCATAAACCAAAATACCTACTTTGTACCGTCGGCCCAGATCTTCGTCCTCCCCTCCTCCGGAGGTGCGCACGCATCATCTTCATGATGCTGGTCGGCCGTCGGCGCATCCTCCTCGGCCATCTGCTCATCCGTCTCCATCGTCGTATCAACATCAGGAACGCTAGACGGGGGAGCAATCTCAACAGGTCTGGAACTACTCGTCCCAGGAGATATGCCACGTGACGTCGTCCCAACCGGCCCAGCTACTGTCCGATATGGAGGAGTAATCGACGACGAGAATCCAGAGCCGGTACCAATAGGAGGTACCGAAGGCAAACTCCGTCCCCTAGCAGTACCTGTAGGAAGTACCGGAGGATCCCGACCTCCTCGTGGCCCTCGCAAATGTCCGCGACGACCTGCCATACCTGATAACAGCATATGATAGTACAAGATATAATAGAGACTAGAAATATGACAGTACAACAAATAATAGAGACTAGAAATATGACAGTACAACAAATATTAGAGACTAGAAATATGACAGTACAACAAATAATAGAGAATAGAAATATGACAGTACAACAAAGATAATAACCAAGGTAACATATGATGATACATTCTACAATAAACATCTAAGTCCAGATAATATATTCTAGAAGAAACATCTAAGTCCAGATAAGTATATCTCTCTCAATCATCTTCAGAATAATCATCTTGTTCGTCTTCCTCGATCTCATCTTCCTCTTCCTCCTCATCTTCACTTTCGTCTTCACCTTCGTCGGCTTCGTCTTCCTCTTCGGATAATTCTACATCTTCTACATTATGTGTCGTGTAATACGTAACTTCCGTGGAGTCCACATCGACAATATTGGTTACAGGAGGTAGCTCGTCCTCCTGGTAAGCTTTTTCATCAACATCAAAAGTATCTCTAGCTTTAGTCTTGCATACTGCCCACCAGTCAGACTTCGTTGCTCCCCGTCTCGGATAAGCTGTGAAATACACGAGCTGAGCCTGAGTTGCTAGGACAAACGGTTCGTAGCCTTGATATCTACGCTTGTAGTTTATATCCACAAGACCATGCTTGTCAATTTTCCAGCCTTGATTTTCAATCGGATCGAACCATTCACACTTGAACAACATGATCTTTGCAGGTTCTCTGCCATAATTATATGACAACTCCACAATCTCTCGCAAGATGCCAAAGAAATCATTTCCTGGATCGACGTCTTTGTAGTTCGAAGACTTGATACACAAACAACTGTTCTTCGTTGCACGTCGAGTTGGTTAGACGTCAAGTCTTAAAACTGATCCTAAGGCAAGACTAAAAAGACAATCAAAAGGGTTTAAGCTGCACAAAGTAAATGAACGTGTCGGTTATGTATGGGTGGGCGAGAAGCTCACTCCACCAGTACAGTTGAGTACTGACACCCACACAGTATTCATGTGCAGGCACAGGTAGAAGCTCGTGGCGCGGAGCTCGCTTGGATGCGTCGAGGTACAGAGTTCCTTGGCGATTCGAAACGTGCGGTCGTGTTGATTGAAGACTTATATAGGACATAATATATGGACATCGCCTTCCGAAGCTTCCGCTGGCTCAAGCAATTATATCGAGAGATGAGAGAGAGCAGAGTGAATTGTAAATGAGAGAAAATTGAGCACGATAGACTTGTGATTTGGCCTTGCGCCCACAAATGTAATCTTGTATTCAATATCAATAAAAGAGTTTCTTTTTGAATGACTTGTGTTCATGTGTGCTTGTTCTAATTTTTGCTGCGTATTCAATGTATTTGCTTGGGACTTCTGTGCGATGACCATGTCGCCATCGCTGCAAATCGGCCGTTATGGAACCTGCCTTGTACGAGCGCAATCTAGGCTCGTGCGGCATCACGCCTTAGCGAGGACGATCGCTCCTACGGGAGCGGGGCGTGACACTTGCTGCCGGGCTGATAGTGTCTCGGATGAGTGCTACTTGACGACCACTCTTTATTACTTGCTTGCGTGAATCCGTTACAGCCTCTGCGTAGAACGTTGTCCTCAAAGTGCATATCACATAGATGGTTAGGTGCCCCGTTGTGTTGTAGTTTATAATATTTTTTTACTTATGCAGTTACATGGCATGTTCTTCCTGTATCTTGTTACGTCCCTCTGAGGACCTGGTTATCTCTCCAGGTTTATGCTTTCATGATTTACTGCAGGTGTTCTAGCCAAGGTCGTGATCTTCTTCCTTCCTTCGAAGAGAATTGCACTTGGTTCGTTTGATATTTTATCGATTCACTTCCTGTACATTTTATTTTGAAATAGTTGGTAGTGGACTTTGTCTCCGCCCAACGTTTGTACAAATGACTTTAATAAGTTGATTTTATGATATATTGGTTTGTGGATGAGATTAGCTTCATGGTTACTACATTTTACAGATTATGTGTACATACGAGATATCCATATATTGGAGTATACTTCGTATGTAGATAGCTGGCATGATACGTTTCTAGTCCTACGTATTTTGGGACTGGGGCGTTACAGGCTTCGCTCCGTCATTCAGCACATTTTGGCATCTACTCGCCTGAAGACTGGTGAACTTGAGCCTACTAACCTTTTTGAAGATAATGCAGCATGCGTAGCTCAACTTCAGAAAGGATACATAAAGAATGACAAGACAAAGCACATATCTCCCAAATTCTTCTGGACGCACGACCTTCAAGAGAAGGAACAAGTCAAAATACAACAAATTCAATCTTGTAATAACTTAGCAGATTTGTTTACCAAAACACTGCCACAATGTACTTTTGTAAAGCTTGTAAGAGGAATAGGGATGAGGCAACTAAAAGACCTGCAAGCCTGAAGCTTGTATAGATCAGAGGGAATAAAACTATAGGATTGTACTCTTTTTCCTTATGACTGATGGTTTTTCTCACTGGGTTTTCCACAGCCAAGGTTTTAACGAGGCAAACCAAGTTTACTCTGGATCCAGCAGTATCCACCCCATTAGCTTATTGAATCCTGAAGTATTTCATAAGTGGATCCAAGGAAATGGATGAATAAGGAGGAGTGTTGTGAAACCCTTACTATTTACCATTATGTCATGAGTTACACATGACCCTTGGGATCATGTAACTCATGACCCTTGGGTTGCCCCTTATCCCTATATATATGGCCCTCGCCATATGATGAAATAACAAAAAAAAAATACTATTCTACAAAATCTAGTATCCCTTCAAACAGTTAGTACATTATTGAATGTTAATCATTATGTCTATTTAAAAAAAATTCTTAATATTCACTAATGTACTGTCAGTGTCGTTATAGAATGCGTCAAAAAAAGTCTCTTTTAAGATTTTTTGACATCCAATAATGCATTTACATCTGATCTCCCTTCTTGTCTCACCATTAATAATAATGGCAAAAAAAAAGGAAAAATAAGGGAAAAATAAATTATCCCTTTGACGTAAACAACATTTGCATCTGCTCTTCCTTCCTGCCTCACATTAATAATAATGGAAGATTTTCTTGTTTGCGTAATATGGTCTACCAATCCTCTCTATTTTGGACCAAACTTTCTTATTTTATAGCTTCATTAATACAAATCCAATCCAAATAGTCGTAGGCCATATCCAATTTAAGATCCAAAGCCTCGTATTGTATCCTAAGAGCATCATTAGTAGTTGGGACTCTCCAATACAATTTGGGACCAAAAATTAAAAAAAAAAAAAAAAAGAAAAATATAGAAAGATAAATGGAGAATGTGTTGGATTTGTACGAGAATAGTATGAAATGATAAAGAGAGTTTCGGTCCCAAAGATTGTTTGGTCAAAAATTGATGTGGAAAAATAATAATGTAAAATTTAGAATCTAGAAAGTTGGACTCCAAATTGAAACTTAGACCATCTCCAATGGAGGTTTTTATGTTCCCTATTTCTATGGAAGAAATCCATTTTAGAAAAAACTTCTTCCAATTGTGATTTCTATCACCATTTCTATCCTAGGTGGCAATGATGTAGGATGAAAACTTTTTAGGAGGGTTTCTACATGTAGAAACTCTCATAGAAATTTTTCTATCTCTCATGACAATTATTATTGGGCCTCACACCATTTAATTGGTCCTTTTACTATGTGACACATAGGATAGAAATGGAGAACCATTGGAGAATATTTTTGTATGTCTACAATTTCTATGTAGAAACTCTTCCAACTAGGATAGAAATCTCCTTAAAGTACAATGCCAAGTAGGATAAGAACTCAATTTTAGAAATCATCATTGGAGCTGGTCTTACTATTCTACAAAGTTCCAACAATATGGAATCTAGAAATTGGGATGTGACCGAAATTGTAGAAATTTGAACTAGAGATGAGATTTACTATTCTACAAAATAAGTTTTAAAATTTTGAATGTAGAAATTGTACCCGAGGATGAACCTTACTAGGTAAGCTCTAATAGAGGCCAATAATTTCGTGTACACATATCACTCCATCTAGAGTGCATCGTTCCTTAATAAAATCACATTGCTCAATTCCAACAAGATCTTCCATGACTCCCTTTAAGCCTATTTACAGGAACTTTTGTCACAGTTTCAAAGGATCCGTTGAGTAGACTTACAGGTTGAAAATCTTCTGCCCTATGTTCCTCTTCCCTTTTGGGATTAAGGACAACACAAGCATAGTTGATGCCTCCCAACTTGGTATGACCTCCTGTCAAATTATCAAAGATTGACATTAAGGATCCATTTAGATACCTTTTCCGAAATTTGGTTCTAAAATTTGGTTTCTGAAAGTAAATTATAAAGTTATTTTCTGAGTATATAGATTCTGAATTTACGTTTGGTTACTTTCATTTGAAAAAATAATTATGAAACAAAAGTTGAACTTCCTTTATGATATTCCAATTTTTTTTTGAAATAAGATTGGAAAACCAGCTGGCTCGATGCTTTATTACACCCGAGTTCACATATACAACTTTCTTGACCTCAACCCCTAGGGCCTGGTTTGGTTCACGCAAATGAAAGGAAAGGAAATCCATTTTTTGGTGTTTTTTTTTTTTGGAAAATTATAACTTTTATTCTTTTTTCTCCGTTATTTGAAAATGTTAATAAAATTGTAAGGGAAAGTAAATACTTAAAAATGGAAAAATAAATTCTAGCTTGGATGGATAGAACCATTTTTTCTCCTTAATTTTCTTTCTATTGGAAATCACTTTTCTTTCCTTTTCAATTCCTTTGGCAACCAAAATAGAAAAGTAGTGAATTTTCTTTTTCAACCCATAATTTTGCGAACCAAACGAGGCCTAGATGGTAACTCAGGGTCCTCTATTGGTCTCCTCATCTTTGTTGTCGGTTGATTCCATATATCTTCTCTAGAAAGTTTTTTCATGTAAACAAATCCCCACTAGTCTTTTCTTATATCTAGGGTTGGGAATTTTCTCCGAATCGACTTTTTTTATCCGACGAAGATAGATTTGGGAATTTAAAATGGTGACGGATGTGGGAATAATTAAAAAAAATTGCCAGACCGATTCAGTGTTGAATATGGATATAGTACTCCATGTCCCGATAAATTTTTGACCCACAATATATACCCACATGTACAACCCGTTGGTATGGTTTGTGATTTATCTAGTAATATATTTTTTTTAATGAAAACTAGGTTTTATTAATATGGTTTGTATTTTTTTGGAATAAACATATTTTTTTAAGTTTATATTGTACAGAAAAAATTGTTAACGATACGGGGGACGAAAAAATCCGGTCCCGAAAGTGTTAACTGAATGAGGGCATGGACGGAGACGAGGAGTGTATTGTTTAACAGAGAAGATGGTAAAAAGTGAAGTCGACTAGAATTGAAGACAGAAACGAAAATTCGTATACTACTAGAGAGCGGAGATGGAAGGTACAGTCTCTGGCCCTACTTGTCCTGTTTCCACCCCTATACTTACATCCATGCAATTTTTTGTTCTCATCAAAATATTGATCTCGATTTTCTTCCACCCTTCTAAAGCCCCGATGTTACGTAGAAGTGACTCGATTTTCTTCCACCCTTCAATGGAGGATTTTTTTTTGAAGAGATGTGTTATTGCCGGGAACGCCGAGGCACGCTATTCGATAAAAAATATAAAAACTGAAACAGTTGTAAAGACAACGTTTCAAATGCAATTCCTTAAAGAAGGTTTTGCAACAGAGATCCAGAAGGATTCTGCAAATTACGAGATCTAAAAAGGTATCGTAATACACGAATAATCTAAAGAGATTTTCGTGATCGTAGCAAACTGGCAGTAGTGCCTTCTAAAAAGAAGATACTGACAGAACTGCTAAAGGCAACAGAAGGATGACAGGCGAGAGATGGAAATGCTGGGGTGAATTATCACCGTTGCTCAAAGCTTTATTCGTCCTCTGCGAACAGCTTCCAGGAACCAGCAAGGTTGACGGAAAACCTTGGAACACTCCTGCTCTTCTGACTCCTCGAAAGACGGCGAACTCCTCTGGCAATGGCTCTACTCTTCTCTCTCTGTTTGAAGTAACAGAACCCACGCGTACTAAAAAGTACTAGTGTTTGTGTTAAAGAACACGCTCACTACTCTGTTGTGTTAAAGAACACTTAGAGTTTTTTTCCCTGGAATTCTGATTACTACACCACTTAGAGAGAGGAGAGAACCTGCATATACAGCCCACGGGGCGGTTGCCAAGCAGTTGCCTGAACTTCAGGGTAGTGGCAGAACCACTCCTGAACGTGCAGCAACTGCTGCAACCGTTCCCGCTCTAATATGCAGCCAGCCATACGCACACTGCGTACGCTGCGCACACTGCGCACTCTACGCACGCTGCGTACGCTGCGCACACTGCGCGTACTGGGCGTACTGGGCTGCGTACTGGGCTGCGTAACTGGGCCAGCGTAACTGGGCTCGCGTAACGGGCCGTGCAACGTGGTCGCACAAGTGGCTCGCGCAACGAGCGCAACTTAAGCGCACTATGCGCCTAGCGACGATGATGACGTGCTAAGTACAAAGTGCGCCAACAAAAGGCCACATTACGCCTCATGAGCCCTTGAGCCCAAGTCCGAGTCCGAGTCCGAGTCGCTAAGCCCCAACGGGGCTTAGCTCCTATGGAAATAAATTTCCCAAGAGCAAAAAGCATGAATGCTTTAATTGTTGATGTTAGCCTTTTTCCCATTAGAAAAATAATCCCACATGGCAAACCTTTGTGCACCTCCACACCACATGTGCATCTCCAATAATAGCAAAGCTAATATATAGAGATACAAGCCATTTGTTTTTTCCGATGTGGGACTAAACCTTTCTAAAGAAAAAACCAAAAACCCAACAATCTCCCACATATCTCTATATATGGATATAAGTGTTTCCCACAGTAACTGTCCATCATGCATTAGGAGAGATGTCGCTTACGACTTGAATCTTTCCGCATGGGTCAAAAATCAAACTATAATACAAGAATGGACTAAGCCTTGAATTCTGCATCATAGCTGAAATTCTTTCCACTCACATAATGTAGTTACATGTGCTTCTGGCTACACATTAAAGGCCCTGTGCCAGCCTGGTTTCAGTATATAATTTTGGGTGTCTACAAGTTTACCCTCAAAAGACGGCCTGATATCTCTGTCATACACTATAGGTGAGTTCATTATAAAAAGACATGGCATGAAGCGCTTTGCGCTTCCCTTGCGGTGCTACGTCGCTATGATATGGCTTAAAGCCGAGGCCTTACCCCGTACCGGGAACCTCATCGTAGTGTCATACTACAGTAGGATGAGGCAACCGCCTCTTTGTAGTGCCAAACTACCCAGCATAAAGCCTTAGGCTCCCTTGCGGTGTTACGCCGCAACGACATGGCTTGCAAGGCCGAGGCTTTATCCCTAACCGGGTACCTCATGGTGGTGTCGTGCCACTGTAACATGAGGAACTCCTCCTCTTTGTAGTGCTGACTACACCCCTCTTTATATTTAACATACAACATTAGGCTAACTGCCTATTTGCGGTGCTACGCCGCTGTGACTTGGCCTGCAAAGCCGAGGTTTTATCCTATTCCTGGGCATCACCCCACATATAGGAACCTCATTGTGGAGTCACCCCACTGTAGCATGGAGTTTCACTCCTTGTAGTGCTGCTCTACCGTGCTTCCTGTAAAGCACTCCAGGCATTCACTCTGCTTGAGAACTCATTAAGGCAATTAAGCCAACCTTCCCACAGGAACCGTTTTTCGCAGAAAACAATAGTAGACAACAGTGGTTATAGGTCTGTAACCTCTCCATGCCCAATAGAACATGTACCTACCGTTCCAGATATTCTTCCGACTAGTGGTCCTCCCTTGAACCAAAAGCTAGATGCCTAGTAGATAAATCTTTGAACTATTAGCATAAAACTTTATGGTAGGAATACAAAAATCTAATATCAGATCAAGCCCATTTTATAGGCTGTGTCATTGACCAGCTGGCGCTTGAGGCCCTTGGTGAACGAATCCGCCAGGTTCTCCTGACTCCGAACATCAATCACTGCAATAACACCTCTCTTGATAAGATCGTGTACTGCCCTGTGCTTCAACCGCACAGTCCTCTTCTTCCCGTTGAAGAGGTCATTTGATGCCACCGCCGCAGTCGCCTGGTTGTCGCAGTATATCAGTATCGTCGGTATTTGCGCTCCAACCAATGGAAGATCATACATGAGCTCCCGAAGCCATTCTGCTTCCTCGGCTGCGGTATATAGTGCAAAGAACTCAGATTCCATGGATGACCGCGAGAGCATAGTCTGCTTCTTCGACTTCCACGATATAGCAGCTCCACCCATTGTGAGAATGTATCCATCTGTGGACCTCTCGCTCTCCACCTCTGAGCACCAACTGGCATCACTGAAGCCTTCCACTACCTGCGGATCTCCGCTGTAGTACAGTGCATATGTCTGAGTCTTCTTGAGATATCTCATAACCCGTTTCACAGCTTTCCAGTATTCAGTACCTGGGTTGCTCGTGAAACGACTCAGCATTCCTACGGCGAAAGCTATGTCAGGCCTTGTGGCAGTAGTAGCATACATCAAACTTCCCATTACGCTTGCATACTCCAGCTGTCTGACGCTCTCCCCTGAATTAGGCTTCAGCTTCAGATCACACCTGTACGGCGTATCAATCCCTGGAAGATCCCGATACCTATAACGAGTGATCATTTTCTCAATATAATGAGACTGTGATAGCGCTAGTCCAGTGTCTGTCCGGATGATCTTGATCCCTAAGATCACATCAGCTTCCCCCAAGTCCTTCATACTGAACTTGCTAGAGATGAACTTCTTTGTCTCAGTGACATAGCTAATATCCGTACCTAGGATAAGCATGTCGTCCACGTACAGACAAACGATCACACCTCTTCCATCAGCGAACTTCGTGTAAACACATTTGTCCGTATCGCTAACCATGTAGCCATTTGACCTTATAACTTTATTAAATTTCTCATGCCACATCTTGGGAGCCTGTTTAAGACCGTACAAGGATTTCACCAACTTGCAGACTTTGTCTTCAAGACCCCTGATGACAAATCCCTCTGGCTGTTGCATGTAAATCTCTTCGGTCAGCTCGCCATTTAGGAAAGCCGTATTCACATCCATCTGATGTATCACCATCTTATGTATTGCTGCGAGAGCAATCAACATTCTGATGGTGGTCATCCGGGCTACTGGAGCATACGTGTCAAAATAGTCAATCTCCTACTTCTGAGAAAACCCCTTGGCTACCAACCTAGCCTTGAACTTGTCAATAGTTTCGTCTGCTTTCATCTTCTTCTTGAAGATCCATTTGCATCCGATGGGTTTCGCTCCTTCAGGAAGATCAACCAACACCCAAGTGTTATTTGAGGTGATGGAATCAATCTTATTGTCAATCGCCTCCTTCCAGAAAACTGCGTCTCTGGTCTTCATCGCCTCATCATAGGTAAGCGGATCTGCTTCCACATGATAGGTGACAAAGTCACTTCCGAAGTCCTTCGGCCTCCTCACACGCTTAGCTGACGGCTCAGCTTGTTCTGGTTCAACCGTTGTTTCAACAACAACATCTTCTTGGACCACATCTTCATTGAAGACTTCAGTTTCTTGCGCACCCTTATTGTTCTCCGGAACATCCGTAAGAACAATATTCTTGTGCCTTGCAAATTTATCTTCAAAATATTCTGCGTCGCGAGATTCAATGATATGATTTGACTCAATATCAAGAAATCTCCGAGCATCACTCTTCTCGGCATACCCCAAGAAGATCGTCTTTGTAGTCCTTGTCCCAAGCTTCTGAATCTTTAGATCTGGAAGCTTGACATATGCCAGACACCCCCACACTCGAATGACATTCAAGTTTGGTCTGACCTTGAACCAGAGTTCATGAAGAGTAATGTCAGAAGTTGCATGAGGCACCCTATTTAGAATAAAAGTGGCCGTCAATGCAGCTTCTTCCCAGTAGCACTTAGGAAGACCAGCCGTCAACAACATTAAATTTATCATTTCTGTCAACGTTCTGTTCTTCCTCTCAGCTACTCCGTTTGATTGAGGAGAGTACGGAGCCGTAGTCTCATTGACAATTCCATGTTCCTTACAGAACGATGCAAATTCATGAGACCTGTACTCCCCACCTCGATCACTTCTTATCCTTTTGAGTTGTTGTCCAGTCTGCCGCTCAGCTTCGGCTCTGAACTCCTTGAACTTCTCGAATGCTTCGTCTTTAGCCTTCAGCAAGTAGACGAACGCATACTTTGAGAAGTCATCGATGAAGGTTATGAAATACTTCATCCCGGCCTTTGTAGAGAACTGTTTGAAGTCACAGATATCGGAGTGAACCAACTCCAGAAGATCTGTACTTCGATTAACCCGAGGAAAGGGTTTTCTTGTGATCTTCGTTTGAGCACAAACTTCACATTTCTCTACCTTACCCCCACATTTGGAGATAAGTCCTAGACTAGATATTCTGTTTATTCGTTTACAATGAACATGTCCTAGCCTATTATGCCACAACTCAAGAGTATAAGCAGAATGAGTGACTTCATTAATTACATTAATTATATTGGACTGATTTACAAGCTGAATCTTGAACATTCCTTCGGTATAAAAAGCTTTCCCGAAATATGTTCCCTTGATAGACATCACCATCTGGCCAGCATTGATGTCCATCCTGTGGCCTGCATTGCAGAGTAGGCCTCCCGAGACCAGGTTCTTGGCGATAGCAGGTATGTGCTTTACGCCTTGAAGCGTCAGAGACTTTCCCGAAGTTAGCTTCAACACCACCGTCCCGATCCCGAGCACTTCAGCTTGTGCTTGGTTCGCCATCATAACCACTTCAGAAGTAGGTGTATAGGTGGTGAACCACTCCTTACTGGAGCAGACATGGCAGGAGGCTCCAGTGTCTACCCACCAGTCAGAGTCAGCCCTTACTGCATCAACCTGTGCAATCATAGCAATTACGTCAGTGATCATAGATACCTTACTAGGCTCTCCTTGCTCTGATTGCTTGGTCTTTGCTTTACACTCATTCTTAAAGTGGCCCTTCTTGCCACACTTGAAGCAAGGCATTTCTGACTTTGGCTTCTTTTTCTTGATAGAAGTTTTCTTGACTTTTAGATTGTCAGGGTTCTTCTTCTTATTGTGGAAAGCTGCCTGCTTTTCCTTTGGTTCCTTGGTCTGAACCAGATTGGCGTTAGCCAATTGCTTGGACAGTGTGTCCACCTTCAGTTGAGCCCGCATCTGGTCCTCAACATAGATTTCCTGTAGGAGATCTTCAAGGGTGATCTTCAACTTCTTCCTATGCATGTTTGCATAGAACTTGCTCCACCCAGCGGGGAGCTTTGAGACAATCCCTCCAACAACAAACTTGTCGGGGAGGGGCATCGCCTCGTCTTCCAGCTTCTGTCGCAGTTTCAGGAACTCCTTTACCTGCGGCAGCATAGACTTTTCGTCCTCAAAGAACCACTTGTGATATTTTTCAACCACAAATATTTTACTACGGTTCTTGTCTTCTTCGTAGAGTTTTTCTAGAGACTCCCATATGTCTCTAGCGATATTCTTCTTAGAATAGGATTCTGCTAGGGAATCCTCCATAGCATTCAGGATAAGCAACCTGCAAATGCTATTCTCCCTTCTCCACTTGGCCTGAAGTTTAGTAGCCGCAGAGATTGCGGCAGCAGACACAGTATCTGGAATGGTAGGTTCCTCTTCAAGAAGCACGTGATCCACGTCTCTGAGTTGAAGAGTGAGATAAACCTTCCTCTTCCAGACTTGATAATGCTCTCCATCAAACTTCTCTAACTTACAAAAGTCAGTGTTTAGGAGTGAAGCATTAATGTTTTCCATCGTAGCAATAAAGCTTTGAGATTATTATTGCCGGGAACACCGGGGCACGCTATTCGATAGAAAATACAGAAATTGAAACATTGTAAAGACAACGTTTCAAATGCAATTCCTTAAAGAAGGTTTTGCAACAGAGATCCAGAAGGATTCTGCAAATTACGAGATCTAAAAAGATATCGTAATACACGAATAATCTAAAGAGATTTTCGTGATCGTAGCAAACTGGCAGTAGTGCCTTCTAAAAAGAAGATACTGACAGAACTGCTAAAGGCAACAGAAGGATGACAGGCGAGAGATGGAAATGCTGGGGTAAATTATCACCATTGCTCAAAGCTTTATTCGTCCTCTGCGAACAGCTTCCAGGAACCAGCAAGGTTGACGAAAAACCTTGGAACACTCCTGCTCTTCTGACTCCTCGGAAGACGGCGAACTCCTCTGGCAATGGCTCTACTCTTCTCTCTCTGTTTGAAGTAACAGAACCCACGCGTACTAAAAAGTACTAGTATTTGTGTTAAAGAACACGCTCATACTCTGTTGTGTTAAAGAACACTTAGAGTTTTTCTTCCTGGAATTCTGATTACTACACCACTCAGAGAGAGGAGAGAACCTGCATATATAGCCCACGGGGCGGTTGCCAAGCAGTTGCCTGAACTTCAGGGTAGTGGCAGAACCACTCCTGAACGTGCAGCAACTGCTGCAATCGTTCCCGCTCTAATATGCAGCCAGCCATACGCACACTGCGTACGCTGCGCACACTGCGCACTCTACGTACGCTGCGCACACTGCGCGTACTGGGTTGCGTAGCTTAGCGACGATGCTGACGTGCTAAGTGCATAGTGCGCCAACAAAACGCCACATGAGCCCGAGCCCGAGCTCGAGCCCGAGTCCGAGTCCAAGCCCGAGCTCGAGCCCGAGTCCGAGTCCGAGTCCGAGTCCGAGTCGCAACGGGGCTTAGCTCCTATGGAAATAAATTTCCCAAAAGCAAAAAACATGAATGCTTTAATTGTTGATGTTAGCCTTTTTCCCATTAGAAAAATAATCCCAAATGGCAAACCCATGTGCACCTCCACACCACATGTGCATCTCCAATAATAGTAAAGCTAATATATAGAGATACAAGCCATTTGTTTTTTCCGATGTGGGACTAAACCTTTCTAAAGAAAAAACCAAAAACCCAACAAGATGTGCAACAAGATTTTTTTTGAAGGCCATGCGATGGAGGAATTTTTTTTTTATGGAGGACTCTTCTTTTTTTTTTAAGGGATGTGCAACAAGATTTTAAAAACCTTTCTAGTCTAAGATTTTAACAACATTGGGACACTATCTAATTTAAGCTAATATTGGTCGCCCTTTAAGATTGGACCAAGTAAAAACTAGTAATTTAGCTAATATCTAAATCACTGCTATCCCATCCCTTTGTCTTCTTGGGAATATCTAGTAACATCGAAGTCTCCTCCCAAAACCCACGGTGCATTCCATCTATGTAGGGATAGCTACAAGCTCCAACCAAAAACTTTCTAAATTGCATATACTACCATGTCCTAGTCGACAATATTCAAGTTAGAACTTTGGATAGTCGATCATTTCGAGCTCGAATTGCCCAACGACCAGGACCAAGCTCATTGGACTCGAAGCTCATTGAACTCTCGAAATTAGACACATATACATAATGTGAAAAAAGAAAAAAAAACTAAAAAATAAATAAATATTACCACCAAGATTTTATCTAAGAAACTTAGTAAAGCTACACCACAGCTTTTTTGAGTTAAAAAATGGTCCATAGTATATTCTTATTTTATTCTAGATATTTTTATTTATTTCTATATTTTTTTTTGGGTCCTAAACTATCATCTGGCCTAGCCTGAACTAGAACCGTCCTACAAACAACAAGGGATGTGTCAAATAGTAAAATTTAATTCACGCTCCCTTGAAAGATGTTGGGATTTTGGCATTTGCATTGGAAAACTTTAGTCCTACATCGACTAGGCAAAAAGAAATGTATCTCTATATATAAGCTATGCTTGTTTAGATATGCACAAGTGGTGTGGAGGTGCACATGGGTGTGCCATGTGGGGGTATTTTTCTAGTAAAAAAAAAAGGCCAAATCAACAATGAAAGATTCATGCTATTTGCTCTTGGGAATTAATTTTCAATGGAGGTAAGCGACTCGGACTCGGGCTCGGGCTCATGGGCTCATGTGGCATTTTATTGTCGCACTCTGCACTTAGCACGTCAGCATCGCCGCTAGGCGCATAGTGCGCTTAAGTTGCGATCGTTGCGCGAGCCACTTGCGCAGCCGATCGTGCTGCCAGATGGCGCTGACCATTTGGCGTGACCAAGTGGCGCGCCAGTAGGCTCTGCCTGTTGGCGTGCAGGTTGCGCAGAGTGCGTAGGTGGCGCAAGTGGCGCTGTGCGCATGGTGTGCAAGGTGCGCGGGTGGCGCAAGTGGCGCGCGCTGTGCGCCAGTTCAGTTGACTCAGATCTTGTCTGTGCATGATCTGAGCGGTTACAACACGTTCGAACCAGTTTTTCCCACATCTCGAACGTTCTGCTAACTGGACAGTTGCAGCGCGGGCCTAGATAGGGTCTCTTCTCTCTCACAGTGCATATAGATAAGAAAAAGATAAGTGTTCAGAATTCCTTACGAATTTCAACAGACTTTAAGAGAGAAGAGAAGCGTTGCACCAGCGTTACTTTGCACAGGTGTCCGTGCGCCATCCGAAGAGTCAGAAGAGCGGAGTGTTCCAAAGTTTTCCGTCGAACTTGCTGGTTCCTGGAAGCTGTTCGTGTGGGACGAATTAAGCTTTGAGTAACAGTGATCATTTACCCCAGCAGATTGTTCTTCCACCATTCGCTTGTCATCGCTACTGCTGCTAGCAATTCGATTGGATACTTCTTTTTAGAAGTACTACTTTCGTTTGCTGTTATAATAAAATCTTTTTAGATTTTTATTATCCATAATCCTCAAGGATCTCTATCAAGCACCTTCTTTGAAGTGTTGATAGAAACGTTGTTTTTACAATATTTTATTTTCTCAATTTTTATCGACAACTGTGCCCAGGGAATAACAATATCAAAGATTAATTAACGAGATGCAAAACTTGAATGCTACACTAATCAATCCTAACTTCACAAACTTAGAACAGTTTGATGGAGAGCATTATCGAGTCTGGAAGAGGAAGGTTACTCTCACTATTCAACTCAGAGAAGTTGATTACGTACTGTATGAGGAGAAACCTACTATTCCAGAGACTGGATCTGCAGCAGCAATCTCTGCGGCTACTAAGAACCAGGCCAAATGGAGAAGGGACAATAGCATTTGTAGGCTTATGATCCTAAATGCTATGGAAGACTCCCTTGCTGAATCATATTCAAAGAAGACTATTGCCACAGAGATTTGGGAGTCTCTGGAGAAACTATACGAGGATGATAAGAACCATAGCAAGATATTTCTTGTTAAGAAATATCACAAGTGGTTGTTTGAGGACGAGAAGTCAATGCTGTCGCAGGTGAAAGAGTTCCTGAAACTGCGACAGAAGTTGGAAGACGAGGCGATGCCCCTCCCCGACAAGTTTGTTATTAGAGGGATCGTTTCGAAGCTCCCTGCTGGGTGGAGCAAGTTCTATGCAAACATGCATATGAAGAAGTTGGAGATCACTCTCGACGATCTCCTGCAGGAAATCTACGTTGAGGTCCATATGAGGGCTCAACTAAAAGTGGACGCACTGTCCAAGCAATTGGCTAACGCCAATTTGGTTCATACCAGGGAACCAAAGCGAAAGCATGCGAGTTCCCATAGCAAGAAGAAGGATCCTAACAATCTGAACATGAAAGGGACTTCCTTCAAGCAAAAGAAGACAAAGTCTTAGATGCCATGTTTCAAGTGTGGCAAGAAGGGCCACTTCAAGAGTGAATGTAAAACAAAGATCAAGTAAGCAGAGCAAGGAGAGCCTAGCAAGGTATCTATGATCACTGACTTTGTTGCTATGATTGCGCAGGTCGATGCGGTGGGGGCTGACTCTGACTGGTGGGTAGACACTAGAACCACCTGCCATGTCTGCTCCAGCAAGGAGTGGTTCACCACCTATACACCAACTTCTGAAGTGGTTATGGTGGCGAACCAGGCACAAGCTGAAGTACTCGAGATCGGGACGATGGTTTTGAAGCTGACTTCGGAGGAAGTCTCTGACGCTTCAAGGTGTGAAGCATGTACCTGCTATCGCAAAAAACCTGATCTCGGGAGGCCTACTCTGTAATGTAGTCCTCATGATGGACATCAATGCTGGCCAGGTGGTGATGTCTATTAAGGGAACATATTTATGGAAAAGCTTTTTATACCGAAGGAATGTTCAAAATTCAGCTTGTAAATCAGTCCAATGTAATTAATGCAATCACTCCTTCTGCTTATACTCTTGAGTTATGGCATAATAGGCTATGACATGTTTATTGTAAACGAATAAACAAAATGTCTAGTCTAGGACTTTTCTCCAAATATGGTAGTAAGGTAGAGAAATATGAAGTTTATGCTCAAACAAAGATCACAAGGAAACCCTTTCCTCGGGTTAATCGAAGTACAAATCTTCTGGAGTTGGTACACTCCGATATCTGTAACTTCAAACAATTCTCTACAAAGGTCGGGATGAAGTATTTCATAACCTTTATCGATGACTTCTAAAAGTATGCGTTCATCTACTTGCTGAAGGCGAAAGATGAAGCATTAGAGAAGTTCAAGGAGTTCAGGGACCGAAGCTGAGCGGCAGACTGGACAACAACTTAAGAGAATAAGAAGTGATCGAGGTGGAGAGTACAGGTCTCATGAATTCGTATCGTTCTGCAAAGAACATGGAATTGTCAGTGAAACTACGACTCCGTACTCTCCTCAATCAAATGAAGTAGCAAAAAGGAAGAACAGAACATTGACAGAAATGATTAACTCAATGTTGTTGACTTCGGATCTTCCAAAGTGTTTCTGGGGAGAAGCTGCGTTAACGGCCACTTTTATTCTAAATAGAGTGCCTCATACAACTTCAGACATTACTCCTCATGAACTCTGATTTAATGTCAGACCTAACTTGAATGTCATTCGAGTGTGGGGGTATCTAGCATATGTCAAGCTTCCAGATCTAAAGATTCAGAAGCATGGGACATGGACTACAAAGACGATCTTCTTGGGTTAATGCCGAGAAGAGTGATGCTCGAAGATTTCTTGATATTAAGTCAAATTATATCATTGAATCTCGCGATGCAGAATATTTTGAAGACAAATTTGTAAGGCACAAGAATATTGTTCTTGTGGATATTCTGGAGAACAATGAGGGTGCGCAAGAAACTGGAGTTTTCAATGAAGAAGTAGTCCAAGATGATGTTATTGTTGAAATAATGGTTGAACCAGAACTACATGAGCCGTCAGCTAAGCGTGTGAGAGGCCGAAGGACTTCAGAAATAACTTTGTCACCTATCATGTGGAAGTAGATCCACTTACCTATGATGAGACGATGAAGACCAGAGACACAGTTTTCTGGAAGGAGACGATTGACAATAAAATTGATTGCATCACCTGAAATAACACTTCTGTGTTGGTTGATCTTCCTGAAGGAGCGAAACCCATCAGATGTAAATGAATCTTCAAGAAGAAGATGAAAGCAGACTGAACTATTGACAAGTTCAAGGCTAGGTTGGTAGCCAAGGAGTTTTCTCACAAACAGGGGATCGACTACTTTGACATGTATGCTCCAGTAGCCCGGATGACCACCATTAGAATATTGATTGCTCTCGCAATATTACATAAGATGGTGATACATCAGATGGATGTGAAAACGGCTTTCCTAAATGGTGAGCTGACCGAAGAGATTTACATGCAACAGCCAGAGGGATTTGTCATCAAGGATCTTGAAGACAAAGTTTGCAAGTTGGTGAAATCCTTGTATGGTCTTAAACAAGCTCCTTCTGCAAGTTGGTAAAATCCTTTTACGGTCTTAAACAGGCTCCCAAGATGTGGCATGAGAAATTTGACACGGTTATAAGGTCAAATGGCTACATGGTCAGCGAGACGGACAAGTGCGTTTACACAAAGTTGGCTGATGGAAGAGGTGTAATCGTTTGTCTATACGTAGACGACATGATGATCCTAGGTATGGATATGGGCTGTGTCACGAAGATAAAGAAGTTCATCTCGAGCAAGTTCAGTATGAAGGACTTGGGGGAAGCTGATGTGATCTTAGGGATCAAGATCATCCGGACAAACACCGGACTAACGCTGTCATAATCTCATTAGATTAAGAAGATGATCATACGCTACGGGTATCAGGATCCTCCAGGAATGGATACACCTTACAGGTGTGATCTGAAGCTGAAGCCTAATTCAAGGAAAAGCGTCAGACAGCTGGAGTACGCGAGCGTAATTGGGAGTTTGATGTATGCTACTACTGCCACAAGGCCTGACATAGCTTTCGTCGTGGGAATGCTGAGTCGTTTCATGAGCAACCCAGGCATTAAGCACTGGAAAGTTGTGAAACGGGTTATGAGTGTAGAAGCATAAAATTTTAGGCGCATCTATAGGCCAGAATTTCTTTGGTCTCAACCCAACCATGTGACCAACTTAAATACGCTAGGAAGCTCAAACAGATACTTGGCACAGCAAAGAATAGTACAAGTTTAAAGACATTAAAAATAAGGCTTTTATTTCATATGAAAGTCTATTACATGTCTAAAGAAAGGCTTTACAAAGAAGAACTTCTACAAAAAAATCCTAAAGCTACAGCCAGACGCAGCAACTGCTATGTGTCCCATACCAGGCACATCATCCGTCAGGCGAATCACTCTGATGTCTCATCCAGGCGCATCGCCTCGTCATTATGGCGCAGGCGCATCAGCACCAATCATCCCTTGTGTAGCAGGAGGAGGATGTCACGGACTTAGTATTTTTACTAGCACTTCGTCCCGTACGGCGTACTGTCTTTTTTCTCAAAGACCCGTGCAAGCCTTCCCAATCCAACTTAGCTAGATCGCTAAGGAAATTAGAATAGTGAAGCAAAGAGGAGACTCGTAAGATTTCTTTATTGAATGGAAAATGCTTACAAGTTTAGGTGGTGAAGGTGGTGAGGAACAAATGAAAGCCTCCCCCTTTTATAAGTGCTCAGAGAGCTTTACATAGAAAGTCCTAGAAGGAATATTCTAAGGATTATTCTTTTCTACCATAACTGGAATGGCATATTCCAGGTTTATTCCCTAGCAACAGAAAAGGAAACTTTACGGGCCATCCAAAAGCTTCTTGGGCCTCCTAGAACGATCTTAGGCCTTCCGGAGAGATCCACTGTCTTTTGGAGCCTTCCGCCATCTTCTAGAATGTTCTGGAAGCTTTCCGCATAACCTTGGTCCAAGAAAAGATTATGCAACTGGGCCTCGGGTGGGGTGCAACATTTGGGACATTATATTCTCCCCCACCTAAGGCGTTGACGTCCTCGTCAACCATGCTCGCTGAGAAACGCCTGGATCTCGGCTTCGAACTGATGCAGCGTATCAGCACGTTTCCAGCTAGACTCATCGTAAGGCATGCCCTTCCAATGGATAAGGTACTCCACATACGGTGACACGCCTCACCGCCGAATGGTCCTCTTGTCCAGCACGGCTTCCACCTCCTTGTTGAAGGATATCGTCATGGTCGCCGTCGGTCGCTTCGAAACTCCTCGCTGGGGATCCTCTAAGTCTTCATGGTACGGCTTCAAGCAACTTGCATAGAAGACTGGATGAATCTTCAGCTTGGTGGGGAGTTCAAGCTTGTAGGCCCCCTTGCCTACCTTCTTGAGCATGGGGAAGGGGCCTTCATACTTCTGGATTAGTCCTTTGTACACCTTGCGGAACACCTTGAACTGTTGCAGTTGTATCTTCACCAGCACCATGTCCCCCTCCTTGTACTCGACCGGCCTTCGCTTCGCGTCGGCCCACTTCTTCATCTTCCTTACGGCCTTCTCCAGAAATGCCTTGGCAATGTCCGCCTTTGCCTCGAAATTTGAAGTGAACTGGTTGGCCGCGGGGCTTCTACTCGGGGACCCCATACTCAGCGTGTGCAGGACAAGCGGTTGGCTACCCATCACCAACTCGAATGGGCTGCTGTACGACGACTCGCTCTATTGAAGATTGTAGCAGAACTGAGCGACGTCGAGGTGATGCACCCAATCCCTCTGGTTGGCACTCATAAAGTGCCCTAAGTACTCCTCGAGTAGCGAGTTGACCCGCTTGGTCTGTCCGTCCGTCTGCAGGTGGAAGCTGGTCGAGAAGTATAAGTCCTTCCCGAGGATTTTGAACACTTCTGTCCAGAACTTCCCCATGAAGCGGGGATCTCGGTCGCTAACAATGCTAACCGGGATGCCCCAAAACTTTACCACATGGCTGATGAATAGTCACGCCGCCTCCTCTGCTGTGCAGACCGTTGAAGCAGCAATGAAGGTCGCGTACTTTGAGAACCGGTCCACCACCACGAGAATGGACCCAAGCGCCTCCACTTTTGGCAGGACGGAGATGAAGTTCATCGATATGCTCTCCCACGGTCGATTCGGCACGGAAAGAGGCTCCAGCAGGCCCCCGGGCTTCTGATGGTCCACCTTTCTTGTTGGCACACAAGACAAGTGCGAACATAGTCCTCCACATCCTCGTGCATGCGAGGCCAGTAGTATGCGGCCTCCAGCAGCGCCAAGGTCTGCTTCTGTCCCGGATGTCCAGCCCACTTTGTATCATGGCACTTCTTGAGCAGCTGTCTCCGCAAGCCACTCCACCTAGGCACGACCATCCTGTCGCCCTTGGTGTAGAGAAGTCTGTCTTTCAGCCAGAACCTTCTCGTTTTGCCCTCCTAGCTTCACTATGGTCTGTGTTAGTGGGTCTTTCTACTCGAACACGGTCCAGAATGTCCCCCTTAAGCAAGCACAATGATGCGAGCTCGGCCTTCCTGCTGAGCGCATCGGCCACCTGATTTTCCTTGTCGGGTTTGTATTGCAACTCTATGTCAAACTCGGCTAGGAAATCTTGCCATCTCGCCTGCTTCGGAGACAACTTCTTCTGGGACTGGAAGTAGCTCGTGGCAACATTATCTGTCATGACCACAAACTTGGTACCGAGAAGGTAGTGCCACCATGTCCTCAAGCTATACACGACCGCGATCATCTCCTTCTCTTGTACCGTGTAGCGCCGCTCAGCGTTATTCAACTTGCGGCTATCGAACGCGATGGGGGTGCCTTTCCTGCACCAATACCCCATCGATGGCGAAGTCGGACGCGTCCGTGTGTACTTCGAACGCCTTGGAGTAGTCCGGTAGAGATAAGACTGGCTCCTCCATCACAGTCCGCTTCAGTGCCTTGAATGCCTCCTCGTATTGGGGCGTCCAACTCCATGTCCGATCCTTCCACAGCAGATCGATCAGAGGCACTACGATGGCAAATATCCTCGGATGAACCGCCGATAGTAGTTCGCCAGGCCAAGGAATGATCGCAGCTCCGTCGGCCTGGTACGAGCCTCCCACTCCTGTATGGACTGGAACTTTGTACCGTCCATCCATATCTTGCCATGCCCGATACAGTACCCCAAGAACGACACCTCTTCTTGTGCAAATGGGCACTTCTCCTGCTTGACGAAGAGTTCGTTCTCCCAAGCACTTGGGAGACGGTCTTCAAATGCTCAATGTGCTCCTCCATCATGTTCGAGTACACGACAATGTCATCGAGGTAGACTACGACGAACCGATCCAGGTAGGGGTAGAAAAGCTTGTTCATCAAAGTACAGAAAGTTGCAGGAGCATTTGTTAGACCAAAAGGTATAAGTAAAAACTCATATGCGCCATACCTCGTGACGTATGCCGTCTTAGCCTCTTCGTCCTCCGCAATCTAGACTTGATAATACCCTGAGCACGGATCAAGTTTGGCAGAAGTATCTTGTACCTCCCAATTGGTCGAACAAGTCCGCCACCAACGGAATAGAATATTTGTTCTTGACGGTTACCTTCTTTAGTGCACGATAGTCGATGCACAAATGAAGGCTTCCATCCTTTTTATTCTGGAACAGCACTGGTTCACCATACGGAGCCTTCGACAGTCTAATGAATCTCGCGTCCAGCAGCTCCTTAAGTTGCTTCTTTAACTCGTCTAGCTCGGGCGGGGCCATGAGATATGGAGCCATGGCGGACAGCTTCATGCCCGGCTCCAACTCATATGGCATGGTCTACCTCCCTCTGCGGAGGTAGCCTCTTCGGCAACTCCTTCGGTATGACGTCCCCGAACGCCATAAGGGCATCATCGATCTTAGGCAAAGATCCCCCTACACGGACGCCTCTTCTGTCTTGAGCACCGTAAGGTAGGTCATATCTCCGTGTCGCATCCCCTTCTTGAGTTGTAATACAGTAAAGCCTTCCCCTTCGCAAGTTCGCCTCGTGCAGCTGTCACCATGCACGGAGAGCTCTCCTCCATGATCCCGACGACTCCCAGATGCGGTATTGGGACCGCCTTTGTCGAAGTAAGGAAGTCCATCCCGAGGATCATGTTGAAGTCATCCAGTGGTACTGTCGTGAGACTGGTGACAACCCGTCCTGTCTTCCACTTAGATCTTTACTCCTTTGGCTACCCCCTGCACGGGGCGCACCTCAAATTGACTGCCTTTATCGTGCTTGAGTCTTTTTCCAGCACTAGACCCAAGCGTCGGACCTCAGGTCCGAGATAAAGTTATGGGTTTCCCCTGTTTCGACCATCGCCCTGGTGTTGTGGCCGTTGATCTTCACGTCCACATACATCAGCTCTCGATTCGGGGTCTTGGACACTACCGCCTTGCTCTTTAAAGCATTCAATAGGTGCAGGGCACCCATGTGAGCCCCTTCTTAGAATCTTCGTCCCCGGCCTCCTCGTATTGGACCGCATTCACCCTTTTGCCTTTGTTCGGGCAGTCTCGTTCGAAGTGATTTCTTCCACATAGGAAGCATTCAATCTTCCACCTCCGTCGAAGGCTTTGCGTACGGCTTGTCCTTCGGTAGGCCTCCTTTTCATTGTTCTTCTTCACTCTCCCACCATTGAACTTGGTGGTGGTCTTTTCTTAGGCTTTGGGGCATCACTCCGTCGATACTACATCAGCTTCTCGGCTGCCATAACAGCCGCGTACACATCTAACACATCTTGTCTCTGTAATTCTTGTGCCGCCCATGGTTGTAGACCCTCTAGGACGTGGAACAGGCGATCCACTTCGCCCATAGTGGAAATAGAAAGCATCAGGCGGGTGAACTCTGCCACATACTCCTTGACGGACCCTGTGTTTTTGAGTTGTCGCAAACTCCGTCTCGCGACATACTCCACGTTCTTCGGGTAGAATTGAGACTTGATCTCTTTCTTGAGATCCTCCCAAGTGTCGATCGAGCGGAGCCCCTTTCTATATCAATGCACCTGCGTCGCTACCATAGCATAGCATCATCAGAGAAATATAAGGACGCTGTGTTTACCTTGTCGGTCTCATCCTCGATGCGGACCGCCTTTAGGTAGCGCTCGACATTCCAGATGAAGTTACCCACCTTCTTCGTGTACCGTACGCTAGTAAAGGATTTGGGTTCTAGATACTTCACCCTCTGTGTCGACTCCCTCCTCGGAGTCGGACCACCAGCAATGGCCCTCTCTAGGACCTCCACCTTGGTTTACAGCTCTTTGCATAGTTCATCAATCTTTGCCTTATTGGCTTTTCGTTCCTCTTCGAACTCGGCCTGCATCTCGCGGAGATGCTCTCGGAACTCCGACATAGCCATAGCGACGTCCGCCTCCAAACCCTGGGCAAATTCCTCATGAGCCGCTTGGTTTTGCTCCACTTAAAATTTGACGCCTGTCACGCCTTTCTCCAGCATCTCACTCCGTTCAACCAACTCGCCAAGAGCCCGTTCCATCGACGGTTCTTTGTTCTTGCCCTTCCTCGAGGTTTTCACCTTCTCCTTAGGCGATGCGGGTTGCTCGTTGATGATTGCTTCGGTCAAAGACATGACGACGATCGAACCTTGCTCTGATACCACTTGTCATGGACTTAGTATTTTTGCTAGCACTTCGTCCCGTGCGGTGCACTGTCTTTTCCCTCAAAGACCTGTACAAGTCTTCCCAACCCGACTTAAGCTAGATCACTAAGAAAATTAGAATAGTGGAGCAAAGAGGAGACTCGTAAGATTTTTTTATTGAATGAAAAATACTTACAAGTTTAGGTGGTGAAGGTGGTGAGGAACAAATGAAAGCTCCCCTTTTTATAAGTGCTCAGAGAGCTTTACATGGAAAGTCCTGGAAGGAATATTCCAAGGATTATTCTTTTCTACCATAACTGGAACGACATATTACATGTTTATTCCCTAGCAACAGAAAAGAAAACTTCACGGGCCATCTAGAAGCTTCTTGGGCCTCTTAGAATGATCTTGGGCCTTCCGGAGAGATTTACTATATTCTGGAGCCTTCCTCCGTCTTTTAGAATGTTCTGGAAGCTTCGTGCATAACCTTAGTCCGTGAAAAGGTTATGCAACTGGGCCTCGGGCGGGGTGCAACATTTGGGACGTTATAGGCGCATCGCCTCATTATTATGGCACAGGCACATCATCACCAATCATCCCTTGTGTAGCAGGAGGAGGAGCTATCCTAGCTCGATGAAGATCGCGGCACGATGCCCCGATCTTCAGAAGCAACAGACACATTCGACAGCCTGTGGAGTGCAGTCTTTACGATCATTGGATACAACAGGCACCGTCGCCTGTGTCGAGACTCGACGATCCCGATACTTAGATGCAACAGACACTATCACGGAAGCTTGGAGCGACGGAAAGACTGGGGTAGCACATCTTCACCCTCGGGAAGAGCTCGAGTTCGGCAGTTCGCAAAGGCGGAGCTCCGGCCAAGTTTATTTTTATATCAAAATAAAGAATGAAAGCCTCATGCGGCTATTTATAAGCATGGGCAGCCTACACCCGAGTGCCAAATGGCCAACGTTCTAAATTCTATGCAATGAATTTGTATTAATAGCAAATGCAACCGTTGCCTCGTATTTGGCTAAGTCCAGGTAACCATTAACGCCTCGAAGAACTCAACAGGCGGGCCAAAGAGGATGCGATACATTGGCAGATGTGCCGTCGATATCATGCGCTCCCCATAGATGCGCCCAGCAGGCCATAGCCATGCGCCCAGATTGGTACTAACCAATACAGCCCTCTCCATCAAACATTTAATGCTGAATAAAAAAAGCGGCAACGCATTCCAAGAGCAGTCCAATCAGCTGTGCAGAAAATGAAGCGTCACTGATGTCAGCACCATCATTACACCTTGGGTCGACAACAAGCCACGTGGCCAATCGATCATTCGTATGCGCCACGTGGCCATGCGTCCAGAAGACGACATGCGCTCCAGTGGACATACGTTCCCTCAGCTCACTTCTGATCTCAAGCAACAGAAGATAAAGCTCTGCATGCGCCTCAAAAGCCATGCGCCTGGACTTACTCATGGCTCCTAAAAAGTCATAGGACCAAGTCGCCTCCCCTGCGCCTGATCCTAGGCGCACCCTAATGCGAAGTATTGTATGTGCCTCAAAAACTATGAGCCCAGACTTGTCTATGATGCCTAAAACTCATAGGACTAAGTCGCCTCCATGCGCCTGATCCTAGGCGTACCCCGACAAATCACTCTCCTCCAAAATTGAGATCTTTGAGCCACATGCATACGCCACACGTCCTTTAACTCAGTTCTATTCAAAGAATGGGTGCTAACTACCAAAGATCTCATCAACAACCAAATCTCAGCAACTGCCACATGTCAGCTCCTACGCAGCCTGGCAAAGTAGTTCGAGCAGATTCCACTACAAACTCGAGGCACATCGTCCATGTACCCCTACCTGCATCAGCCATGTGACGTCCCCACGTTCAGGCACATCCGACAAATGCGTGCGTGAGCCCCTAGCCTGCTATCTATAAATAGAAGGATCGCTCCTTCATGACACAGAGAGACAGACAGACAGACAGAGAGATATGCAGGCAGACTGTTATATCCACATACAGAGGCCAGAAGAGACACTTAACGTCTGTATCTCCTCGCAATGCTCCAGCATCCAGAGCAACCCAGACCTTCAGAGAGTTCAAGATCGTCGTCAGATCGTTAATGGAGTCAACACATTACCACTCGCTTCACCGATACAGTTCTTAGATAAAAATAAAAGTGTACTCCTAGGACTACGTCTAAGTCCTACATTGTATACTGTTATGTTTGTAATTGAAATACCAAATTTTTAATCAACAAGACTTATCGTATTTTTGATGGCAAACAAGATGGCGACTCTCCTGGGGACTTCTTTCTCCTCCAACGAGAAAGCTATGTCGCAATTTGACGACATCAAACTCGGCTTCTCCCACAAAATACTTATGGTGTGCCTCAATCAACAGGCGTATGAGGAGTTCATCTCTGAAGGCAGCACGAGTCCTTCAAAGCGGCGGCCAGACCCGAAGAAGACTCGCCAGGTCTGGGTGCGCAAGGCCAATGCGCCTGGCACCATCATCAAAGGGGATATGCCACCGCAGCTGGCCCTTCCTGCGGACGCTCTCAGCAACAAAAATACGCCCACTGGTGCCACACATCTGTCTGCGAAGCACAGTATTGACTGTATTCCCCAACCGTCTTCTTTCCAGCCGAAAAAGATGTATCAACGGAGCAGAAGTGCAACCAATCTCCAGCGCATGAGCTCTGGTACGCAGGAGAGAACGTCTGTCTTCAACAGACTCACTCGCTGTCATGGTGAGGCACAATTGGATTCTGAGTACTATGCGCCTTCGCAGGCTAGTACAAAGAAATCTAAGGCAGCACATGCCATGCTCCACGAACGTGCTATGCCAACAGCAAACCAGAAGCATGCGCTCAAAATCATGCGTACTTCTGATGGTAAGCTGTACAGAGTCTACTCGGGCGCATCTGTGCCAGAAACGGGTCGACTCTCAAAGTCCCTGTCCCCCTTGGGCGCATCTACTGTATTTCGAACCAAGTCTGGCTGGAAAACTGTGATGTTGAGTCCATGCGCCCACTTGGATGATGCGTATGAAGTGGACTCAAGTTGTCATAAATGTTGTTCCTCTACTAATGATCTGGGCGTATCTCATGCGCGTGAACCAGATCAGGGGTACAGCATTCACATGACAACCCCGGTGTTTGGCCTTGCCATGTGCCTGATGGGGGTGTTAAAGTGAAACTCTCCTATCATGATTTGCATAATTTAATCAGTCACAAACGCAGATCAAAAGAGCAAACCAATAAGCACAATGTGCCCTTCACAGGGTATACCTGTGTTATGGTCACCATCAACTGCTGTTGTTGCAAAACCGCTGTTCCACAACAGAGGCAGTCTGTGTTTCAGCGACCACAATCTACGACACCTATCCGACGTCGCCTCGGAAAGAAAGTGCTAATTGTAGGAGCGTAAAAAGTACTTCATAGACCAAGTCAAAGAAGTTGAGAACTTTACGCAATTCAAACTGAGTCAAACTCAGACTTTACGCGAGCTCCTTTACGCGAAAAGCTTTTTCACGAGAGCTATCCTCCACTTTTACGCATGGACGACAGACTGACAGGCCGCATTTAATGCAAGTGATTTGATCTGACAGAATGATTTTCTGACAGCAGTACACAGAAGCCGAGGAGATCTTTTCACCAAATCCAATGCTTGTTGTTTAGTGTGCAGATGGCTACTTTACGCTCAGAAGGCAGCTTCTTTTACGCACGAAAGCTATTCGAGCTTTTTACGCTCAAGGCTGCTGTGTGCGTAAAGTTTATTTGAGCTAATTTTGCGCTCAAGGCTACTTTTTAGCCACTTTATGCGGAAAGTCTATTTTTAGCTATTTTACGCCCAGCCTGCTACTTTATGCAAGGAGTGTATTTTGGGTCATTTTTACACCCGATCTTTTCTGGCTACATGAGAACGTGGTCTGCTTACGTGGCTTTCATGCCACACTTATCGAGGAACGTGTGTACGTGCTCTCCCCTTTTTGTTGAAGTAGTGGGACACGTGTCATCATGCGTAGAGATCAAAACTCTACATGAGATACGTGTCAACATACGTAGAGGATGGTTTGCATCGCGGGTGACAGTTACTCGCGTAAAGATCCAATTTTGTTGCTTTTTACACACAAAGGGTCAAGTCTATAAATAGACTTATTTTCAACACAAACAACATCAAGGGATTAATAGAGAGACAGGAGAGGAGATTCTGTGAAAACTCATTTTTTCAGAGTAATATTCCCAGAAACATTTTTTTAACTTTTCTCAAGAACAGGGTGAAGCAAAGCAAGAAAGCATTCGACTGTGCCATCAGTGCCGTTGCTCGATACCTTTTCGGTGACTTAGTTCTTCTGATTGTTCGTCTTCTTCAAGCAGTTTTCTTCTTCATCATCATATGGTCCAAGGAACAAAGTGATCGCTCTCAGATCAGACTTCCATAGCAATACTTCCCAGAACAATTTATACTTTTGTACTTTTTTTCGTTTTCTTTCAAAGCCAATTTTAGGCATTTTGTTAAGTAAAACAAAATGGCGACTCTGCTAGGGATGACCTTCTCCTCTGTCGAGAAGGCAATTGCTCAATATGATGATGTGTCGGTCGGATCGACAAAGAAGACTCTGGTTGTGCACTTCGACCAGACTGCCTACGAAGAAATGCTCTTAACTGGGGGTAGTACTCGCTGCTCCAGTGTTCAAAAATTATGGAAGGTACAAAAAGTTTGGATTCCCAAGTCCAAACCATCTCCCGTTCCTGCTGTCTCTGAAGGCAAAGGAATCCTTCCCACTCCTGTTGTGGAGACTCCCGTCGGTGACGAGGCAGTCTCTACTTCAGTGATACGCGCTGGGCATAAAAATTAGTCTCCCGTCTGTGACGTGGCAGACTCTTAAGTTTTACGCTCTGCGCGTAAAAATTAAACTTTACGCTCTGTGCATAAAAAGGAGTCTCCCGTCTGTGACGTGGTAGACACACAAGTTTTACGCTCTGCGCGTAAAAATAAGTCTCCCGTCTGTGACGTGGTAGGCACACAAACTTTACGCTCTACTCGTAAAAGAAAATCTCCCATCTGTGTCGTGGCAGATACTCATGTTTTGTGCTTTACGCGTAAAGGTAAATCTCCTGTCTGTGACAGCGTAGATAAAGTTCACAATGATGCCTTTGCATCTAAAGTGAATTTACCTGCAGGCATGCAGCATAAAAACATAGTTGGTAAAACTTCTGTTTTTAACCAACAACCTTCTTACACTGCTTTACGCAAGATAACAAACCTTCAAATTACGCGTAATGCTGATGGAGTCCTTTGTGCTAAAAAATCTCAGGATTTATGCACGCAAATCCAAGCACGTAAAAATGCCCTGGTTGGTTCTGCTGATGCAGCCAGTAATCTTCTTTATACACAAGGGACTAAACGATTCTCTGTCCCAAATGTAATAAAGAAGACTACTTCTTCTACTCCTTCTACTCCTTCTGATTTACGTGAGTTGCTTGTACAAACGCGTAAAGACAGAAAATCTCCTGTGATACTCCCCAAAGAAAATCATCATTGTGAGTGTCACTAGATTGTCATTAAATGTTGCTGTTCAGCTTCTAAACAGTCAATTTTTTGACCGACTAAGCTACAATGTGCCTCAGCAACAAGCTGATGATCAAGAACATGAGTTGTCATATGCATCAGTCAATATGACATCTCATACCAATCGAGGATGACGTTCAAGATGCAACTCGTCCCAGACTCCTGGTCAATAACAGTTCAATCTACTTCTTGATAGTTTCAAAGGAGTATATCAGAATACTCGATCAAGAAGTCAAAGACAGTTGCAGACTTCTGATTCAGAAGCTAGGAGTACCCAGTCTTTGGAGTCCAAAACTGATAGTGTTGATTCATACTTCTACACCAATCCCTCTGTATTTTCAAGGGAGATTGAATCATATGCTATCGGAGATGAACCAGAAATGTCAACTGCTAATACAGAACAACGTCTCTCTGCAGTTGAGCAATCACTAAAAGACATGCTTACTATGATTCAAAGTATGCATCAAATAATAATGACTCAGCAAACTGCTCAACCAGCAGTAGTAACACCGGTTCAGGTAGCAGCACAAACTCAAGATAGTCAAAGAGTTGATACACCTTTGAATAATCTTACTCAAGAGCCTACTATCAGTCAAAATTCTGCAGTTCCAGATCCTCTCATTCAAGAAGATGTACCACCTCCAGTGGGGGTTACGGTACATCCAGCAACTATTCAATCGAATGTGCTTCCTCAAACTAGTGAAGCTATTCAAGCATTGCGTAAAATAAAAGCACAGTTTGAAGTTCTGAGGCACAAGGATCAGCTCCAGAGGTTAGAGATTATGCAACCTTATCCTCCTCATTGGAATGATGTGCCCTTTCCTCCAAAGTTCAAGCCACAATCCATGGTGTTATTTGATGGAAAGGCATCTCCTAGTCAATATATCAATTACTTTGATATTATGACTATACATTTGCAAAAGAATGATGCTCTTCTTACCCGAGTTTTTATCGTGTGTTTGACAGGTTCTGCATTCGACTGGTATCGCAGTTTACCCGATAATTACATATCGTCTTTTGACGAGTTTAAAGCAATGTTTCTCTCCCGCTTCTATGAAGGAGGCATGGATATGAATATGTCCTCCTTAATAGAAATCAAACAAAAGGAGAAGGAAGATACCCGGACGTTCATTGAACGTTTCCGACAGGCCACTTTGAAAATGCCTCCGGGTATGTCAGATTCAGCATTGATTGATACATGCAAGATGAATCTGTGACCATCCATTGCTGTCTTTACGGGCTCTCAATTCACAGATTGGACCTCGTTCATTATAGCAGCAGTTTCAGCCGAGACCAATGGTAGGTTGGCTCGTGAACACGGGATGATCTTCGCTTCAGAAGACAAAGGAAAGAAAAACTCTTCAGGTAATAATTTCGGTAATCGTAATGGGAAAGGGAAGGAAACCTTAGTGGTTAATCTTTCAAAACCCAAAACGACGTCGAATAATCAGGAGTCTTCCAAGCCAAAAGAAGAATACTCTTTCGATGACAGTGATATCCCAGGGATATTCTAATGTCTGGTAAAGAGTGGCAAACTCCAGATTCCAGAGCCAAAAAGACCTAATGAGGTGAATCTGACCGACAATACCAAGTATTATTTCTATCACAGATACATAAATCATCCTACCAAGGCTTGCTATATCTTGAAGAAGAAAATCCAGGAGCTGATAAATGCCAATGTCATCGCTTTAACCAACGATGAGCATACAGTCACAACCAATATGATTTCTCTTCAATTTGGAGGTTTTCCTCCACAGCAAGTTCCAGATGGAATTGTTTCAATTCCAAAGGTAATGATGAAGATTGTGAATATCTCGCCTGCTAGAGAGCAAAATGAAGGACTTTTGCCTCTTATACTGAAAAATGGTGAAATCATGTGGGTACACCCTGATTTAGTACCTAAAATAGAGAATGAAGGTAAAACTTCAAAATCCAAGAAAGGTAAAAAAAATCAAAACCTGCAACATGATTTTTCATGTTTTAACCCCAGACCATGATGATTTGGATCATTTATGGGGTGGCATTCCTTTGGAGGATAGACTGAGGGGTTTGAATATATGCCCTCCAAGCTTGGCTCCTCATACCAAACTCAAGCTTAATCATCAGCAATGGTTAGTCATGAATAGTGTCCCTTTATACAGGGCACAACAAGTCTTTGCTGCTTATGAGAAAGCTCCTACAGGGATTTTTTCTCTTGTTCCGAACACCCCTACTCCTGTAACTACAGAGGTTTCTATTCCTCCTTCTGTGGTTACAGAGGTCTCTGCTCCTTCTTCCTCTGTTAAATCACCTATCAAAAGTCCGCTACCCACTCACTTGTACAGTCAACAATCAGTCCATCTCATAAAAAAGATGGGCTACGACTTTCAAAAGACGGATGGTTTGAATTATGATAAAGGAATGCGACTTCCTTTACATCTTCAAAGTCAAAAATCCACTTTCGGATTGGGTTTTGAGGTTTCTCATAAAAATCCTCGCAAGAAGAAGGCTAAGGGAAAGAAGACTAAATCCTGCAATATAGTACTTCATTCTCCTGAGTCTGAAGAAGAAACCTTTGCTGGTACGAGATATGGGAAAGAATACCACAAAGAGGTCTCTGTTCCTTCTTCCTCTGTTAAATCACCTATCAAAAGTCCGCTACCCACTCACTTGTACAGTCAACAATCAGTCCATCTCATGAAAAAGATGGGCTACGACTTTCAAAAGACGGATGGTTTGAATTATGATAAAGGAATACGACTTCCTTTACATCTTCAAAGTCAAAAATCCACTTTCGGACTGGGTTTTGAGGTTTCTCATAAAAATCCTCACAAGAAGAAGGCTAAGGGAAATAAGACTAAATCCTGCAATATAGTACATTCTCCTGAGTCTGAAGAAGAAACCTTTGCTGGTACGAGATATGGGAAAGAGTACCACAAAGATTACGAGGGATCTTCCAAAGAAGCAGAGGACGTTGTTGAAACACCACCAGCTCAACCATCTCCTGTTCCTACTAAACCATCTATGGTTGAGAAAGGAAAATAAAAAGCAGTACACTTTGACGTCCTATTGAAATCTGCTTCAAATCAAGGGGTGGCGATGAAACCCTACAAGTTCGATATTCTAGCCCAGTTAGCTAATACTCCTGCTAGACTCTCTATCTTCGAGCTGTTTCGTCTTTCTAAAGAAAGTCGAGAGACTCTGAGTGAAGCTTTGTTACAAGCAGACTCATGCTTAGCTCAACTCAAGAGTCCTGACAATATACTAGTGTCGTGTCCACAATATCATAGTGTGATGAAGGCAATTGCTAATATTACCTTTACACAAGAAGATATGGTGTTAAAGTATAATAAGCACGACAGGCCTTTGTGCTACACTGGGTATATTGAATCTACTAAAATTGACAGGATTTACATTGATCATGGGTCTTCTATTAGCATTATTCTTGAAAATATGCTACGACCCTTGAGGATTCCAACTAGTGATTTAATTTATACTAGTACAACAATGGTTGGCTTTAACTCTGGAAAGAGTAAACCACTGGGGAAGATTTGTCTGATGATTCAGATTGGTGATCTTCGAACTATGGCGACCTTTTATGTTATCAACTCAGATGTATCTTACAATATCCTCCTTGGAAGACCGTGGATACATGAGCAAAATATTGTGCCTTCAACTCCCCACCAATGCTTTAAGTACATAGATTTCTAAGGGGTTGTGAAGACTGAGTTCGCAGATATCAATCCTTTTAAGGGTGTTGAAGCCTATTTCTCTGATTTAATACTCTACAAACAGGAGCATATGAAGGAGATATCAGATATGGCCGAAGATCGATCACCTGCTGAAGATCAATCTGTCAATGAAGATCCTCCAGAAGAGCAACCTTTGAAGATTAAAGTTAAAGGTCGAATCCAACCCCAACCGGTCAATGACCAACCTCTGATGATCAAGGTCAAAGGAAGAACTCGAGCTTCATCTGAGGAATCAGTGAATATTCCTGCCAAGAGCCAAGTTCAATCTCTCATGATCAAAGTCAAAGGATGTACTTCTTGTACGAATGATCCAGAACCACTGATCATCAACCTTGGCAAGTCTACGCAGAAGACGGATGACGGTCCGTTAATGATCAGTCCGAAGCGTAGTATGCAACTTATAAATGATGTAAATATTGATCATTCTGTACTTTCTAATATCAATAAAGATTTCCTTTTGGAGTACATGGCTGTCAAATTTATTGAAAGAATGACTTTATCTGATGATAATCAAAGTCATCAACATAAAAATGACATAGATACAGAGGAAACCTTATACATTAATCATAAGAAAAACTCTTTTCCTCTACATGTCGATGTTGGACCTTATGCTCAAAGGTTCCTAACATCTTCTCCTTATCTTCTTCCTGTAGCCTCATCATCACAAGCTTGTGTAACTTAAAGACGTCATGAAGAATCTTAATTTGTGATTCCGTCTAATAAGAAAAACAAGCGCCAAATTGTGTTCGGCTTGGCTAAAAATATTCTTGTTGTTCAGACGGATGATCTTAGAGATAAAGATAAAGGAAGAATCCGAATTGACAAATATAATCAACAATCTCTCAAGATTATCTAGAATATAGGATATGATTTGAAGACTATGCAAGGTCTAAATCAAGGTAAGGGTAGACGATTACCATTATGTGGTGATCCCTTTTGCCAGAAAACTCATCATGGGTTGGAATATGATCCGTCCCACATGTTTAATGAAGATATACAAAAATAATTCTCTTCTAGTTCTTCACAATCCTCAGATTCGGAAGAAATCCAATTCATCGAATCAGATACACCCCATATGTATAAAGAAAATATGGAAGAATGTTCTTCCAGTTTTTTAAAATCCTCATATTCTGGAGAAAACTATTATGATGAATCTGAGTGCGTATTCTCAGTTAACATGGTTCAAACTGATGGCGAATCTGAGCCATTTGAGAATGACCCTTGGGTACAACAAATGGACACTCAATGGGAGCTTCGTTTTGAACAGCAACATCTACCTACAGAAGATGAAATTGTCCAGATTGATGTTGGAGACGGAACTACGTCTAAGCCAATATTCATCAGTAAAAACCTCGTCGAAGATGAAAAGGAAGAGTTGATACAGCTGATTAAAGAATATGTTGATATCTTTGCATAGAGTTATGAGGATATGCCGGGTCTAGATCCTAAAGTAGCTACTCATAAACTCAATATTCTTCCTAATGCCAAGCCTGTAAAACAACAACAGCGGTATTTTCGACCAGATATGATGGATGCAATTGAAGCAGAAGTCAAAAAGCTGATTACATGTGGCTTTGTTCGTGAAGAACAATACCCAGACTGGGTTGCCAACATTGTTCCTGTTATGGAGAAGAACAAAAAATCCGAGTTTGCATAGATTTGCGAGATCTTAATGCAGCTTGTCCAAAGGACAAATTTCCACTTTCGATTACCGATGTTATGATAGACAATACATGTGGTTTTGAACGCATGTCTTTCATGGACGAATTTTCAGGATACAATCAAATTAAGATGCATCTGGAAGATGAGAAGCATACTGCTTTTCGTACACCCCTTGGGATTTATTGCTACACGGTTATGCCATTTGGACTAAAAAATGCCGGTGCTACGTATCAACGGGCCATGAGCAATATTTTTCAAGAACGTCTACGAAAAATAGTTGAATGTTATGTAGATGATATTGTTGTCAAAAGTCGATCAAAAGATGATCATATTCAAGACTTGAAGACAGTATTTGAATCGATGCGTCAACATCAATTGAAGATGAATCCTACTAAGTCTTTCTTAGGGTTTTCTAGTGGCAAATTTTTAGGATTTGTTATTACTTCTTAAGGTATCCACGTTGATCCTGATAAAATTAAAGCAATTCTTGAAATGCGTCCTCCACGCAATCTAAAAGAACTTTACGGCTTCCAAGGTCGCATTGCTTATATCAGGAGATTTATATCCAATCTTTCTGGGAGATGTCAACCTTTCTCCCGTCTATCACTACTAAAATATCATCTAATAGCGACGTAATTTAGCGACGTCAAGAAATGACATCGCTATGTATAAAATATAGCGACACCTTTATATACACGTCGCAAAACGTCGCTGACTAGCGACGTTCCGCGACAGGAGTTTATTACGTCGCTAAATAGCGACTTTCAGCGACATATTATTAGCATATGTCGCCATATATTAAAATTTTGTGACGTTTAGCGACGGCAATACTTGATATCGCTAACATTTTTACTTAGGGCACACCGTTTCCTTCTTTCCCCTCACTCAAAAATTCTAATTTTCGTTCCCTCCCCCCTCCGGTGACTCCCTCCCCCTTCGACGACTCCCTCTCCCCCCCGGCGACCCCCTCCCCCACCGGCGACTCCTTCCCCCTCCGACGAGCTCCTCCTCCTCGAGATCCTCCTCCTCGATCTCCTCCTCCCCCAATCTGAGCTCCTCCTCCTCTTCCTCAGGTAAAGCCTAACCTAACTCCTCTCCCTCCTCCTCCTCCTCTCCCATGGACACACACACATGGACTCACGGACACATGGACACACATCGTGTCCCCAAAGACTCGTGCCCATTAGATTCGTGTCGAGTGAAAAATCACTATCGTACTAGTTCACACTAGGTTCTTGCACTGTATCCAGTTTTGGATGTATTGAGTTCGGTTTGTTTTTGGACACATTGTGTCGAGTATTTGGACACGAGTTGGTTTGGAAGACATGTACACACATGACACTTGTATATGCACACTTGACACTATACACTCTCTATCTCTCTAGTATATAAATGCATAACTTGTTGAATGTATATATTGTGTCCCCTTGGTTATAGCCTAGTATATGTAAATATCTTAACCTATATATGTATGCCTATATATATATAGTAAATATATAGGTATTTGTGTGATTGCTGGCTTATTTAGATGTGGTAGTGTGGTAGTATGGTAGTGTGAGTGTGAGTGAAGAGGGATATTGAGATAAGTGTTAGAGTGTGTGTGTGTGTGTGTGTGTGTGTGTGTGTGTGTGTGTGTGTGTGTGTGTGTGTGTGTGTGTGTGTTTTTGAGAGTGAGAAAGGTGAGAGGGATTTAGATGTGGTAGTGAGTGTTGTTTGTGTGTTAGAGAGGGTATAATAGAGTAGCAAGAGGGAGGGAATAAGTACCTGCAAAGGCAGCAGCAGCAGCTTGTGCTGCAGGGTAGTAGCAGCAGTAGCTGCAATGCCAGCAGCAGCTGCTAACAGCAGTAGCAAGAGCATTGAGGGCAGCAACTGCTATAGCTAGTGACTAGAAGCTAGTGTCTCTTATTATGTTGGGGGGGTGTGGTTTTGTTTTAGGATGAGTATGTTAGTGTCTACACATAAGTTAGTATCCTATGTTAGATATTTAGGATAGTATCCTAGGCACTAATTTAATATCTTGTTTAGGATGTTAGTATCCTAGAGTTAGATATGTGAGTTAATATCTTAGGATACTAGAAGTTAGTATCCTGGATAGGTTAGTTAGTGTCTTGGATAGGTTAGTTAATATCCTATTTATCCTAGATAAGTTAGTATCCTAAGTTAGATATCTTAGGGTAGTTAGATTATGCTAGTATCTTGAGGGTATCAAGATAATAGGATATTATGATATGGGCTAGAAGTTAGTACGCTAAATTAGTACCCTAAGTTAGTATCTTGGCTAGAATTTGGTATCCTAGGATAGTTAGATATCCTAGTATCTTAAGATTGTCCTAGATTAGTCTATGGTAATAGGATACCCTATAGGGTATATCTCTATGTAAATATTAGAGTATCTTAGGAGTGTTGGTATATTGTTAGAACGGTAGAGTTAGTATTCTAAGGTATCTAAGGTATTAGCAAAGTAATGAGAATTACTTATAGCCTAAGGATAAGGTATTAGCTAAGGTAATGGGTATGATGTTAAGGCAGGTGGATAGATACTAGCCTAAGGTAGATGGTAATATCTATTAGCCTAAGGTATTAAGTTATCTACTAGCCTAAGGGTAGGATATTACTAGGATATGGTATTATCTAGTATCTAAGGTAAAGTGGATGTTAATGTATTAGTTACCTAGACTAAGATATTGAGATTCTAACTTAAGGTATTGGTATTGGGATACCAATAGCGATAAGGTAAAGGGTACCTTGGTAGGTAATGACTAGAAATAGGATATTTGACTTAGATTTGACCTTGTTTGACCAAGGTTGACTATTTTGACTGAAAGTTAAAGTAGAGTCAACATCTGACCTAAATTGGACAAAGAGTTGACAAAGTCAACTATAGGTCAACCCTTGACCTAGTTTAACCTTGTTTGACTTTGTTTGACTTAGCTTGGCCTTGTTTGACTTTGTTTGACTTAGTACAAACTAGTTTGACCTAGATTGCATATTATTGTTATTAGTATCTGTCCGCTACTAATGTGTGTCCCATAATAAGACATAATATACGAATTTGTGCCTATAGGATAATGTGTGTCCATCTTTGCAGAATTATTTCCAAATGGATATGAATTACTACTTGTGAAATCGTTTATGGATGTACATGAAGAACAGTTTGGCAACTCTAAAGGGGGGGGGGGGTGAATAGAGTTTATATAGAAAAATAGCCAATTAAAAATAACTCTTTCACCAACAATAAATAATCAGAGTAAAGTGCGGAAAATAAATGAAGAGCAGAAGAGCATACCAAACACAGCGATTTTAACCTGGTTTCCCTCGTGGAGGACTAGTCCAGGCCTGAGAACTCTAGCTCAGGATTAAATCCACTATTTGTGAAATAGTAGTTTACAACCCGTGCCTTTTCTTCAGAAGAGCACGTCAACTTCTAACAGAGGATCGCAGTGGCGATTTGCTTGGAATTGTCCAAGCGACTTCTTCGACTCTTGCACAAGAATCCTAACTGAGAGATGCTGAGCACTCGAGACTTAGGAGGCTTGTGGCTAGTAGATGGGAAGGGTATGGCTTATTGAGCTTGTAGGAGAGAAGAGAAGAGAAGATTGAGTGAGTTGAAATGAGAGAATTCATGCCCTATTTATAGTATTTTTAGAGGCAGAATTCGGCCAGAATTCGGGTAGGAAAATTCAAAAATTTGGCCGTTGGACAGCTAGCAACCAGCTAACCCTAAAATTAGGGTTCCTGATTTCTAGGGGACAGAGTTCGGCCCGAACTCTGTGTGGAGGCAGAGTTCGGCCCGAACTCTGTCTCCAGAGCACAGAGTGGTCCTAAGTGGGACTTGTGGGCAAGTTTTGTTTTGGTGGAGCTTGGGATTTTGGGTAGGCTTATAGACTAAGTTCCAAGAGCTCAGCATAACTCAGAGTACATTTTTCTAGACTCAATAAAATGTAAAAGTACAGACTCAAAAATACACTGAGAGTCGGAAACTGAGCTGTTGTCTGTCCTGAACTGAATGCAGACGTCGTGTGTCGTATTGAATTTATACAGATATTATTTAGTCAATGTAGTCAATATTTGGTTGACTGTGACTTTGTGTCAACAATCTCCCCCATATTGATAATTGACAAAATAATAAATGTATATTTCAATATTCATACCTGGACACAGTTGGTTAAAACACAGCTCCTCCATAAACAATGCCGAGCTAGAATAAGATAGCTCCCCCGTAATCAGTGAACGGTGCCGAGCTAGAATCAATAGCTCTCCCCCGTAAATAATGCATAGAACCTGTGGCCTGATAAAAATATTTTCCCAAAAGCAAACACAAGCACAGACAGATATACATATTTCTCCTCCTTTTGGCAGTTAGCAATATAAAGGATCATATAGACTGCATAAGGAAAAGCATGGAAATAGCAGTATAGACAATGAAAAGTAATCCAACCACACCAAGCAGAGAAGAAACAGGATAATACTAATAAAACAAGTCACTGACATAAAGTAGAACTACGAAAAGAGCATAAAATGTTATCCATCAACCAGCACATCATCAGGGTTTGAAGACATAAATCCAGTACATAAATCAAACTGAAATAACTAAAATCAAAAAGGCAACTAAGACCATCAGCAGTGACAGCAGCATATCAAGCCAATCTCCATCATGGAGCACGAGAAGGTCCTGGAACATCGAAAAGGTCCTGGAACATCTGAAGATCCACAAAAGCATCATCCGGATCCATATACCTCATGACCCACGGATCGTCTATACGATGACCCGCGTGATCTGGATCCCGCTCAATAGGCACATACAGATCAGGATAACGAGCAAGTGAATACCGCATATCATGCAGAGAGTTCCCAAGGGCACTGATCTGCAAGGTGGTACGGTAATCCTGCTGCGTCCAGCGATCATCCTCAATGGTAAAACGATCGCGAAGCAAGGTCTGAAGAGAATCCAGGTTGGCAGGAGGAGGAGGTGCATCCTGTCCGAGTGGAGGGGCATCAGGCGCCTCATCAGCAGAATGCTCAGATGACTCAGAAGCAGCGACATGCTGAAGGAGTCGTGCCTTGGATAGAAAGGTAGGTGCAGGCATGAACGGACAAGCATCAAGTGGTATTTGAAAAGCACGAAAGATCAAAGGAAGATACAGAGGATAAACCAAAGCTCGTGGTTTCCTCCTACAGTGAATCATCCAGTCCATCATGGTACGTGGAAGATTGAAAGAAATTCCAAAGTGAAGATGATAAAGAGCAGATATCTCAAGATAAGTGATGTCATCATGGGAACCTGTTTTGGGTAGAATGGTGTTAGAAATAATCTAATGAAGGTCAGAAAAATATGGGTTGAGATATTTAGCCGTGAGCTTGCGAGGACGTGTGTATGGAGTACACAAATCGTCCTTGAAGCTTTCAAGGGAAATTCCGTCGGGAAAACGGAACGAGCGAGCGTTAACTAGCTTTTCCCAAGAATTGGGCTCTAGAAGATCAAGGTATTCGGCTAAGTCAAAGTCATCAAAAGATATATTGATACCTGCAACTCGTGAATAAATATGAAGGTCATCAAAGGTTAAGTTGCAGTAGAACATTTGAACGGCATGACGATAGATAGCAGAAGTTGTGGTAACTAGTTCATCAAGATAGAGATCATGGAATAAAGAATCATATTGAGAGAATATGGAAAAATTAATAGGATGTCCTGTGAATACCTGTCGATTTCGAAAGTCACTAAACCAGTTGTTTGATGCATCTAGTGAGACAAAAAGTCTGTTGTCATAGGTGGAAGGATTTTGAGGACAAGGTGGATTGAACAAAGGATGGGATGGTTGAAGTTGTTCAATGATTTGTTCAATTGATGGAGGAGAATCCGAAGAGGAAATACTCTCAACTCGAATTCTCTTTCCACGATTGAACAAGCAAGGAGCCATTAAAAGATTTTAACTAGAAAATAGGAATGGTACCTCAAACAAGTAATAAACAATGGAAGAGAATGGAGAGAAACCCCTTTTTCTTGATTTTGAGAAGCACTGGAGCACTCTAGATCAAAAACTAGGGTTAGGGTTTCAAGGAAAGATTTTGTATAGGTGAGAAAGGTGGTAGTAGTGAAGGAGAGAGATGGAATCCCGACATAAAGTAGGGTTTTGTCTTTGGTCGGGTGAAATATTGACCATTGGATTAAAATTGATCCAACGGCAGAGCCAGATCCCGACCCTGGAACCTAAGAACCGAACTCGGCCCGAACTCTGATAGGGGCAGAGTTCGGCCCGAGTTCTGGATCAATGGTCCAGAACAGAAAACAGGCAAAGAACATGAAGAAAAAGTTTAAGAGTTAAACAAAAGGTAGTTGAGGTCAACAAAGAGTGTTGAATTTAAAAAATAGATAGAGAGGTACTCAGAAAACAGAATGAACTTTTAGAAAATCTCAATTAGGCAATATTAAATCGAAAACGAGCCATATAATAAATAAGGACATATACTGTGGTTCAATAGTCCAAATTTGCCATGGGTTAGCTGCAGGGGCCGAATCCCAGCTAGCGGTAGTCCTGAGGACTAGTGCACCGTGTCGCTTAGGCTTTTACGCCTTGTTGTCAGAAGGACCCTTTCGGCTTGTACCCATACCAAATTCTTCGAAAAGGAATCACAATATACTCGATATTTACGCAGGTGAGTTTCAATTTATAACTGCTTCATCTAAAATTCCAAGTTCACGACAAAGAAAATTGAAGCGCTCTTCGGATAGTGGCTTAGTAAAGAAATCTGCCAGCTGATGATCAGTGTCAATAAATTCTAAGTTAATCGTGCCATTTTGCTGATGATCACGCAAAAAGTGGTGTCTGATCTCAATGTGTTTAGTGCGTGAGTGGCAGACAGGGTTCTTAGTCAAATTGATTGTACTAGTATTGTCACAGAATATAGGAATATGCAAGAAAGATAACTTATAGTCTTCAAGGGTTTGCTTCATCCACAGAATTTGTGCATAACAATGCCCAGCTGCTATGTATTCAGCTTCTGTTGTGGATAGTACAACAGAGTTCTGCTTCTTGCTAAACCATGAGACTAAAGCCTTTCCTAATAAATGACACGTGCCGCTCGTACTTTTACGGTCAACCTTGCATCCAGCAAAGTCAGCATCAGAGTAACCGATGAGGTCAAATGATGTTGACTTGGGATACCATAGGCCCACTGTAATCGTACCCTTAAGGTATCGAAAGATACGCTTAACCGCGGTCATGTGAGATTCCTTAGGATTTGCTTGATATCTAGCACATAGGCAAACACTAAACATGATATCGGGGCGACTAGTAGTTAAATAAAGTAAGTTGCCTATCATACCTCGATACTTACGTTGATCAACGGGTTTGCCGCTCTCATCTGGTTCGAGTTTGGTTGAAGTAGCCATTGGAGTGCTGATTGGTTTGATGTTGTCAAGATCGAACTTCTTCAGCATGTCCTTGGTATACTTCGATTGACAGATGAAAGTTCCATTAGCCAGTTGTTTTACTTGCAGACCAAGAAAGTAGTTGAGCTCTCCCATCATGCTCATCTCAAATTCCGTCTGCATACACTTGGCAAATTCTTGACAAAGAGTTTCATCAGTAGACCCAAAAATAATATCATCAACATAAATCTGAATTAATAGAATGGTGTCTTTGAAAGATTTGATAAACAGTGTAGTGTCAATTTTCCCTTTTGAAAAACCTTTCTCAAGCAAGAAACTGCTTAGCCTTTCATACCAAGCTCTGGGGGCTTGTTTAAGGCCATAAAGCGCTTTCTTCAGCTTGAACACGTGGTCGGGAAATTTATGATTTTCAAAGCCAGGGGGTTGTTTGACAAAAACTTCCTCCTTAATAAAGCCATTCAAGAAAGCACTTTTAACATCCATTTGAAATAATTTAAAGTTTTGAAAAATAGCAAAAGCACAAAGCATCCGAATGGATTCTAGTCTAGCAACAGGAGCATACGTCTCATCGTAGTCAATACCTTCCTCTGGGTTGTATCCTTGAGCTACTAGACGAGCTTTGTTACGTGTGACTGAACCATCTTCATTTACTTTGTTTCTAAACACCCATTTGGTACCAATTATTGAGTGATTAGCCGGTCTAGGAACTAGTTCCCATACTTGGCTCCTCTCAAATTGGTTGAGTTCTTCTTGCATAGCAGAAATCCAAAATTCATCATTAAAAGCTTCAGAAATGTTTTTAGGCTCTACTTGTGAAATGAAGGCAGTGCTAGCAACGGAGTCTCTTAGTGATGATCTAGTAGTTACTCCACGTGAAACTTCTCCTATAACTAAATTTTCTGGAAGAGAAGGTTTGAAAGAGAATTTCTTAGGCAAACCCTCCAGAGAATTAGTTTCGGTGGAAGTATTCATTGGAGTAGAAGTTGATGGCTCAACGTCATCATCAAGAGTACTTGCTGCACTGTTGTCTTCATCAAAAGTCACATTTGTTGACTCTTCCACAATAAGTGAGCGTTTATTGAAAACTCTATATCCCTTACTCTTGGCGGCATAACCAAGAAAGATACCATCGTCAGCTTTGGCATCAAATTTGCCTAAGTTGTCTTTGGTGTTAAGGATAAAACATCTACAGCCAAAAACTTTAAAATAAGAAACATTGGGGGTTCTCCCAAACCAAAGCTCATAGGGTGTTTTCTTCGTAATGGGACGAATAAGCACCCTATTCAAAATGTAGCATGCTGTACTTACAGCCTCTGTCCAAAAATATTTCGGAAGAGAAAATTTATTCAACATGACTCTAGCCATATCGCCAAGAGTCCTATTCTTCCGCTCCACAACACCATTTTGTTGAAGAGTTCTAGGACAAGAAAATTCATGATCAAAACCATTTGCATTACAAAAACTTTCAAAATCATAATTTACGAATTCGCCTCCATGATCACTTCGAATTCGAGTAATCATGTAGCCTTTTTCGTTTTGAACTTTCTTTACAAAAATTTTGAAAGCAGAAATAGTATCGCTCTTATTAGCGAGAAAGAAAGCCCATGTAAATCTCGAAAAATCATCAACAATAACAAATGCATAAAGTTTGCCTCCAAGGCTAGCTATTCTACTAGGACCAAATAAATCCATATGAAGTAGTTGCAAGGGTCTAGTAGTACTTACAGAGTTGATAGAATGAAATGAGGATTTAGTTGCCTTGTTTAGTTCATATTCGGCACATACCGTGTCCTTTTTGAATGTGATGTCAGGCAATCCTCTCACTAGCTTCTTGGTAGAAAGCCTGGATATAGCATCCATGTTGGCATGACCAAGACGCTGGTGCCAAAGTAGTCGTTCGTCTTTGTGGGCATATAGACATCTACCTGCATTGTTAGTGTTTATAGAAAGATAGAAAATGTAGATGTTATCCTCTCTTTTCCCTTCAAAAGCAATGTCTCCTGTTGACCTATCATAGATGTAGCAACTGTTTTGTCCAAAGTTAATATCATATCCATGATCAGCAAGATGACTAATGCTGAGCAGGTTATGCTTTAACTCGGTCACTAGGCAGACATCCTTTATTACAGGAAAAGGAGGATGACCAATGATACCATTACCTATAATGTGCCCTTTGAGATTGTTACCGAAGGATACGTATCCTTCTCTCTTCATCGATAGTGATGCAAAAAGATTTGCGTCTCCCGTCATATGTCGCGAGCATCCACTATCGAGAATCCACTTACTTTCAGTTGAGGAGGGAAGGTCCACCTACATCAAGAGTAGATGTGACCTTTGGTTCCCGAATTCTTGAGGGTCCTGAAAAGTTAGTCTTTGGGAACCAAGCATATATCCTTTTATCTACAAGCCTTCTAACTCTGCACTGTGGTGAGATGTGTCCATGTAATCCATAATAAGTACAGATAGCATTCTTATTTATACTAGGAGCATGAGAATAATATCTATAAGCAACAGGATGAGGATGGACATGATGTGAAGAGTTAGCATGGTGAAGATGATTATGCATGGAATAAGTGGCATGTTGATGGTGTCTATGAGGCATAGAATGATGGTATTGTCTATGATGTGTGACATGCTGATATTGTCTAGATGGCATGGCATGATGATTTTGTCTATATGGTATGTGAGGATCTTGTCTATATGGCATTGCATGATGATTTTGTCTATATGGCATGGCATGATGCTTTTTATGTGTGGAGTGATGTTGATTGTGTCTTTGTGCATGATGAGTGTGTACTGAGTGAGAATTGTTCTTACGTGCACGTGGTTTGTGAAAGTTTGTGTATATAAAAGCATGGTTATGTGCTGCATGAGATTGACGTGGTTGACTAGCATGAGTGGTGTTGTGCCCATGTGATTGGGTTTGAGGTTGAACAACCTGTTTACCCAATTTGGTTTCTAATCTTTTAGAAACAGCTTGCAGTTCATCAACTTTAATATTTAAGCCATAAATCTTAGTCATGGAAATCTTGTGTCTACTCTTTTCTTCAGCAAGCAACGTGTTGAGAGTAGTGATTTCTTGAGTTTGTTGCTCAATACGTGCTTCAGCATCATGTAAGCTTAATTTAAGCTTGGATGCTTCATCAGTGTCATTTGTGGGTGATGTGTTTCTAACATTATCAAGAAGTAAAGAAATTCTTTGTATCTCATCTTCTAGACTTTTGATTTTGTCCTTGGCATGTTTATATTTACCGATGACCTTTTTATGATCATCGAGTAAATCAGTGAAAGCATCGCCAAGTTCATCAAAAGAGAAGTCATCCAGAGTTTCGTTAGATACCTTGTTGGAGGTTGCCATCAGGCACACATTTGCTGTATCTTGAGGAGAGTCCTTTTCTTCCTCAGAGTCACTCGCTTCACTTTTATGCCAGATACCTGTGTTGGCATATTTCTTTGATGAGTTCTTTTTGTATGGCTTCTCATAGCGGTTGCTCTTCTTCAGGAATGGGCAGTCTTTTCGGACATGTCCAGTTTTCTTGCAACCGTAACAAGTTGGTTCTTCTTCATCGTCTTCTTGAGATTCCTTCTTCCTTCGATTGAAGCGAAGGAATTTCCTGAAGTTTCGAACCATGAGAGCTTGGTCTTCATCATCAGAATTATCTTCTTCGGTCTCATCATGATCAGCTCTTCGTTGATGAGCTTTAAGTGCGATCTCCCTGGTCTTCGGAGCAGGCTCTTCGAAGTCCTTGAGGTCAAGCTCGTGAGTCATAAGCTTACCCATCAAGGTCTCCATTGATATTGTTGTGAGATCGTTTCCTTCTATGATGGCTGTCACCTTAGGGTTCCAAATCTTTGGTAGCCCTCTGAGCAGCTTACGAATCTTCTCGTGGTTTGAGTACTGTTTTCCAAGCGAAGATAGAGGATTGATGATGTCGAGGAATCTTGTGATCATTTGAGTGATCGTCTCACTTGGCTTCATCTTGAAAGCTTCGTATTCTTGAGTGAGACGGCTTATTTTAGATTCCTTGACCTGTGTGGTTCCTTCATGCGTCACTTCTAGAAGTCTCCATACTTCATGAGCAGTGGTGCATGTAGAGACCCTGTTGAACTCATTCCTGTCTATAGCACAGAATAAAGCATTAATAGCCCTAGCATCTAGACTTGCCTGTTTCTTCTCCTCGACAGAATATTTGTCGTGTGGTTTCTCAATGAGGTCACCATCGACAACTATTCTGGCGGGCTTTTTGTAACCGTCAGTGACGACAGTCCACAGGTCAAAGTCTAGAGACTTAAGATAGAAGCTCATCCTTGTTTTCCAATATGTGTAGTTAGTCCCATCAAATAGGGGAGGCCTATGAGTGGACTGACCTTCACCATGATTGAAAATCAAGGATTGTGTGGTTGCCATGGATCAGCTCTTAGGATGTTAGTCCTTGTAAAGAGAACAGAGCTCTGATACCAATTGAAGAACAGTTTGGCAACTCTAAAGGAGGGGGGGTGAATAGAGTTTATATAGAAAAATAGCCAATTAAAAATAACTCTTTCACCAACAATAAATAATCAGAGTAAAGTGCGGAAAATAAATGAAGAGCAGAAGAGCATACGCAAACACAGCGATTTTAACCTGGTTTCCCTCGTGGAGGACTAGTCCAGGCCTGAGAACTCTAGCTCAGGATTAAATCCACTATTTGTGAAATAGTAGTTTACAACCCGTGCCTTTTCTTCAGAAGAGCACGTCAACTTCTAACAGAGGATCGCAGTGGCGATTTGCTTGGAATTGTCCAAGCGACTTCTTCGACTCTTGCACAAGAATCCTAACTGAGAGATGCTGAGCACTCGAGACTTAGGAGGCTTGTGGCTAGTAGATGGGAAGGGTATGGCTTATTGAGCTTGTAGGAGAGAAGAGAAGAGAAGATTGAGTGAGTTGAAATGAGAGAATTCATGCCCTATTTATAGTGTTTTTAGAGGCAGAATTCGGCCAGAATTCGGGTAGGAAAATTCAAAAATTTGGCCGTTGGACAGCTAGCAACCAGCTAACCCTAAAATTAGGGTTCCTGATTTCTAGGGGACAGAGTTCGGCCCGAACTCTGTGTGGAGGCAGAGTTCGGCCCGAACTCTGTCTCCAGAGCACAGAGTGGTCCTAAGTGGGACTTGTGGGCAAGTTTTGTTTTGGTGGAGCTTGGGATTTTGGGTAGGCTTATAGACTAAGTTCCAAGAGCTCAGCATAACTCAGAGTATATTTTTCTAGACTCAATAAAATGTAAAAGTACAGACTCGAAAATACACTGAGAGTCGGAAACTGAGCTGTTGTCTGTCCTGAACTGAATGCAGACGTCGTGTGTCGTATTGAATTTATACAGATATTATTTAGTCAATGTAGTCAATATTTGGTTGACTGTGACTTTGTGTCAACAGTACAATCATCGTCCTGATGATATATGTGGTGTACGGGATGAATACATAGCGGGAGTAGAGTAGTTCCTGCAGTTTGCTAAGGCGTTCCCTCAGTACATGGACGATACCAAAATTAAGTGTCTGTGTGTAAAATGTCATAACATAAAATATTATCCAGAAGTGGAAGTAATATATCATTTATAATCGAGGGGTTTCATGCCTAATTACTATCAGTGGACCGCACACGGAGAACTTGTGTCTTTAGCATCAGAGCCGGAGCCTTATGTAGAGCCGTATATGCATGCGGAACCTAATTTTGTTTCAGATAATCATACATAGGACGACGGGGGCGTGAACATGGTTTTCGATGCTGTGGGACCTAGTTTCATGATACAACTGAGGAGGCACCGAATATCGATGCTGCAAAGTTCATAGAGTTGTTGAAGAATGCAAGGACTCCATTGTATCCTGGTTGTGAGGATCATTCACCGTTGGAGGTGGTTACAAGACTGTTGAGCATTAAGTCAGATTTTAACATGTCACAAGAATGTTACAACTGAGTGTTGGAGTTGATTATAAAGATCTTGCCGGTGGGTGCTAAGTTACCTAAAGACTTCTATTGGTCTAAGAGAATGGTGAGATCGCTCTGGATGGGCTGCGAGAAAATTGATTCTTGTCGTAATGGGTGCATGCTGTACTATAAAGACGACAAGGACGCAGATGTATGCAAATTTTATGGTGCTGATCGCTATAAGACAACTAGTACATGAAGGTCTACCGGTGCAAGAAGACCGACCGATTCAATACACTACTTGCCTTTAACGCCGCGGTTGTAAAGATTATTTATGGTGAAAGAGACGGTCGAAAATATGAGTTGGCACATACGAGAACAGATTGAAGGAGTGTTGGATCACCCATCCGATGGAGAAGCATGGAAGCACTTTGATCGAGTGTATCCTGATTTTGCTTCCGATCCGCGTAATGTCAGGTTGGGGCTATCTTCTGACGGTTTTACTCCTTTTGGTCTTTCAGGATCCCAGTATTCATGCTGGCCTGTGATTGTCACTCCGTATAACCTACCGCCTTGGATGTGCATGAAGACTTAGTACATGTTTCTAGCCGTTATAATTTTTGGTCCGAATAATCCCAAAAGGAACATTGATGTGTACTTACATCCTTTGATAGATGAGTTGAATCAGTTATGGGAAGTAGGCTCTAACACGTACGATGTTTCCAGGAAGCAAAATTTTCAGATGAAGGCAACCCTTATGTAGACCATCAATGACTTTCCGGCCTATAGAATGTTATCTGGATAGAGCACTCATGGCCGTCTCTCATGTTCGTATTGTATAGACCGTACTAAGGCTTTTCGCTTAAAACACGGAGGAAAATCGTGCTTCTTTGATTGTCATCGACAATTTTTGCCAAAAGATCATCCGTTCAGAAGGAACATGAATACATTCCGTACCGACGTTGTAGAGAAGGGTGATCCACCACCAAGGTAGTGTGAAGCTATAATATGGGAGGAGATTAGAGATTTTTCAAGTGCTATCGAAGATCCTACAACTGGGTATAAGTGCGATGGATTTAGTAGAGATCATAACAGAACAAAGAGGAGCATATTCTGGGATCTGCCATAATGGAGTACCAATCTGATCAGACATAATCTTAATGTTATGCATATTGAGAAGAATGTATTTGATAACATAATTAATATTGTGATGGACGTAAAAAGAAAAATGAAAGACAATCCCAAGGCCAGGTTGGACTTAGAAGAAATATGCAAATGCCCTGTGTTGTATTTGATAGAGCAGAATGGAAAACAGTTCCTGCTGAAGTCAATTTTCTCGATGGATAAGGAGGATAAAGTGAGACTTTGTTGGCGGATCCAGGGCCTAAAATTTCCAGACGGATATGTGTCAAATCTGAGAAGATGTGTCGATCCGAAGGAAAATAAATTGACGGGTATGAAGAGCCACGACTGTCACGTATTCATGGAGATGTTAATTCTGATTGTATTTCGGGAATTCTTACCGCAGGCAGTTTAGGATCCATTAACGGAGCTTAGCATATTCTTCAGGGATCTTTGTTCTAAGAAATTGCTCGTTGATCGTCTAGAAAAGCAAGTGAAGGACATTACGGTAACACTGTGCAAGCTAGAGAGGGTGTTTTCTCCTGGATTCTTTGACTCTATGGAGCATTTGCTGATTCATCTATCCTATGAGGCACGTGTTGGTGGATCCGTCGAATATCGATGGATGTACCCGTTCGAGCGATATTTGAATCACCTAAAAAAGGTGAAAAATAAGGCACGGGTCGAGGGTTCTATTTGTGAAGCCTATGTTCTTGAGAAGATTACAATCTTTTCTTTGATGTATTTCAAGCCTCATGTTGCAACTAATAGAATAAGAGCTTCCAGAAGCGATGACGGAGATCATGAATGTAATGATACAATACTGAAGGTATTCAATGCTCCAGGAAAGCTATCGGATAAAATGAAGAAGAGATATCTGAATGATGATGAGCTAAGGGCTGCTCAGGTGTATGTATTACTCAACTGCGACGAGGAGGAAGTAGAGAAACTGGAGGGGTAAGTAATTAATATGTCTATATTATTTTAATAGTATTGATTATTATACTATTACATTAATTGAACGATGTTGTTTTCAGCATATTTAATGATGATGTGAGGTCAGGTAGGCCACACATAACAGAAGAAGAACTAGAACAAGAAATGAGGCATTATTTTCCATTATGGTTGAGTGCATATGTAAGACTTGAGAACTCTATAATTACCTTTCTGTATATGCACTTGATTGAGAATGAGCTTAATTTTTTTGTGGTATTTAGGTCGATCGTCCATACGCAAGACTTAAGAATGAGTCTATTAGAACGCTAGCCAATGGACCAATTTATGCTGCAAAAATATAGCCAAGCTACTGTGTTAATGGGTTTAGGTTCAAGTCAACAACTTGCCCGATCAGAGACAACTTTGTGGATCTCGACTCCACCAAAAACAGCTGTTTGTGTATCAGATCTTCGAACTACAAAGATGTTGATACGGGCAACAATTTCTATGGCATGCTACGGGAGATCGTGGAGCAGACATATAGTTATGGAATAGAGCCTGCTAAGATTGTATTATTCAGGTGTGATTGGTTCGATCCGATTGAAGGTCAAGGTTGAAAAGTAGACAAGCACGGTCTTGTGGATATAAACTATCGGCGTCGATATCAAGCCTACGAACCATTTGTCCTATCAAGTCAGGCTCAGCTCGTGTACTTCACAAGTTATCCTAAACGGGGAACAACAAGGTCGGACTGGTGGACAGTATGCAAGACCAAAGCTAGAAATACCTTTGAGGTTGACGATATAGCTTATCAAGAGGATGAACTACCTCTTGTAACAAATATTATAGAAGTGGACACGACGGAAGTTCCTTATTACACATCTAATTGTGTAGAAGAAGTAGAATTATCTGAAGAGGAAGATGGAGATGAAAGTGAAGATGTAGAGGAGGAAGAAGAAGAAGAAGAAGAGCTAAACGAACTAGATGAATTTTTAGAAGAGGATTAAATCTGTACGTTTGTTTTATCATCATATTTGACACTTTAGTGACACTTTTATCATATAAATCTGTGACACTTTAGTGACACTTTTATCTGTGACCATAATATTTTTCAAAAATCTGTGATGTCTATCATATAAATATGTATTTTTGTTTTATTGTCATATGTTATTATCATGTATGACTAGACCATCTGGATGTCGTAGAGGATTTTATATTAGCCAGTCCCGTCAGCCTCGGGCTGGGGATGGAGATTTCGTACCCTTATTCTCATCTCCGAGTACGCTATTGTACCGTTCTGTTCCCGGTCCATTACCGGGACAGGGCAGTTCCAGCAGGTTGGCAACTCCTCCATCGTCGTCCAGCATTTCTGATCCCGTATCCAGCATTCCTGATCCTGTGTCCAGCATTCCTGATCCCGTGTCTAGCATACCTCCTACCGACGGCTCCATGGCGGGAGCCAACGCCGAGCATATGGAGGACGGCGATCAACTGATCCTACCCAGGCAGGAGGTGAGAGCGACCCTCCATGCGCTCCTCCGGGCGAGACGCGTATGGAGATTTGGACGGACGGACCTACGAAGTAAGTTAATTAGTTAATATATATTTCTCAAATGATTATATGTACGTATATATTCATGAGAATTATTATTGTATAGATATCGGCCTTCTGCAGTATAGAGACATCTGGGGGCATTTCTGAGGCAGAACTATGGTGGGCCTTGGATTAACTACTCAGATGCTCCCGCAGATAGGAAGGCCTTTTGGTTCGCCCACTTCAAGGAAAAAAATTGGTTTATTGTTAAATTTTAATAATCAACAAATGTATATTATACATCTTTTTTTTTACTTCTTATAGAGGACCTATTTCTATCCACCACACAGGGCGGCGAAGATCGAGGGCCAATTTTCTACCGTCGCAGGCAAGCTCATCCGTGATGCGATCCACGACCAGAAGTCTCGTGATCGCTCCAGACAGTTGATCCATGGTTGGATCATGCCAGAGCAGTGGACTGCGATGAAGGCTAGATTCAGCGAGCCCAGGTACCAGGAGCGGTCTGACAAGGCCAAGGTGGCGCGGTCGAGCACCGGTAAGTGGTATGGTGGCTCCATTCCGATGACAGAGCATTTTTGTCCTCTGGTACATTTTCTATGACGGACATCATTTTATATATAGTTGGATAGAATGTTTAATACTAATAATATATAATATATTTTAACAGGTAAAAAAGGGTGAGGACCCGAACATGGTGACCGTCTTCCTGGTCATCCATCGGAGGGCTGGGGAGTTCATTGACGACCGGGCAACGTAGGCATATGTACGTTCTATTCTTTATACTAATTTACTATAATTTAGAAAACAGGAAAATAGATATCAATATAGACTTTAGCAAACACTTATATGTTAGCAAACATTGTTCTAGGCCGAGTTTGTTCGGCTACAAGAGGAGGCGGCTGCTGCTGCTAGTGCGCCAGCAGAGGGAGGGACTGGTACTTCCTCTCAGCTGCCTACAGCTCCATCGTCGGACGAGCTCTGGATGACCGCCGTTGGCGGTCTTCAGAAGGGTACGTACTACGGTACGGGATCCTACGACGCCTATTTGGCTTCAGAGTCATCCCGGGCCCCCTCTGTCAGTGCGCAGTCTCTAGCTTCGCAGGCATCATCACGAGCGAAGGATGTGTGCAGACAGCTCCACGAATTGCGTCGCGAGTTGCAGTAGCAGATTTCTGAGGCAGCTGGGGCAGATCGACGATACGACGATCCGATGATCATCGGATGATTTGATGTGGTCGAGCGCAGTATACAGAAGCTGATGAGTCTGCAGCAGGCTACAGCTGCCAGCTTACACACGCTCACCGAGTCTACGCAACACACAGAGCGTAGGCAGGTCGAGCTGGAGGGATCGTAGAGGACCGTGACTGCCTCACTCACCCAGCTGCATACTTCTTTTGCGGAGAGTATTCGGAGGATGGTGAGTACCCTTGCTGCACATGGTGACCGACTGCGAGAGCTGGAGCAGATACGTCCTCCTAGTCCATCGACAGTGTCGACTCCAGACGTTGTATTGCCTCCTACTGCCCCTACGGTGCAGCTCACACAGGAGCAGTATGAGTACATGCTATCCCAGATGCGCGGCAGGGGTTTTCAGTAATTTTATTGATTTTTTATGAATTGTATGTATTGGCCCTATGGGCAAATTGTTTATTGGTACACATTTGTTTATACACTTGGTGGGAGACTTTTTATCCTCTTCCATTTTTATTTTACTCTATTGGATGTTTGTGATGATGTGTGTCTGTGAAGTGTAGTTTGTTGGATATTTACTTTGTGATATTTACTTTGTTGGTAATTTTATTATGATATTTACTTTGTGATATCTGCGACGGGGATGACAAATATACCTACGCTGGGTTATAAGCGATGATCTGATATACAAAGGAGGTGCTGCCCAAATTTTAAAAAAATATAATGTATATTTTTGTGATGATGTGTGTCTGTGTTTACAGTGTATGTGAAATGCAGTGTTCGGAACACTGCACTTCACACACACTGTAAACACAAACACACAGCATAACAAAAATACACATTTTATTTTTTAAATATTTTTTTATTATTCTGCGACGTATAGCGACGGATAGCGACGTCTTAGCGACGTAAGGGGACGTCGCTATACGTCGCTGATTAGTGGCGTTACGTCACTGTACGTCGCGAAATTGCTAACGTGGCAGGCATGCCACGTCATCATGATAATAGAACCTGACGTCGCTACGTAGTCGCCCGACGTTGCTAAGTTTGCGACGTAAAACTTTCGTCACTCTACGTCGCTAAATTTGCGACGCCTCAGTGACATGAATTTGACGTCGCAAATAGCGACGTAGAGCGACGCATGTGCCATCTGCGACTTGCTAAAAAGCAACCTTCATTTTTCGTCGCTAAAGTCGTCGCTAATTAAGATTAGCGACGTATTTACCATTATTAGCGACGTACCTTTACGTTGCTAATTTGCCTTATTTTAGTAGTGTATTAAAGAAAGGTGTATCATTTGTCTGGGATGAAGCATGTCAGAAAGCCTTCAAGTACATCAAATAATACCTTACAAATCCACCTATCCTGGTACGTCCAGTGGTTGGAAGACCATTTTTGCTATATGTTCGAGCCTTAGATCATTCTCTTGGCACTCTTCTTGCACAGAAAAGTGATAAGGGTCATAAACATGCAATCTATTATCTTAGCCGAATGATGATCGGAGCTAAACACAGGTATACTCCTGTGGAAAAGGAATGTCTGGCCTTGGTTTTTGCTGTTCAAAAGATACGAAATTATGTGTCAGGACAGACTATCCATGTCATCTCCAGAATAAATCCTATTCGGGTATTGATGAGAAAACCGAGCATTCTTAACTCCAGGTTAGCCACCTGGGCGATGTTGCTTACTCCTTATGATATGGTCTATGTACCTCAAAAATTAGTGAAGGGCCAAGCATTGGCTGATTTCTTAGCAGCTCATCCTATACCTGAAACATCGAAGCTATATGAGGACATTCCAGATGAAGTCGTAGATTGCAATATGACTTTAAAGGATGACATTTGGCAACTATATTTTGATGGAGCATCTAAAGTTGGACCTAAAGGCAATATTGTCTCAGGAGTGGGCATCATTTTGGTCTCTCCTGATAAAATGGTCATATACCGTGCTTATTCTCTGTCACCCTTATTTATCGTATTTTTTTCGTATTTTGTATTTATACTCGTATCTGGATTTTGGCATGTATTTTTATTTTTGTCAACTTGTGGAATTTTGGTATTTCTCGTATTTTGGGTTTTGGCATGGCTCGGTTTTAATTAGGTTGGTTTGGTTTGGTTTAATGAGTATTGGAACACCTTAGCCTATACTCCACCCTCAACACACCACATCCCACCCTCTTTAAAACTCCACCAACCTTTTCTCTCTCCTCATAAACCTCCATTAATTTTTTCTTCTCCTTCCTCTACACAACACTCTTCTCCTTCCTCCACACAACACCTACCCATAGGCAAGTGCACCTTGCCACCACATGAGAACCCCATTTTATTTGTCCATTTGCTAGTTTAGGACATGGTGATCAACATTAAAACTTGGTATTTTATGATTTGGAGTCTTCATTGTTCTAGATCTAAGTTTTCCCTATTTTCGGTTTTGCATGGTTTTGATCTATTTAAGTTGAATTTTTATGGTTTTGATGTTTCCATGTGGAACAAAGTTCAATTCCACCCTGGTTGGAACTTTGGAAATCCGGATTTGGAGTTCGGATGGCCAAGTTGTGATGCTTTGAAGTTTTGGGAGCCATTGGAGCTTCTTCTCAGCCATGGAGAAGAAGACCCTTTCCCTGCGTGCGTGCCTTTGCGTGTACGCAGCTCTCATGCGTGCGTGCCTTTGTGCGTACGCAGCTCTCGTACGTGCGTGCCTTTGTGCGTACGCAGCTCTCATGCGTGCGTGTCTTTGCGCGTACGAAGCTCTCCTGCGTGCGTGACTTTTGTGCGTACGCAGCTCTCCTGCGTGTGTGACTTTTGTGCGTATGCAGCTCTCCTGCGTGCGTGACTTTTATGCGTACGCAGCTCTCCTACGTGCGTGACTTTTGTGCGTATGCAGCTCTCCTGCGTGCATGACTTTTGTGCGTACGCAGCTCTCCTTTGTGCGTGACTTTTGTGCGTACGCAGCTCTCCTGCGTGCGTGACTTTTGTGCTTACGCAGCTCTCCTGCGTGCGTGACCTTGTGCGTATGCAGCTCCTCCGCGTGCGTGACCTTGTGCGTACGCAGCTCCCCCGTGTGCGTGCCCTTGTGCGTACGCTGCTCCCCTGACCCCTTGCTTAACCCATTGGCTCTTGGAGTATTGGTTTTATTTCTCGACTTGGTTTCTCTTTTGTGGATTTGGTTTTCCTGAGATCTGTTCAACACAGCACTACTATCTTGACCCGACACGGCCTAACACGGTTTTCAAGTAATTGTTTATGACTAGTACGATTCTCAGGATTTTCTGTGGATTATGATTCTGGTATTTTCTGATCTTCTCGCTAGTGACCCAGTGGGGTGCACACCTAACTTGTAACTTGTATTTAATCCTTGTAACTTGATAACTTGATAGTGGCCCGTGGCGGCGCACTCCTGACTTGTAGCATGACTTGATAACTTAACGCTGTTGCGACGGCTAACTTAACTTGACCTGCCTTGACACCATGGATAGTTCTTTCTTGCTTGCTTGTTAAATCCACTTGTCCTATCTTGCATCATGTCTAGGATGGGACTCCTGAGTACCACGGTCAGGAGTACCTACTAAAATGGATTAAGGTTAATAACTAGAATAACATAGTAGTCATGAGGAGATGACACAGCTACAGGCAACCCCGTTACCTGGGCGCTCTTGGGATCTATAGCCTGCCGACGAGTAGGACGCATTTCCAGCACACTGTCATGTGTTGCACCTTCTAAGTCACCGAAGGGTATATGCGTTCCTGGACGATGTACCCACCTGAATTCAACCCCTAATTTTCGACCTGGGTAACCTGGATGGTCTGCAGGGCTTGTGGCTGTGGAATAATCTCACTGCATCTTGCTAGTAATTAGGCCTGTGATAATCCTAGTTAGTTAAAGTAGTAAGCCGTAGTATCTGCTTGGCCGTGATTGATTGTATGAGGCATAACCAGTCTAGCCATGTCTTGATCCAGTACAAGATTGCTTCCTGTCTTGATTTCTTACATTATTATCTTGCCGATAAATGGTGGGAAACCAAGTTCTATTCAGATGAAAGGTTACAATCCCGGTCCTTGTTTGGTTTACGGGTTGTAACCTGGTTATCGGAATAGTTCCATGGTTATCTCGTCATATATCATCCTGACATGTTTTCGTAAATTTTAGTTTTACTATTTGATTTTCTTATGCTAATTGCTGGCTTTTGTTCTTATTTTGTGGCCCCCTTGTGGCTCTTGATCTTTCTGGGGTTGACCCAGCTGGTTTTGTGTGGCCAGATTTCGGAGCAGCTCCCGAGGATCTACCAAGCTTCTAGTCCAATGGTGACAACTAGACGGAACCCGGGCCAAGAGTGGGTTTTCCTTTTTGTCTTGCCCACTTCATTGCAAAACTATTCTTTTGAGGCATTTAGCCGACGAGCACCTGTTAGCTCGATTGCACTTTACTTACTGTCTGCCTATGGGCTGTAACATGATTGACAGATCCTAGGGTTGATCATGTACAACTAAACTCTTGCTAGTCCTAACATTTTGTAACGACTAGCTTCATGATCAGCTGAATATGTAATGTTTGGGATGCCTTACTATTGTATATTTAATGATCATACTTCTTGTAACCTTTTACTTACTTGCTTGTGATTGAGACACTAGGCTTGTTCATGGCCTTAAGAGACGTTGGCTCGTAGATAAACCCTCATATATCTAGACAGCCATGATCGTATATCGAGGTAGTTTCCATTTCAATATACGTAGCTGGCTATGTCTGCCCCCGCTCTCTAGTATTCTGGTTCTGGGGCGTGACATGGTTTAAGTGGTGGCCCATGCAGGTCTTGTAAATCAAAATATGTGAGGGTTTACCAGATAGATGTCTCAATCAGTACTCGTCCTTGATCTCTGTCCGTATCCTCTGAATCCCTGGATTCTTGCCCTGATCCTGTGCTTATATCAATGATCTGTCCTGGTCCTTTACTTATTGTTCTCTATGTCGTCTTCTTCAGCGGCACTGTACCTGGTCCTACCGATCAACGAGGTGGAGCACTTCCCGTGGGTCAGCAGCAACCCGGAGATCAAGCCCAGCATTCCGGGGTAGCCTCCAGAGTTGTGCCTACTGGAGGAGAGTCACCAGTTCGGCCCGTCCAGCCCGCAGAGCCAGATGATGGTACCTTAGTAGGCCTCATCAGAACCTTGATAGCTTCCCAGGATCGTCGAAGCGACGCCCTGCACCAGACAGTTCAAGATGCTTTGACCCGAGGCGGACATCCAGGAAACCAGGCGGCAAACAGCTTTAAGCGATTGAACCCTCCTTTCTTCGACGGCAGGGACGATGCGATTGCCGCGGATGCATGGCTTCAGGATACCGAGGTTATTTTGGAAGCAGCTAGGACACCCGAGAATAAGAAGGTAGCGGTGGTACGCCTGCAGTTGTTGGACTTGGCTCGCAGTTGGTGGGCGGCGCAAGCCATGGGATTAGTGGCACCCATTGCTTGGGCAGTGTTTAGAGAGAAATTCCAGACGAAGTATTTCAATGCTGTGGCTCGGTACGACCTGCAGACCAGATTTACCAACTTGAAGCAAGGAAGCAGAACAGTCGACAGTTATGCATCGGAGTTTTCTAGACTCAGTAGGTTTGCCCCCACCTTGGTGGCGACCGAGTTTGATAGGGCCCAGCGGTTCCAGCAGGGACTGCATTTGGAGATCTTGTTGGCGGTTGAGCAGTTCGAGCACCAGACGTTCGATGCAGTCTTGAGAGCAGCTAGGAGGCATGAGTACACCTCCCAGAGGATCGTGGATAGGACCGGAAGTAGGAAGCGGTCCCACAGCCAGATGCACCAATCATCAGCTCCAGCCCCGGCAGCTAGGGGATTGACCATTGGAACTCCGAGGCGGGCGGCCTCAGTAACGTCTGTTCAGCATTCGAGCCCGACATACCCGCAGCAGCAGAAGCAGAAACAGACTTCCGCGATGGGATGTTCTCATTGCGGGAAGCCAGGGCATGTGGTGGCAGATTGTCGCAGGGCGCAGGGATTGTGCCTGGCTTGTGGAGCAGCAGATTATAGGGTAGGGGCTTGCCCGAATAGGGGTGGTTCATCAGCATCCAACCCTTCTAGCTCTTCGCTGAGAGGACCAGCCCCAGCACCAGTTCAGCAGCAGCAGTATCAGTCTTCGAGACCCTTGCCGCCTCAGTCTCAGGCATTCCAGCAACAACACCCCCAGTATTATGCACAAGCCCAAGCTCAGACCCAGAATAGGCAGAGAGGTTTCCAGCAGAGGGGACCAGCAGCCAGAGGACAAGGTCAGGCCATGATGATGGCTATGGAAGAAGAAGTTGCACCAGGTGAGGTTGTGGCAGGTACTATTCTCGTCAACTCCTCTCCAGCGTCTGTATTATTTGATTCTGGTGCATCGCATTCATTTATGTCTGCACAATTCGCGACACGGATAGGATTGGAGCCCGAGTCATTATCAGTGAGGCTCAATATACTTACTGGCAATGGCCTTGTGGGAGTAGATCGAGTGTTTTCCTCGTGTCGGATCGTAGTTAGCGGTAGGGAGTTCCCCGCTAGATTTATAGAGTTTTCTATGGCAGACTATGATGTAGTCCTAGGCATGGATTGGTTGAAGAACCAGTATGCTAGGATAGACTGCCATATTGGCAGAGTTGTCTTTAGTATCCCCGGCGAGCCAGAGTTTTCGTTTTCCAGAGGCGCAGTGGAGCCATCTTCTCCAGCATTGCGTATGGCAGTAGCAGCAGTACAGTTGCCTAGGATAGTGGAAGAGTTTCCAGATGTCTTTCCAAAGGAGCTTCCAGGGATACCGACGGAGCGGAAGATTGGGTTCACTATAGACTTGATTCCCGGGACAGCACCAGTATCAGAGTGAGTCTAAATGATGGCGCCTTCAGAGTTGGAAATTTTGTACAAGATGATTGAAGAACTGAGGACCAAGGGATTCATCCGTGCTAGTGGATCGCCTTGGGGAGCCCCAATGCTTCTTGTGAAAAAGAAGGATGGCACGTCCAGGCTATGTGTTGATTATCGTACCTTGAATTCGGTGACATTCAAGAACAGATACCCTCTTCCGAGGATAGATGACTTGTTTGATCAGCTCAGAGGGGCTTCAGTGTTCTCGAAGATCGACTTGCGGTCAGGATACCACCAGATCAGAGTCAGAGAGCAGGACATCCCCAAGACAGCATTCAGATCGAGGTATGGATATTGGAAGTTCCTTGTTATGCCCTTTGGAGCGACCAATGTGCCGACCGTATTCATGGACCTCATCAATCGCATTTTTATGCCTTACTTGGATCAATTTGTGATTGTGTTCCTAGATGAAATCCTGGTCTACAGCAAAAGTGAAGCAGAGCATGAGCAGCATCTCAAAGTCATCCTCCAGACGCTTAGGGAGCATCAGTTGTACGCCAAGTTCAGTAAATACGAGTTCTGGCTCGATCGCATTTCATACTTGGGTCATATCGTTACCCGAGGGGGAGTGGAAGTGGATCCCCAGAAGATTGTGGCTATCGAGTAATGGCCGGTACCCAGCTCAGTGGCAGAGGTTCGCAGCTTCCTTGGATTGGCCGGCTACTACCGACGGTTCGTTTTAGATTTCGCAAGGATTTCTGCGCCGATGACCCAGTTGACCCGCAAGGATGTGCCGTTTATTTGGACAGCAGAGTGTCAGAAATCATTTGAGAAGTTAAAGCGAGGTTTGATAATGGCTCCCATTCTCACCCTTCTAGATGGGACCGGAGGATTCACAGTTTATTGCGACACTTCAAGCAGAGGATTAGGGTGTGTCTTGATGCAGCATGGGAAGGTAATATCTTATGCGTCACGTCAACTACGTGATCATAAGAAGAATTACCCGACCTACGACTTGGAATTGGCGGCGGTAGTGTTTGCTTTGAAGTTGTGGAGACACTACCTGTACGGAGATAGAGTGGAGATCTTTACTGATCATAAGAGCCTGAAGTATGTTTTCACCCAGAAGGACCTTAATATGCGGCAGAGTAGATGGCTCGAGCTACTGGTGGACTATGATGTGGATTTGCAGTATCATCCCGGGAAGACCAACGTTGTAGCAGATGCATTGAGCAGGAGAGCCGGAGTTTATTTCCTGACGGTACAACCAAAATTATTGGCAGATCTTCAGAAGATGGGAATTGAAGTGGTTCTTCCAACCAGCGTGGCATTGATGGCCAGCCTACAGGTTCAGTCTAGCAAAGTTGAGAGAATTCGGGTGGCGCAGTCAACAGATTCCAAGATCCAGCGACTCAGAGCAGAGTGTGAAGCAGGAAGAAGGCCAGAGTTATGTATCCATGAAGATGGTACACTTCGGCACGGCACACGTCTTTGTGTACCCAGTGGAGATATCAGACAGGAAGTCATGGCAGAAGCCCACAGTTCGCAATATTCTATTCATCCGGGTGGTACGAAGATATACCGTGATATTCGTCAGCATTTCTGGTGGAATGGCATGAAGAGGGAGATAGCTCGGTTTGTCTCTCAGGGTTTGGTTTGCCAACAGGTTAAAGCTGAACATCAGAGGCCCGCTGGACTTCTTCAACCCTTACCGATCCCAGAATGGAATGGTAACATATAACCATAGATTTCGTGACCGGATTGCCCAGATTTCCGACCGAAAGAGATGCTATTTGGATAATTATAGACAGGCTTACCAAGGTGGCACACTTTCTCCCATTCAGAGTTGGACAGTCGACGGCGCAGTTAGCAGAGATGTATCTCAGGCAGATCGTCAGGCTTCACGGTGTGCCAGTCAGCATCACATCGGACAGGGATTCAAGATTCACATCACACTTTTGGCGCAGCTTACAGAAGAGTTTGGGGACTCTCCTTCAATTCAGCTCAGCTTATCACCCGCAGACGGATGGTCAATTAGAGCGCACAATCCAGACCCTTGAAGATATGTTGAGATCTTGTACCCTTGACTTCGGTGGTTTATGGGAGAATCATCTGTACCTGGTGGAATTCTCGTATAATAACAGTTATCAGGCCAGTATCCAGATGGTACCTTTCGAGGCTCTTTATGGCAGGAAGTGCAGATCTCCACTAGCATGGGACGATGTCGGGGAGAGGCAGATGCTCGGACCCGAATTGATTTCCCAGACGGTTAAAGTGGTCAGGAAGGTCAGAGATCACCTCCGAATTGTCCAGGACCGCCAGCGCCATTGGGCCGATGCTCATCGGCGTCCCTTAGAGTTTGCTGTCGGCGACCATGTATTCCTTAGGATGTTGCCTAACCGCGGCGTCATTCGCTTTGGCGTACGGGGAAAGCTTAGTCCTAGGTATATAGGGCCGTTCGATATTCTAGAGCGAGTAGGAGATGTATCCTATCGTCTCGCTCTTCCGCCGTCGCTAAGTGAGGTGCATGATGTATTCCATGTGTACCAATTACGATAGTATATTCCAGACCCGAGCCACATCCTAGACCATTCGGAATTGGTTGTTGGTACCAACCTTTCGTATGAGGAGAGGCCCGTGTCTATATTGGACCGGAGGGAGAAGATACTCAAGAACAAGACTATTAAATTAGTCCGTGTTGCTTGGGGTCATCACTCTCTAGGTGAGTCAACATGGGAGCGTGAGGACGATATCCGATCGCGATATCCCTACCTGTTTGACTCGTGAGGTATAATATCTTTCTTATGCCTTACGTTTTTCCTTCTTTGCTTGCATTGTATGATTGTATGATTGAACTGCTTAGTGTAACTTGCCTGTGTTTAATGTAGCTTGTCGTGACAATCTCTAGCTCCTTGATTAAATTCCGAGGACGAAATTCTTTTAAGGTGGGTAGAGTTGTCACCCTCATTTTCCGTATTTTTCCCGTATTTCGTATTTATACTCGTATCTGGATTTTGGCATGTATTTTTATTTTTCTCAACTTGTAGAATTTTGATATTTCTCGTATTTTAGGTTTTGGCAGGGCTCGATTTTAATTAGGTTGGTTTGGTTTAATAAGTATTGAAACACCTTAGCCTATACTCCACCCTCAACACACCACATCCTACCCTCTTTAAAACTCCTCCAACCTTTTCTCTCTCCTCATAAACCTCCATTAATTTCTTCTTCTCCTTCCTCTACACAACACTCTTCTCCTTCCTCCACACAACACCCACCCATAGGCAAGTGCACCTTGCCACCACATAAGAACCCTATTTTATTTGTCCATTTGCTAGTTTAGGACATGGTGATCAACATTAGAACTTGATATTTTGTGATTTGGAGTCTCCATTGTTCTAGATCTAAGTTTTCCCTATTTTCGGTTTTGTATGGTTTTGATCTATTTAAGTTGGATTTTTATGGTTTTGATGTTTCCATGTGGAATAGAGTTCAATTCCACCATCGTTGGAACTTTGGAAATCCGGATTTGGAGTTCGGATGGCCAAGTTGTGATGCTTTGAAGTTTTGGAAGCCATTGGAGCTTCTTCTCAGCCATGGAGAAGAAGACCCTTTCCCTGCGTGCGTGCCTTTGTATGTACGCATCTCTCATGCGTGCGTGCCTTTGCGCGTACGCAACTCTCATGCGTGCGTGCCTTTGCGCGTACGCAGCTCTCATGCGTGCGTGCCTTTGTGCGTACGCAGCTCTCCTGCATGCATGACTTTTGTGCGTATGCAGCTCTCCTGCGTGTGTGACTTTTGTGCGTACGCAGCTCTCCTGCGTGCGTGACTTTTGTGCGTACGCAGCTCTCCTGCGTGCGTGACTTTTGTACGTATGCAGCTCTCCTGCGTGCGTGACTTTTGTGCGTGCGCAGCTCTCCTGCGTGCGTGACCTTGTGCGTACGCAGCTCCCCCGCGTGCGGGACCTTGTGCGTACGTAGCTCCCCCGTGTGCGTGCCCTTGTGCGTACGCTGCTCCTCTGACCCCTTGCTTAACCCATTGGCTCTTGGAGTATTGGTTTTATTTCTCGACTTGGTTTCTCTTTTGTGGATTTGGTTTTCCTGAGATCTGTTCAACACAGCACTACTATCTTGATCCGACATGGCCTAACAAGGTTTTCAAGTAATTGTTTATGACTAGTACGATTCTCGGGATTTTTTGTGGATTATGATTCTGGTATTTTCTGATCTCCTCGCTAGTGACCCAGTGGGGTGCACACCTAACTTGTAACTTGTATTTAATCCTTGTAACTTGATAACTTGATAGTGGCCCGTGGCGGCGCACTCCTGACTTGTAGCATGACTTGATAACTTAACGCTGTTGCGACGGCTAACTTAACTTGACCTGCCTTGACACCGTGGGTAGTTCTTTCTTGCTTACTTGTTAAATCCACTTTTCCTGTCTTGCATCATGTCTAGGATGGGACTCCTGAGTACCACGGTCAGGAGTACCTACTAAAATGGATTAAGGTTAATAACTAGAATAACACAGTAGTCATGAAGAGATGACACAGCTACAGGCAATCCCGTTACCTGGACGCTCTTGGGATCTGTAGCCTGCCGACGAGTAGGGCAAATTTCCAGCACACTGTTATGTGTTGCACCTTCTAAGTCACCTAAGGGTACATGCGTTCCTGGACGATGTACCCACCTGAATTTAACCCCTAATTTTTGACCTGAGTAACCTGGATGGTCTGCAGGGCTTGTGGCTGTGGAATAATCTCACTGCATCTTGCTAGTAATTAGGCCTGTGATAACCCTAGTTAGTTAAAGTAGTAAGCCGTAGTATCTGCTTGGCCGTGATTGATTGTATGAGGCATAACCAGTCTAGCCATGTCTTGATCCAGTACAAGATTGCTTCCTGTCTTGATTTCTTACATTATTATCTTGCCGATAAATGGTGGAAAACCAAATTCTGTTCAGATGAAAGGTTACAACCCCGGTCCTTGTTTGGTTTACGGGTTGTAACCTGGTTATCGAAATAGTTCCATGGTTATCTCGTCATATATCATCCTGACATATTTTCGTAAATTTTAGTTTTACTATTAGATTTTCTTATGCTAATTGCTGGCTTTTGTTCTTATTTCGTGGCCCCCTTGTGGCTCTTGCTCTTTCTGGGGTTGACCTAGCTGGTTTTGTGTGGCCAGATTTCGGAGCAACTCCCGAGGATCTACCAAGCTTCCAGCCCAATGGTGACAACTAGACGGAACCCGGGCCAAGAGTGGGTTTTCCTTTTTGTCTTGCCCACTTCATTGTAAAACTATTCTTTTGAGGCGTTTAGCCGACGAGCACCTGTTAGCTCGATTGCACTTTACTTACTGTCTGTCTACGGGATGTAACATGATTGACAGATCCTAGGGTTGATCATGTACGACTAAACTCTTGCTAGTCCTAACATTTTGTAACGACTAGCTTCATGATCAGCTGAATATGTAATGTTTAGGACGCCTTACTATTGTATATTTAATGATCATACTTCTTGTAACCTTTTACTTACTTGCTTGTGATTGAGACACTAGGCTTGTTCATGACCTTAAGAGACTGTTGGCTCGTAGATAAACCCTCATATATCTAGACAGCCGTGACCGTATATCGAGGTGGTTTCCATTTCAATATACGTAGCTGGCTATGTCTGCCCCCGCTCTCCAGTATTCTGGTTCTGGGGTGTGACATTCTCTTAATAAACCATGCTCCAATAATGTGGTAGAATATAATGCTCTGCTAATTGGTCTTCAAGTAGCAAACTAATTGGACATTGAGTTCCTAGAAGCTTATGGAGATTCTTAACTGATCGTTAATCAGATTAGAGGGACATATGAAGTCAAAAATTCTGACCTCATTCCTTATCATCAAGTGGTAATCGAATTGGTCCTTTCATTCAAAGGATTCTTTATCGAATTCGTACTACATTCTCAAAATTTGGAAGCTGATGTTCTTGCTAATTTAGCTGCAGACTTAGTTGTTCCAATTAGAAGACAAAATACCATTACTTTATTGGATAGAGACTTATTCTGTGTCAAGCATAACTTACATATTGAACAGAGTTATACTACAGAATCAAGTTCTCAACAAAGGGATTGGAGAAATCCATTCATTGATTATGCGGTTCATGAGATTTTACCTGAAGATCCAAAAGAAGCTGCATCAATCAAGAGACGATCATTTCGATTCTATTATGATTCTTCTTTACATATGTTATATCGTCGTTCTTATGACGGACTTTTGCTGCGTTGTCTCTCTGATAGTGAAGCTAAGCAAACACTCCGTGAAGCTCATGATGGTGTCTGTGGTGCTCATCAACCAGGTCCGAAATTACCGGACCGCATTCGAAGAATGGGGTATTATTAGCCATCCATGATAGCAGATGATGTGGATTATGCTAGACGGTGTAAAGCATGTCAGATTTATGCCGATTTTATTCATCAACCATCAGAATTCTTACATCCTACAACAGCTTCTTGGCCCTTTGAAGCTTGGGGCTTGGATATTATTGGTCCTATTAACCCTTCTTCTGTCAAGGGACATCGGTTTATACTGGCTATAACCGATTACTTTTCTAAATAGGCGGAAGCCAATTCCCCTTGCTGAAGTGAAAACATCTAATGTGGTTAGCTTCATTAAATATCATATCATTTATCGTTTCGGGATTCCCCGACGGATAATTTATGACAATGGACCACAATTTACCAGTCAGACATTTTATCGATTCTGTGATAAGAATCAGATCCAAAATCTGGCTTCTACTGCTTACAATCCAGTTGCAAATAGTTTGGCCGAAGTTTTCAACAAGACAATCATTAAACTTCTCAAAAAGTTCGTCTCTTCTAATAAACATGATTGGAATGAAAAACTTGGAGAATGTTTATGGGCTTACCGAACGACAGTCCGAACTCCTACTGGTTTTACACCATTTTTACTAGTTTACGGATGCGAGGCTATTTTTCTACGGGAAATCCAGATTCCATCTCTTCAAATAGCCATTGCTAATGAGCTAACTACAGAGAACAATGATCGCTTACGACTCCAAGAACTTGAAGGATTGGACGAGAAGCGTCTTCAAGCCCAACAACACATTGAGTTATATCAAGCCCGCATATCTCGAGCTTTCAATCGTAAAGTTAAATGGAGGGTATTTAAAGTCCATGAGCTAGTTCTAGCTGTCCGAAGACCGATGGTGATGACTCATAAGAGCAAAGGGAAATTCCAAGCGAAATGGGAAGGTCCTTATGTCGTCGAGACGGTATTCTCTAATGGTGCCTATAGGTTGTCTAATCCTAATGGAGATTTGCTCATGATGCCGATCAATGGCAAATTCTTGAAGAAATATTATGTTTGAATTTTTTCTTTATTCTCCAGCGACCAATGTTTGGTTAAGCTGATTATTTCTCCTAAAAGAGAATTTTTTGATCTTCTGTCTTACCAACTGATTAAAAAGAAGAGATTTATTATTTATCATGTTCTCATGACCTCTGAATAAATATTGAATCTACTTCTTTTCCTATCTATCTTGTCCATTTGGCCTCTGAATAGATATTAATCTATTTTTCTTTGAGTTGTTACGATCTATCACGTTCATATTACCTCTGATAGTATCGTATACTCTAAACAGAAAAATAGATTCATTATCTATCATGTCAATATTACCTCTGGATAGATATAATTATTGAGTTTAGAAAACTTGTCATGTCCATATTACCTCTGATAAGTGTTTTCTATTTCATACCTATTGTTTAATTTTAAAATAAATGATAGGATCACAAAACAAACATTTTATTCATTTCTTTTAAACATTACAGAATGAAAGAGATAGAATTTTACAAAAGCTCTTTATTTGCCCAAGGCGGAGCATATAAGTCTTCTAGCAGTTTCTACAGCTCTGCTAGACGTTTTTCACGAAAGCCCAAAATAGTCTTAGTAGCTACGGAGCATCGAGCTTCGGGAGTGAAGATATGAGAAAGTCCAGCAAAAGTGACTATCATTTTATCCTTGGCTTCGTCAAGGGTTTTGATGGTAGCCTCAGCTCCAAAGATGTGTTCCTCCAAAATTGAGCTGTGTGTAAGCTCCTGGTCCCAAGCTATGATCATCTGTTCCCTTTCCTCCTTCAAGCGAGCCAGCTCATCCTCGACTTCACGAATTCTATTATTCTGTTGATGAATTCTTATATTCGAAGTTTCATAGGCTTTTCTCTGGATATCCAGCTGGGTTTCGCTCCAGCCAAAAAAGCTTTTTCTTTGGCGACCTTTATGATGTACTCATGGAGAGCTTCATTAAAAGTGGTCTCCAGAGCGAGGTATTCAGCTGATAAAGCGTCATACTCCTCTTGGATGAGACTTTCAGTAGTTTCACTTGACATCCTTAGATATTCTTTGATCGACTGTTCAAGTCCTTCCACAACATTTTCCAATGCCGCTGCTCTCGCTGCATCATTGAACACGATGACAATTCTGATAGTAAGAGCAATCGCCGCCATCAGACTTTCATAACTGAGGCCCTTATTCAGGACCATTTTGATCATAGCCGCCAGAGTCTTGTAAAAAGTCTTAGTAAAAATCTCAACTAAGAGATTCATTTCTGCACTTGAGCTCGAGTTGCGACAATATCTATCAAGTCCCTTTTCTGAAGACTAGGAACAGATGTGGTTGCCTTAGTAGCAGACTGAGATGAAGCCATTGTTGTCACTGCTACTATGGCCAACTGATCCCCAGGAGCTTCAGGGACAGTGTCTTCAGCATTTGTTACTCCAGCCGTTTCTGAAGTCGAAACTACTTGAGTTTCGGTGGCGGTAATTGGTGCGGGTGGAATGGTAGTTATGGCAGCTGACTCCGGTTCGGGTATTGTCTCTTCAAGAACTTGTTATGGAGCAGTAGCAATAGCAGAGGATACTATTACAACGTCTCCAGCTTCAGTTGATGATTTGACTATGCCTTCATCACCTTCTTCGGCAATCGACTCTACAGGCTCTTCAAATATTTTAGTTGTAATGAGTCCTTCTACAACTGGTTCTTCATTGAAGTCTACTTCTTCCCTAGTAGCCTTTTCATCATCTACAGTAGGTTCTACTGCAGTTTGTTCTTTATCCTTGTCCTCAGCAGGAGGGGACAATTCTAGCTGAGCCTACACTTCGGGCTCTTGTTGTATCTCTATAGATGGAGGACATTCTTCTTGAGCATCTTCTTCTTCTGAAGAGGAATCCTCTTCCTCAGACTCCGTATTTTCCTCATAAATATCTTCTTGAGGAGGAGGAGGAGCTGCAAGCTTTGATGCAATGATAACACCTACAAAAATTAAACAAAATAAGTTAATATACAAAAATCATAATTTTGTATAGATTTTGTATAATTTATATTTACCTGGAGTAGGTGTAGAATGTGCCAGGTATGAAACATAGTCCCCATCCCAGTCATTATCATCAAAAGGTAATAGTCGGCTCATCCGATGGGATGAGCTCTGAATCAACAGTATGTACTGGAGTGACATCCTCAAAAACTTGTGCCTTTTGTGGCAAAGTCAAATGAAGTGCTGAGCTGAGACGTCCCGGAGATATGACCGTCACCGCTTCCATTGATGCTGCTGGTTGAGATACAGAGGATCCTTCTCCAGGATGAGCTGAAGAAGATGCAACATGTTGCGGCTGCTCGACCGGAGTGTCACTCTCTGGGGTAGCGGCTCTTGGTCTAGAAGGCCCTTTGGTAGTAACCTTCTTCTCCTTCTCTGGGAGTGGCTTCTCTGGAAGAGTAACAACTGTACCTTGCTTCCGTTTCCAGGTCTTGCCAATAATGATATGTTCCGCAGCTTTTTCCCTATTTCCGTTAGGATTACTTCCAGATATGCATCTGGAACCGCAGCGTCATCGGGTATGTCTGATGGTACCCAGATTGGTTCTTTGACATTCCCTTCTTTGGGCCAGCGTAGACTACCTCTCAGGTTATAGCCATGGGCGAAGGAGCGGATGGAAGCATAAAAGCGAGCATACGTATGAAGTATACATAGCTCGGTGGTGCTGGTAGCAGTTGATACTTTGAATTTAGCACCGGTACAGGCAGTGCTAAAATATCTTGTAACTCCACCCTTTAAAAAAAATGTTTTAATTGCTAATTCAATTCTTTTATATTTTTATGAGGTTAGTTTAATTGATCCTTTAGCAATGGGCTTCCATGTAAATAAATTCCTCCTCATTAATTTTAGCCTATCACCTTGTCCCCAACCCAGCCTTTAAACCACTATTTGAAACCAGCCCATTAGATTTCAGCCCAAGTCATTGTTCTTTAATCCTGTGGAAAGGTTTAGCTCCTTCACTGAAGAGCATTTTAATTGAACCATCGTTCAATTCAAATTCTAACGGCCATTGAACAGTGGCCATGTGCTCTGTTATTCCTTCTCTCTAACAACCTATCAGAGAGGGGAACGAGGAATTTTCCGGCCAAATAGAATCCTGAGCCTCACGCTACCTGACCTATTTAAGCCACCCTTCTCAACAGCAACGACCCTCTCCATTCCTTCAATCATTCCTTCTTCTTCTTCTTCATCACTGATCAGCCATGGCGGACATAGCAACCTGATGAAGACAGTGCAACCTAGAAATTCGACCACAGTATCAACAAAGTTTCCATTCAGCAACTACACGAGCGGATCGACCCTTCTGGGTGAACCATCACCCCATCGATCCAGATCTAATGAGTGTTACATCTCCCATTTCGATCGATCTTGTCCTCCTTTCTCGTTGTGATTCAAATTGTTTGAATTGTAGATCTAGAGCAGTAATTTTCTCTTAATTACTTGAGCTTCCAAGCTGTTTGATAATTGGTCACATCGAGCTTTAGTGAAGGTGAGGGTTATTCTTGAGCAAGAAGTCCTGATCCTTGAAATCCATTCGATTTAATTGATCTCTGCATTAATGATGAGAGTGTAGATCATCACGAAGGATTCAGTTGAAGATCGACTTAGGAATCAATCCTAAATTCCTGATCTAGTCGATTGGTAGGTAATTCATCTTCCTCAAATCATGGATCGGTTCTATTTTCAATCCTTGGATCACTAACCGAATGTTTTTTTTTCTATTTCTAAATCTTTTGATTAGATTTCTCTGGAAGGAAACCTGTGGGATTATTGAAGAGGGCTGCTCGTATAATTTTGAACTGATTGATTTGAAGAACAGGTAAGAATCATTACCTGAATTGTAACTCCAGAAGTATTTGGCATTTAATTTTACTCTTCAAATTGTTGGGTCTAGATTTAAGATCGAGATTGAATTAAATTAAATTGAATTGGATTGGTTGGCATTTGAACTGGTAGTTAAATTAGTATTAGTACTTGAACTTGTACATCATGTGCAATGTTTTGGACAATCACTTAGGAATGATCATCTCAGGAAAACCTGAGATGCACTTTTGAATGTGGACAGTGAGTTCACTGGTTAGTTTTTATTTGAACTTACCTTGTGAATTCTGAGTTTATGTTGCTTTTCCTGAATACTCATGATGACAGAGCCATGGGCAGGAATAGGAGGTATCAAGAAGTAAGGGAGTTAGCTTAGTGCCTAAGGGAATTTGAGTTTATGACTGGTTAGGTTGTTTTATTGTTTCAGATTTACTATTTTCAGGACTTTGGGTAAGTATCAGTAGACTTTATGGCAAGTCTATAACTGCATCAGATTTCAATTATAGCTGCTATGTACTTTGTCAGTTTCTTCTATAGGATGGATAGTTCATTAGAGACTAATTTACTTTCAGTCGTGAGACAAGACTGAACTGGGGGAGGAACTTGTGTGATCTGCAATGATTGGGTGGTGATTTTTTGTTTGGACAATCATCCAGTTGAGTCTTTCCCCTTGCACTATTGGACTAAAAGGGTATCACTGTTCTTATGTTTCTTTTTCTGAAATCCTGTTCAAGATAGTTGAACACAGAAATGTACAGGACTGTGTACTGGGTTCTGTGATGTGAGGAGAGTTGAACCTGGAAACTAATCCAAGTCTCTCCAGTTCATTTTCTTGCATTATTATTTTGGCTGAACCTGGGGTAATTGTGAACTTAGGAACCAGAGACATCTCACTATTCAGCCAGTTGAACCTGGGTATTGTTCTCAATGGTTCAGTAATTAGGAACCAGGGCATTGAGAACCTGGGACCCATGCATTCTTTTGTGCACTGTTGTTGTGTTAACTCAGGAACCTAAGTCTCAGGAAAATCTAAAACACTAGTTACTCTTGTGTAAACCAGGGTGCAATCCTATGTAGACTCAGGAATTTAAGTTTGGTTTTCAGGAAATTAAGAATGATTCACTGAATTTGATTTTTGTCAATGGGGATTCAACTAGTAACCAGAATGAAGACTGGTATTGTCCATCATGGTCAGGACTACACTATGATGATGATGAGGATAGGCTGTTTAGGTTCATTTGGGATGTTGTTAGATCCCTACAGGACTGTGTAGATAACTGGTAACCAATGTGATGCAGGGGATAGGAAGTTAAGGAAGGAATATAGGTTATGTATATGGCAGTATAACTCTGTTTCAAGTAGTCCTAAATCCAATATTGACCATTGGAATAGATGAAAATAATGATGACAGCATTATTTAACTGAACCTGAGCATGACTGTTAGCATTCCAGTATCATGGGACTGTCCTGTTCAGGATTTAGACTGTAAAATGAATCCAAGAGCAAGTGCCCTGGTATAGGATTAATGATAAGGAGCTGTGATTGTATGTTAGAGTTAAATTATTTTGAACTAAGCATAATACTAGATAAACCATGATTTTATTTACCCTAGTAATATAAGGAAGTTAAGGAGAGGTAAGTATTCTATTAGAGTTAACTATAGGTTAACAAGTCATGTATAAGTTGAGTTTTAAATAGTAAACCAAGTTGTTAAGTGATCTTTTAGACTAGGAATATTTACCTACATTGTAGACTTATCATTTGTAATCAATTACTTACAGGAGGACATCCAGTCCTTGGATACTTGTACTTTCCTGGAGCCAGGCAAGTACACTCTACGGTTTTTTACTTTTCATTATATATCCTGTGCTTCCTTGATTGACACGATTGCAATACGTCATGTACTTTCTGGTGCTCATGTTCTCTTGTTCTTATTACTTGTATCTGGGGTGGGAAAATATACTATCTATGTGACCAATCCCAAGTAACAACTCAGGTGTGTTTAGCTTAGACCCCGCATCGTGCACGCGGGCCCTAAGCCGCCCATTCATGTGCTTTCATGTGCTTACCCTAGCCGGTCACATATTTAGTTATATTTCAAATATAGTACACACATGTTCAGGAGATTACCTTGTACTTATTTCCTGTGATTCCATGATATCATGTTCTTTCAGGTGCTTACATATCATGTTCTTTCATGTTCTTACATTCATGTTCTTTCATGTACTTTATACTGTTCTTCATGTACTTATTCACCTGTTCTTTCCTGTACTTTCCATGTTTCCTTGTACTTTCATATCATGATGTCTTATTTATTACCTAGAATTGTACTTGCTCCGCTCCTGAATAGGATATATTGCAGGTGAGATGGAGGCCTTGTGTGGCACCAACTATGGACAGTATATTGCTTTCCCTACTGAGCCAGCTGGAGCTGCTTGTGACCTAGAGGCTGCAGAAGCCTAGTGCTTCTTTAGTACTTTCCTGTTATCTTTCCATGTATTGAGACTAGCAGACTCTTTTATTAGTTGAATGTAATAATTCAGATATTGTACTTTACTCTGGTTGGGACACATTTATATAGATGCTGCGATTTCATTTCATGTTCATATTATCTGGTTAGTTTTCCCTAGAATGGTACAGCTTACTTTGTTATTCTAATGACAAAGGCTGGGCGTGTCCGACTCTTATCCGGTTATTCGGGAGCGGGTCGTGACATATTTTTAGTGGTGGCCCATGCAGTCTATCCTAATGGTACCTAGGTCTTAGCGTACTATTGGGGGACTTGATTACACTAGGGAAACTTGATCACAACCTAGAAAAATCAGGAAATAAGGGTATATCAGGTTTATCAAGTTTTTCAGGTGCTTTATTATTATAAAAACATTGTTTGCTAGGTTTTAGGGTTTGTCATTCAACAAGTTTTCTTTTTATGCAGGATGGTCGCCACGAGAAAGACCGCAGATCAGCCTGGAGTTGCAGGCAGTTCTGGAGATGCAGGCGGTTTGGAGCAGGCCGTACCAGATGTTCAGGCAGATCCACTTCTACCAGCGCCTCCTATCTTTCCAGCACTACCGCCGACGATGATGCTTGACGGCAACCAGGTGATGGCGATGTTTCAGCACTTTTTGGAGGCCCAGAATCATCAGGCAGCACAGTTCAGACCGACTGTCGTCGACGCACTGAGGACCAGAGAGCCACCAGCACCAGCACCAGCTCCAGCACCAGTAGCACCTCTAGCACTGCGAGGACCGAGACCAGGGACTGCCAAGGAGTACCAGAACCTTTGCCCGATGGACTTCTGGGGCGACGAGGGGATCATCTATGCAGATGAATGGCTGGAGAATGCAGAGAGGACCTTGACCATGGCGAACATTCCAGAGGACCAGAAGGTGTCAGTGGCTAGCATGCGACTCTTCGACTTGGCCAGGGCTTGGTATCGAGAGGACCCCCAGTTGGCGGAGCCCCGGGTGTCTTGGACAGTTTTCAGAACACTGTTCAAGGAGAAATTCTTTCCAGAGGTAGAGCATGATGAGTTGAAGATGCAGTTTGAGGCGCTGCAGCAGAGGACGATGACGGTTGCATAGTATACTTCGGAGTTTACCAGACTCAGCAGGTTCGCTGAGAACCTGATTAGAGAGCCAGAGGACAGAGCATAAAGATTCAAGAAGGGTCTCACCAGAGAGCTGCGACATAAGGTGGCGATCAGTCAGGCGACGACGTATGCGAGCATTCTGAAGATTGCTCAGGCTGTGGAAAAGGAGGCGGACCCAAGGCTGAAGAGGGACCGGGACGTAGACAGCAGCAGTTTCCAGGCACCAGCGAAGAGGGTTCAGACTCAGACCCAGACGAGGCCACAACTGCAGCATCACCGTCAGGCCAGAGCTCCAGCACATCAGCATCAGAGACAGCATCTGGCGATCAGTTGTGCTTTTTGTCATCGCCCTGGACACCACATCGACGAGTACCGCAAGAGGTTGGGACTTTGCCTCTTCTACGGATCCGATGCACATCAGATGAGGGACTGCGCTCAGGCTACAGCAAGACTAGCAGGAGGACGAGGAGCTGGAGGACCACCGCCTGTACCACCCAGAGCATTACCTGCTGCACCCCAGAGAGGAGGAGCTCTACCACCCCAGCAGCAGAGGTTTGCACAGTACCAGCAGCAGCAGAGAGGAGGAGCACAGCAGGGACGTGCTTACGTCATGGCTGCAGTTGAGGAGGACGAGGCAGTGCCAGATGTGATCACAGGTTCTATACTTCTATATGCTTTCCCTGCCATTGCATTGTTTGATTCTGGAGCTACGCATAGCTTTGTATCATATGAGTTTCTGTATAGACACGGCTTCACCCCCAAGCCCACTAGGAGGAACTGTTAGATCATGACAGGAGGAGGGTCAGTACCAGTAAGTGAGATGGTGGAATGCCCTATCACTATTGCTGGAAGAGAGATTCGAGCTCGACTTCTAGTGATGCCGCTTCCTGGATTCGACGTAGTCCTCGGCATCGACTGGATGAGCGAGCAGTTTACCGTAATAGACTGCCATGAAGGGAAGGTGATCTTTAGCCCGCCAGGAGTTCCACCGTTCGAGATCAGCAGACGAGTTGCAGAGAGGCCAGAGGGAGTCTATTTTGGAGCTGTTGCAGAAGACCAGGAGTTGCCGCATCCACTTATCGCAGAGTTTCTCGACGTCTTTCCCGAGGAGCTACCAGGATTGCCGCCAGATCGAGATGTGGAGATCAGCATCGACCTATTGCTCGGATCAGCGCCGAAGTCCCAGCACTGTTACAAGATTAACCCAAAGGAAGCTGCAGAGTTGAAGGCGCAGATTGATGAGCTTGAGGGCAAGGGATTTATTCTGTCCAGTGCTTCACCCTGGAGAGCACTGGTACTTTTCGTGCCTAAGAAGGATGGGACGGTGAGGATGTGCATTGACTACCGTGCACTCAACAATATCACCATCAAGAATAGATACCCTTTGCCGCAGATTGATGAGCTGTTTGACCAGCTTAGTGGAGCGAAGGTCTTTTCTAAGATTGATCTTCGGTCGGTGTAGCACCAGATGAAGGTTCGGGAGCAGGATATTCCGAAAACAGCCTTCAACACCCGATACGGCCAGTATGAGTTCCTGGTGATGCCGTTCGGACTCACCAATGCCCCCGCAGTATTTATGAACCTGATGAATAAGGTCTTCCACAAGTACTTAGATAAGTTTGTCGTAGTCTTTATTGATGACATTCTGATCTATTCGAAGACGGAGGAGGAGCATGTAGAGCACCTGTGGATTGTTTTAGAGATTCTGCAGAAGGAGAAGCTCTATGGGAAACTCTCAAAATGTGAGTTTTTCTTGGACAGAGTGGAGTTTCTAGGGCATGTGGTGACTGGAGAGGGGATTTCTGTGGATCCCAAGAAGATTGAGGCAGTAGAAGCATGGGCACCTCCCAAGTCGGTAGCAGAGATTCGTAGTTTCCTAGGGCTAGCAGGATACTACAGGAAGTTCGTGAAGGACTTCACCAAGATAGCAGAGCCTATGACGAAGCTTACGCGGAAGGACGAGGAGTTCATCTGGAGCGACGCCTGCCAGTCAGCATTTGAAGAATTGAAGAGAAGACTCACGACGGTACCAGTTCTAGCTTTGCCATCGGGATCAGAAGGATTCGTCATCTACAGCGACGCTTCAGGAAAAGGCTTGGGATGTGTGCTGGAGCAGAACAAGAAGGTTATAACTTATGCTTCTAGGCAGTTGAGGCCCCATGAGAAGAATTATCCTACACATGACTTGGAGCTTGCAGCAGTCATATTTGCCTTGAAACTGTGGAAGCATTACCTGTATGGAGAGCGAGTGGACATCTTCACGGACCACAAAAGCCTGAAGTATGTCTTTACTCAGAAGGAGCTGAATATGAGGCAGCGCAAATGGCTGAAACTCATGAAGGACTTCGACATCAGTCTGCAGTACCACCTTGGGAAGGCGAATGTGGTTGCAGACGCTCTCAGTCGATATCCTATTGCTATGTATCTCACCATGGACCGACATCTCTTGGAGGATCTGGAGAGCCTTGGGATTGAGGTTGTTCTGCCAGGGTATAGAGGACAGATGATGCACATGCAGATACAGTCGGGGTTGCTAGAGAAGATCAAGGAGGCCCAGTTTCTTGATGAGGAGCTCCGATGTCTTAGAACTCGGGTGGAGATGGGTTTGCTCGACGACTTCACCATTACGGAGGACGGATCCTTGAGGCACGGGAGTCAGCTGTGTGTGCCCAAGGACTTGCGGGAGGAGGTAATGCAGGAGGCCCATCAGTCGCAGTATTCTATACATCTTGGGTCTACCAAGATGTACAAGGATCTACGGGAGTATGTTTGGTGGTATGGGATGAAGAGAGAGGTTGCCAGATTTTTTTCAGATGCCTTGTGTGCCAGCAAGTCAAGGCGGAACGCCAGAGACCAGTAGGATCACTCCAGCCTTTACCTATTCCGGAATGGAAGTGGGAGCACATTACCATGGACTTCATCTCTGGATTGCCGCGTACTCCCAGTGGCAAGGACGCTATTTGGGTGATCGTGGACAGATTGACAAAGTTCGCTCATTTCATTCCGTTCAAGGTTGGGCTGTCGACCGAGAAGCTTGCAGACCTCTACATGCGTCAGATCGTGAGGATTCACGGGGTTCCAGTTAGCATTGTTTTAGATCGAGACAGCCGCTTCATATCACACTTCTGGAGGAGTCTACAGCAGAGCTTGGGACCGCAGTTGAAGTTCAGCACCGCCTATCATCCACAAACGGACGGGCAGTCCGAGATGACCATTCGAACTTTGGAGGACATGCTGCGGGTTTGCACACTCGACTTCGGCGGATCGTGGGAGGACCATTTGCATCTTGTGGAGTTTGCCTATAACAACAGTTATCAGGCTAGCATAGAGATGACTCCATTTGAGGTGTTGTATGGACGGAGATGTCGCATGCCGTTATCTTGGGACAACGTTGGCGAGAGAGCTTTGCTTGGGCCAGAGATGGTGGTAGACTCAGCTGAGAAAGTCAGACTGATCCGGAAGCGTATCAGAGTTGCACAGGATCGGCAGAAGCACTGGGCGGACAGCAGCAGACGGACACTTGAGTTCGAGGTTGGAGATAGAGTATTTCTAAAAATCTTACCGACTAGGGGCGTCATTAGATTCGACAGAGGTGGGAAGCTCAGTCCGAGATTCATCGGACCCTTCGACGTGATGGCGCAGATTGGCGAGGTGGCGTATCAACTGGCGCTTTCAGATAGCTTGGAGGGGGTGCACGATGTTTTCCACGTATCTCAGCTTCGACGATACATTCCAGACCCGAGCCATGTGGTGGACTAGTCCGAGCTGGAGGTAGGCCTGAGATTGACCTATGAGGAGCAGTCAGTGGAGATCCTCGATCGTAGGGAAAAGCGTCTACGGAACCAGACCATTCCTCTTGTCCGTGTCATGTGGAGACACCACTCTCCGGGAGAGTCCACATGGGAGCGCGAGGATGAGATGCGAGAGCGCTACCCTACATTGTTCACTTGATTGTATTCTTGTATTTTGAATTTCCAAATTTTAATAATAATTTGGGGGTTTCGTAAATCGATTTTGGGCTATATCTGAATTTCGAGGGTAAAATTTTTCAAGGGGGAGAGATTTGTAACTCCACCCTTTAAAAAAAATGTTTTAATTGCCAATTCAATTCTTTTATATTTTTATGAGGTTAGTTTAATTGATCCTTTAGCAATGGGCTTCCATGTAAATAAATTCCTCCTCATTAATTTTAGTCTATCACCTTGTCCCCAACCCAGCCTTTAAACCACTCTTTGAAACCAGCCCATTAGATTTCAGCCCAAGTCATTGTTCCTTAATCCTGTAGAAAGGTTTAGCTCCTTCACTGAAGAGCATTTTAATTGAACCATCGTTCAATTCAAATTCTAACGGCCATTGAACAGTGGCCATGTGCTCTGTTATTCCTTCTCTCTAACAACCTATCAGAGAGGGAAACGAGGAATTTTCCCGCCAAATAGAAGCCTGAGCCTCACGCTACCTGACCTATTTAAGTCACCCTCCTCAACAGCAACGACCCTCTCCATTCCTTCAATCATTCCTTCTTCTTCTTCTTCTTCATCACTGATCAGCCATGGCGTACACAGCAACCTGATGAAGACAGTGCAACCTAGGAATTCGACCACAGCATCAACAAAGTTTCCATTCAGCAACTACACGAGCGGATCGACCCTTCTGGGTGAACCATCACCCCATCGATCCAGATCTAATGAGTGTTACATCTCCCATTTCGATCGATCTTGTCCTCCTTTCTCGTTGTGATTCAAATTGTTTGAATTGTAGATCTAGAGCAGTGATTTCCTCTCAATTACTTAAGCTTCCAAGCTGTTTGATAATTGGTCACATCGAGCTTTAGTGAAGGTGAGGGTTATTCTTGAGCAAGAAGTCCTGATCCTTGAAATCCATTCGATTTAATTGATCTCTGTATTAATGATGAGAGTGTAGATCATCAGGAAGGATTCAGTTGAAGATCGACTTAGGAATCAATCCTAAATTCCTGATCTAGTCGATTGGTAGGTAATTCATCTTCCTTAAATCATGGATCGGTTCTATTTTCAATCCTTGGATCACTAACCGAATGTTTTTTTTCCATTTCTAAATCTTTTGATTAGATTTCTCTGGAAGGAAACCTGTGGGATTATTGAAGAGGACTGCTCGTATAATTTTGAACTGATTGATTTGAAGAACAGGTAAGAGTCATTACCTGAATTGTAACTCCAAAAGTATTTGGCATTTAATTTTACTCTTCAAATTGTTGGGTCTAGATTTAAGATCGAGATTGAATTAAATTAAATTGAATTGGATTGGTTGGCATTTGAACTGGTAGTTAAATTAGTATTAGTACTTGAACTTGCACATCATGTGCAATGTTTTGGACAATCACTTGGGAATGATCATCTCAGGAAAACCAGAGATGCACTTTTGAATGTGGACAATGAGTTCACTGGTTAGTTTTTATTTGAACTTACCTTGTGAATTCTGAGTTTATGTTGCTTTTCCTGAATACTCATGATGACAGAGCCATGGGCAGGAATAGGAGGTATCAAGAAGTAAGGGAGTTAGCTTAGTGCCTAAGGGAATTTGAGTTTATGACTGGTTAGGTTGTTTTATTGTTTCAGATTTACTGTTTCAGGACTTTGGGTAAGTATCAGTAGACTTTATGGCAAGTCCATAACTGCATCAGATTTCAATTATAGCTGCTATGTACTTTGTCAATTTCTCCTATAGGATGGACAGTTCATTAGAGACTGATTTACTTTCAGTCTTGAGACAAGACTAAACTGGGGGGGAACTTGTGTGATCTGCAATGATTGGGTGGTGATTTTCTGTTTGGACAATCATCCAGTTGAGTCTTTTCCCTTGCACTATTGGACTAAAAGGGTATCACTGTTCTTATGTTTCTTTTTCTGAAATCCTATTCAGGATAGTTGAACACAGAAATGTACATGACTGTGTACTGGGTTTTATGATGTGAGGAGAGTTGAACCTGGGAACTAATGCAAGTCTCTCCAGTTCATTTTCTTGTATTATTATTTTGGCTGAACCTGGGATAATTGTGAACTTAGGAACCAGAGACATCTCACTATTCAGCCAGTTGAACCTGAGTATTTTTCTCAATGGTTCAGTAATTAGGAACCAGGGCATTGAGAACCTGGGACCCATGTATTCTTTTGTGCACTGTTGTTGTGTTAACTCAGGAACCTAAGTCTCAAGAAAATCTGAAACACTAGTTACTCTTGTGTAAACCATGGTGCAATCCTATGTAGACTCAGGAATTTAAGTTTGGTTTTCAGGAAATTAAGAATGATTCAATGAATTTGATTTTTGTCAATGGGGATTCAACTAGTAACCAGAATGAAGACTGGTATTGTCCATCATGGTCAGGACTACACTATGATGATGATGAGGATAGGTGTTTAGGTTCATTTGGGATGTTGTTAGATCCCTACAGGACTGTGTAGATAACTGGTAACCAATGTGATGCAGGGGATAGGAAGTTAAGGAAGGAATATAGGTTATGTATATGGCAGTATAACTCTGTTTCAAGCAGTCCTAAATCCAATATTGACCATTGGAATGGATGAAAATAATGATGACAGCATTATTTAACTGAACCTGAGCATGACTGTTAGCATTCCAGTATCATGGGACTGTCCTGTTCAGGATTTAGACTGTAAAATGAATCCAAGAGCAAGTGCCCTGGTATAGGATTAATGATAAGAAGCTGTGATTGTATGTTAGAGTTAAATTATTTTGAACTAAGCATAATACTAGATAAACCATGATTTATTTACCCTAGTCAAATAAGGAAGTTAAGGAGAGGTAAGTATTCTATTAGAGTTAACTATTGGCTAACAAGTCATGTATAAGTTGAGTTTTAAATAGTAAACCAAGTTGTTAAGTGATCTTTTAGACTAGGAATATTTATCTACATTGTAGACTTATCATTTGTAATCAATTACTTACAGGAGGACATCCAGTCCTTGGATACTTGTACTTTCCTGGAGCCAGGCAAGTACACTCTACGGTTTTGTACTTTTCATTATATATCCTGTGCTTCCTTGATTGACACGATTGTAACACATCATGTACTTTCTGGTGCTCATGTTCTCTTGTTCTTATTACTTGTATCTGGGGTGGGGAAATATACTATCTATGTGACTAATCCCAAGTAACAACTCAGGTGTGTTTAGCTTAGACCCCGCATCGTGTACGCGGGCCCTAAGCCGCCCATTCATGTACTTTCATGTGCTTTCATGTGCTTACCCTAGCCGGTCACATATTTAGTTATATTTCAAATATAGTACACACATGTTCAGGAGATTACCTTGTACTTATTTCCTGTGATTCCATGATATTATGTTCTTTCAGGTGCTTACATATCATGTTCTTTCATGTTCTTACATTCATGTTCTTTCATGTACTTTACACTGTTCTTCATGTACTTATTCACCTGTTCTTTCCTGTACTTTCCATGTTTCTTTGTACTTTCATATCATGATGTCTTGTTCATTACCTAGAATTGTACTTGCTCCTATCCTGAATAGGATATGTTGCAGGTGAGATGGAGGCCTTGCGTGACACCTACTATGGACAGGATATTGCTTTCCCTACTGAGCCAGCTGGAGCTGCTTGTGACCTAGAGGCTGCAGAAGCCTAGTGCTTTTTTAGTATTTTTCTATTATCTTTCCATGTATTGAGACTAGCAGACTCTTTTATTAGTTGAATGTAATAATTCAGATATTGTACTTTACTCTGGTTGGGACACATTTCTATAGATGCTGTGATTTCATTTCATGTTCATATTATCTAGTTAGTTTTCCCTAGAATGGTACAGCTTACTTTGTTATTCTAATGACAAAGGCTGGGCGTGTCCGACTCGTATCCGGTTATTCGGGAGCGGGTCGTGACATATCTCCAGCCTCTTGCACCATCAATTAGCTTTCCATAATGACGAAAGCTGGTGGAGGGATTACCAACATGAAGTTGGTCATATCCAAACTGGCGAGCGAACTGACTTGGTAGATACGGTTCGAACACACAGTCGTCTTCATTTCTGTACATCAGATTGGAGGGCCTGATGCACTGTAGCCATCTGAAAACTGGCGCTGGCAATGAAGTCATCCTATCTCCTCTGTCTTCAAATTGTACGTCGAAGCAGTCGGCTGGAACTTGTGGCCTTGTGCAAAAAAAGTTCCAACCATAAGAATTATTCAATACTGCTCGGGTATCTGCCACTGTCGTGGCAGTCCATGTGGCTTTGTTGAGTTTCTGGAGGAAGACCTCTGCATCATCTCCAGGGCCTAGTGGCAACAAATTGCAGTTATGATGCAACAGCCAACCCATCAGGTAAGTGTAGGACATTTCTACCCTAGGGAATACGTTCCGGTGAGGAGCATTGTTGATTAGTTTTTTACCAAAAGTCCTCAAACCTGCGTTTATTCGACACACTATTGCTGATAGCAGGTTGATTCTGACTTTAAACACCGAACGTACCGCTGGCCATAGCATGTTTCGATAGATTCTATCAACTGTACCGGTCCCCGGTACAACCCATCTCCTCAACCACAGAGAAAGAAAGCCTGCCAGCAAGGCTTTCTTGGAGATCTTCTGGCTGCCATGTCTGAGGAAACTCAAGGCTTCGGTTCCTGCAGAGAACTCCCAGTCTTGGTGGACAAATATTTGTTTGGAAATTTACAGCCAACCATCATATCCCGTATTTTATCAGCAGGGATTGTTGAACCAGTGTTGATGGTTGGAGCCTTGTTCTCCTGAAATCTTTCTTTATCATCTTTGGATATCTTATCCTTATGGTAAAAGAGATAAGTTATCCACTTGTTGATATACGCCAGATGAGATCCACTTTCATGCATAGTAGTGCAAATTATGTAATGTCACATCAACTCTTCATATACCTCAACCAATTGATGATTTTTCTCTCTGACTTCTGCTAGTTCCCGTTTGGAGGGAACATACTCTTCATATGGGGCTTTCCCTATTGGCAGCTTAGAGATGAATTGCATCTAGTGGAGTGCGAGACCCATTTCACAGTTTGGCATCGCAAAAGTTCCTGTTGAACTGATATATATCTCCATCAGAGCCATGAACAAATTACTGTTCGGTGGTATAACCTGACTCGTAGAGGCTACCGCTTCATACGGACCGATGGCTTCCAAGTCTATCTTGAAGTTCTTCATGATCCAAACACTAATTTGGATCCAGTTCGGGTTAAAAGGAGTTAGCCTCCCTGGTAGCCTGGGGTTGGCCTGAGGATATAATACTGCAGCCATTATGAACTTATTAATGAATATTTGGGCCTGCACTGGCTGAATCAGAGCCGAATCTTCACTCGGAGTGAATCCAGGCAAGAGACCGGAGAAGGGGACAATACTACCACTGGGAGTACTGGTGTGGTATCCCATGTCATTTGCTCTCTCCCTCTTGAAAATGATCCTTCCTGGCCTACCGTGACTGTTGGGAGTCAGGTTCCACAGCATCTGTCGGGGATGGGTGGCATGGACAAATGCAGACAGAGGATATTCTTTATCCATGTCGGGGAGATATATTGCTCTATCTCCAAACTTGAACACCCAAGCCTCCTTCTTGGGGTGTGTTTGTGATTTGAAGTCTATCGCATCCCCGATTAAGAAAGCTGGCTTTACAAATTGTTGGCCATCCAGCGATGTCAACAATTCTGCATTTATCATGGACAATAGCATTCTTTCCCCTTGAGTAGATATCAGTTGTCGTCTCTCTGCAGGATATTCCAGATTCGACTGGGGAAACTCTACGTGGGACAGATTCTCCAAATAATTTGAACCCACCATACCAGCTGGCAAGCCAAATATTTCTACAAGTGGGTGAATTTGCAAGTCCGCTGCCAAAAGAAAAAGAAAAATCAAGTTAGTGAAAATCTAATTTGATGATTTGGTTTGAGTTTTACGCATAAAGATTAAAGACTCTGACTATGCAAACTTTACGCTTATTAAAGTTGATAAAAACTTTTAAAGTGTAAAAGTTCTTTGTTTTACACAAAGTCTTTCACTTGTGAATTTTACGCAGGCACATATTGATGTGAGCGTATTGTAAACTTTATGCTGGCATGTGTTGACATGAGCGTATTCTAATTTTTACACTAGCACATGTTGATATGAGCGTATTATGAATTTTACGCTGGCATATGTTGACATGAGCGTATTTTAATTTTTACGCTGGCATGTGTTGACATGAGAGTATTTTAATTTTTACATTGGCACATGTTGATATGAGCGTATTATGAATTTTACGCTGGCATGTGTTGACATGAGCGTATTTTAATTTTTAATGCTGGCACGTGTTGACGTGCGCGTATTCTAATTTTAACGCTGGCACATGTTGATGTGAGCGTATTTTGAATTTTACGCTGGCACGTATTGACATGGGCGTATGTTCTTAATTTTACGCTGACACGTATAACGTGGGTATGTTTAATTATCTCAGTTTCTACGCTGACACGCATAACGTGGGCGTGAAATGAAAAGCTCGGGTCTTCTTCTCCGACAAACTCGCGGCCAAAGTTCAGTGCTTTACCCTTCATTGCCGGAGCCACGGCGGGGTTGCTCTGTTGGGCCGCCGAGGATGGGGTGTTGGTTTCTGCGCGTTCGGATGTCGACGAAGCGACGAGCTTCTTGCCCTTGCTGTCGGCGGCGGACTTGCTCTTGGGGGCCATCGGATTGAAATGAGAGTATGAAGGGAAAGAGAATAGAGAGTTGAAAATTCAAAAGAGTAAAGTTCTCTCTCTACTCGTAAAACCCTATTTATAGAGAATTTTGAAATCGGTTCAAATTCCCTGAATTTATGCTGACGGTTGGATATATTGACTTTTACGCGGACTGTTGAGTATCCCGAACTTTAAACGGATGACCGTTGGGCATCCAAAATTCTACGCGGACTGTTGAAATCCTGAATTTTATGCTTCTGTTCAAAGTATTTCAAATTTTGAAAATAATTTGAAAACTTTGAAGGGGGTTTTGTAGGAGCGTAAAAAGTACTTCATCGACCAAGTCAAAGAAGTTGAGAACTTTACGCAATTCAAACTGAGTCAAGCTCAGACTTTACGCGAGAGCTATCCTTCACTTTTACGCGTGGGCGACAGACTGACAGGCCGCATTTAATGCGAGTGATTTAATCTGATAGAATGATTTTCTGACAGCAGTACACAGAAGCCGAGGAGATCTTTTCACCAAACCTAACGCTTGTCGTTTAGTGTGCAGATGGGCTACTTTACGCTCAAAAGACAGCTTCTTTTACGCACGAAAGCTATTCGATCTTTTTACGCTCAAGGATGCTGTGCGCGTAAAATTTATTTGAGCTAATTTTACGCTCAAGGCTACTTTTTTGCCACTTTACGCGGGAAGTCTATTTTGAGCTATTTTACGCCCAGTCTGCTACTTTACGCAGGGAGTGTATTTTGGGTCATTTTTACGTCCGATCTTTCCTGGCTACATGAGAACGTGGTCTGCTTACGTGGCTTTCATGCCACACTTATCGAGAAACGTGTGTACGTGCTCTCTCTATTTTGTTGAAGTAGTAGGACACGTGTCATCATGCGTAGAGATCAAAACTCTATATGAGACACGTGTCAACATGCGTAGAGGATGGTTTGCATCGTGGATGACAGTTACTCGCGTAAAGATCCGATTTTGTTGCTTTTTACGCACAAAGGGTCAAATCTATAAATAGACTTATTTTCAACACAGACGACATCAAAGGATCAATAGAGAGACAGAGAGGAGATTCTGTGAAAAGTTATATTTTCAGAGTGATATTCCCAGAAACATTTCTTCAACTTTTTCTCAAGAACAGGGTGAAGCAAAGCAAGAAAGCATTCGACTGTGCCATCAGTGCCGTTGCTCGATACTTTTCCGGTGACTTAGTTCTTCCGATTGTTCGTCTTCTTCAAGCAATTTTCTTCTTCATCATCATATGGTCTAAGGAACAAAGTGATTGCTCTCAGATCAGACTTCCAGACCAATACTTCCCAGAACAATTTGTACTTTTGTACTTTTTCTTGTTTTCTTTCAAAAGCCAATTTTAGATATTTTGTTAAGTGAAACACCAATTAAAGACGAAGCAGAGCCCAAGATCGCTTCCTGTCATGTTGTCTCCAATTTCTACTCATCCGTAAGAAAGACGGCCACCAACTCCTCAGCCTCTGCATCCAAGACTCAGCCGAGGAAGAGCAAAACAGTGTCCCCGTCCCAGGGGTATACGAATGCACCCTTCTTGCCATTAAAAATTAAAGACAGGTATTATAGAAACACTGAAATTGATTACAAACTCGCTTGTATAAAGAAAAGCCTAGAAAGAAATCTTAGAAAACAATCTAAGTACAATTGTTTAGTTTTTGATTCTGGGGGGAGACGATGGAGGCTCGAAAAAGTGTATTAACTCTTCCTTACTCTGTGGACTATCTGACGCAGTCCTTAGCTCTTGAAAAAATTGCCTTTAGAAGGTTGCCAGCCTTTTACAGAGGTGTGGCACCATGCTATTTATAGTGGTATGTATCTTGAGCCGCATAGGTGGCCTGTGGCCACGTGGCTAATCAGCACATGAAGACCCGCTCTTTGGCCACCAGCTGTCGATTTGTTGGGATTTTGTTGCAGCAAATCTGGATGGTTGAGACTTGGTCAGCCTGTCATGTGTCCTGTCGCAGGATATGAATCATTTTGAGCCGCATAAGTTTCTCAGTTTTTGACCATATTGGGCCGCATGAGACTCATGCTGCTTAAATCACAATCTTCCTTAGTCCGCATATAGCTTAAGGACTTTTAAGCCGCATAGATTATGTATTTTTGGGCCGCATAAAGCTCATACAGCTTGGGTTATAGTCGCCCTTGGCCGCATAAAGTTCAGAGACTTTGGGGCTGCATATGTTTGAGCCGCATAAGGTTCATGCGGCTTGGGTAACACTCCTTCTGGACGCATGAAAGCGTATGAATCCTGCTTTTGGTGACGACTCACGTCTTATCTTTTTGTCAGAGTATCAGAGCTGTCCTTTTTGTCAGTTTTGACAGAACTTGTCAGCTTTATCAGACAAACTGATCAACTCGGCCGCATATCTTTCTTCTGTGGCTCGAATCAGTCTGGTTGTCGACGGGCCGCATAGGGTGTTGAATCTGTTATACGACTCTCCTTTATGCGGACCTGTTTGGCCCAAAATATTTATGCGACAAATTGTGATCCGCATGAACCTCATATTTTCCTTGCTTTTACAAGACCCCCTTCAAAGTTTTCAAATTACAAATTTGGAATACTTTGAATAAGAAGCATGGAGATATGTCAAGCCGCAGGGAGTCTTCAAGTCGCAAGAAATTTTCGAGCCGCAGAGAGATCTCGAGCCGCCGGGCATCTTCCAGTCAGGAGTGACTTTTAGCTGCAGGGAGATTTTGAGTCGTAGAGAGATCTCGTCCATCCTGCCAGCTGTCACTGCTGCATTTAATTTTCTTGATTCTATTTTGGATCTCTTTTCGAGATAAAGCCAACGGTTACTAGGGATAAAGTACCCAAACGTCGTCATTATCTTTAATGATCTCGAAAATCGAAGAGGCACTCTTCAAGATAAAGTCGACGATTATTAGGGATAAAGTCCCCAAACGTCGTTATTTTCTTAAATGATCTCGAGAATCGAAGAGGTACTTTTTAGAAACCCTATAAATAGGGGTCCTTCGGAGAGAGATTTCTCTCTTTCACCTTCTTCTCCTTCGACTTCATTATACTTTCTGTTATGGCTCCAAAAGCTTCTAAGTTGACTGGTGCGGCGACCAAAGGGAAGGGACTTGCTTCTCCGTCGAGAGCGGCAGACTCTCCTTCCATTCATCCCGACGTGCAACTCCCTATCAAGAGTAAGGATGGTGGAAAAGCAACGACTGAAATTTGAATGGCCATATCACATATTTTATGCGTGGGCATGTCATATACTGCCTCTGTGCTTTAAGCCTGGTCGATGCATGCCCTATCTCATTTGGATCACATGTGTTCTGTATGATAGGGCTGCATGGGCTGAGCCGCATGAGCGCTGCTTATTCGAACTTGAACCTCATAAGTGCCCCATGACTGATCCGCATGAACACTTTATGACTGAGCCATATAAGTGCCTCATGACTGAGCCACATGAGCAATTCATGCTTGGGCCGCATGAATACTGTATGACTGGGTCGCATAATTGCCTCATGACTGAGCTGCATGAATACTTTATGACTGGGCCGCATGAGTATTTTATAACTGAGCCGTATAAGTGCCTCGTGACTGAGCCGTATGAGTTTTGTTTGGCTAGGCCGCATAACTAAAAAAACATAGTCCTTTGTTTTCTTTTCAGTGCTAAGCCCTTTTTCCATGTTTTGTAGGGATCTGGCTAGCAAACTTCTCCAGGACCGGTGTCGACGATAGAGTAAAAATACACAATTTTGACACATCTCAGACAGCTCAAAACTCCTTATGCTTTGTAAGAGTTTTTCCCTTGCCATTTTGGCATACACATCAAACAACTCAGAACTCTTCATGCTTCGGAAGAGTTTTTCCTAGGTGATAGGAAGAGCCTTTATACCTCAAAGAGTTGGATGGTGGTCAGGCGTCATCATGAACGTCCTGTCTTCATGGCTCTCAAAGTAGGCGAAACCACCATCAGGGATGCTGTTTTGAAGGTATGGTCCTTCGAGGGAGCGGGGCTAAGGTATCCGCAATACGGAGGGGAGAATAGCATGCTATATTTGCCCTCCTCCAGGCAGCTCCTTAGAGATTCAACAGCCTTGTTTGCTTCTCAGCAGTAAAACGTGACTTTTTTCGAGGGCCACGAAACTGCTTTTTGATGAAGGCGAAGTGCTGTCAAACTGATCGAATTATGTATTGCTAGATTTTCCTTTCTTTGTTTTCTGCTGTTGATGTAGTCCTATGAATGTAACTGATTTTGAATAAACAGAATACATTCACTCCATTCTTTATTTATAGTATTTTAGGTACTTGTACTAGAGGGTCTAATACATCATTGGTGTTTGATAAAGGACATCCCACTGGAGGATTTTTTGTAGACCTATTGCCCTTATGTGCATCTGAAAATACGAGCAAATAGATTTGAATGATATTTTGTGGACCTACTACTCTTTGGTACACCGATGGTACGAGTAATAGATTAGGATAATTTTTATGGACTTATTACCCTTTTTGTGTACTGGCAATACAAGTACTGATAATAAGTGGAGAAAAAACCAACATATTTACTCAGAGGTAATGAGGACATGGTAAATATGGGTCTAAAGTAGAGCCTCCCTACTCAGAGGTAATGAGGACGTGGTAGGAGTAGGCCTAATAGGGATACACAGAACAACTCAGAGGTGCTATTAACGTGGAAGTTCTATATATTAGGTGATTCATTTGTGATGGACAGGAAAATAAATCAGAGGTAATATGGACGTGGTTGTTTTTCCCATTGGAGAATTTTGTGGACCTATTACCCTTTTCGTGCACCGATTGGTACGAGTAATAGATTATGATAAGTTTTATGGACTTATTACCCTTCTACACACTGGTGGTATGGGTAATAGATTTTGAAACAAACTTTGGTAGAAAAAAGTGTTTAATGTGGAAGTTCATAGATATGACCAGGAGATGAGATATGAATCCACTTGGAGTAGTCAGAGAGTAAGTTCAGTGGTACTTGAAGGTACATAACTCAACAATCTGGGAGATTTGAGGTCAGAGTGTAAGTTCAGCGATACCAGAGGGTACATAACTCACAATCTGAGAGATAGTTGGAAGACGTCATTTAGACATAATATTTTTTAAGAAACTTGCCATTGATGGGCATCATGAGCAAGTCTCCATTTTGTTTTGCGAAACAGTACGCGTCGTTGGAGAATAAGGTCTCGATGATGAACGGACCCTCCCATTTGGACTGGAATTTGCCGGGGGTCTTGTGAGTCTTGACCATTGGTCTGCAAATGGCCAAGACGAGATCACCGACTTGGAATATTCTATGTTTGACTTTCTTGTTGAAAGTTCGAGAGATGCGCGCTTGGTAGAGCTCTATAATTTGTTGAGCTTGTAAACGCTTCTCGTCTAGCGCTTCCAATTCTTGTAGCCGTCGGCGGTAGTTATCGTCCGACGTTAACAGGTAAGTAAGGGCCACTCGGAGTGAAGGAATCTGAGTCTCCAATGGAATGACTGCCTCACTCCCGTAAACCAAGAAGAACGGTGTATTTCCTGTAGCCGTCCGAATTGTGGTGCGATACGCCCATAAGCACTCACCAAGCTTTTCATTCCAGTCGCGTTTGTTTGAAGAAACAAACTTTTTGAGGTGCTTGATTATGGTTTTGTTGAAAGCTTCAGCCAGACCGTTAGCCGATGGGTTATATGCTGTCGAGGCCATGTTCTGAATTCGATTCTTGTCACAAAATCGATAGAAAGCGTGTCTTACAAACTGCGGACCATTGTCGTGAGTAATCCTCCGGGGTAATCCAAAACAATAGATGACATGATATTTTGTGAAGCTAATCACGTTCGATGTCTTCACCTCTGCCAACCGAACAACTTCCGTCCATTTGGAGAAGTAATCGGTGATTGCAAGTATGAACCGATGTCCTCTAGACGACGGTAGGGTGATTGGCCCAATGATGAACATTTTCTATGCTTCAAATGGCCAAGAGGCCACTGTCGGGTGCAAGAATTCAGATGGCAGATGTATGAAATCTGTATGGATTTGACAAGCCTTAGATTTATTTGCATAATCAACTACATCTGCTACCATTGTGGTCCAATAATAACCCATCCGGCGGAGACGATCTTACAATTTTGGGCCAGGTTGGTGAGTCCCACAAGCGCCATCGTGAGCCTCACGTAAGGCTTTTTTAGCTTCTGTATTTTACAGGCACCTTAATAGTAGCCTATCGTAGGATCGTCGATATAACATTTTCGTCTCCGTATCATAGAAGAATCTGAGAGAGCATTTTCTGATTGAAATTGCATCCTTCACATTCTCTGGCAGAATTTTGTAGACTGCAAAGTCGACGAACGGGCATCTCCAGTCTTGTATGTCATCGGTTATCTGGGTAGAGTAACTTGTACCCAGTTGAACATTGTTCTTTGTAACGCCCCAGTCCCAAAATACGTAGGACTAGGAACGTAGACATGCCTGCCGTATAATAGATATACGTAAGCTATAAAATGCAGTAGAACCATAACTAATCTCATCCACACAAAATTAAATGAATAAAAGATATCATATAATGATAATGAATTGTCTTGATACAATATGTTGGGCGGAGACAAATCTACTACCAACAAGTAAAGGAAAAATACATGAGAAAAAAAATAATTTTGGCGAGCGAAGCGAAGACGATCCAAGCGCAATCATCCTCGAAAAATAGAGATGGTCACGGCTAAAGCTAGAGCACCTGCGAAAGACAAGAGCACACACCTGGCGAGATAACCAGGTCCTCAGAGGGACGTAACAAGACACATAATATTATGCCATATAAACTGAATAAATATTGCTCAAATAAATAAGTCAATTGAATTATAACATGATCCAATACACACCTATTGAATTAGTTTACCATCCGATAAATATTGCTCAAATAAATAAGTCAATTGAATTATAACATGGTCCAATACACACCTATTGAACGAGCTTACCATCTCCCCAACCAAACAAGTACAGGAGATGGTAAACTAATTCGCGGTGACGTATCATTCCATGCTATGAATCCAATATGGTATCCGAACCCCAACAAGGTTCAATACCTTCTCATCGAAGTAGTAAGTCACACCTACAACCAAACAAGGACAAGATGTGACGAACTAATCCGCGACAAGTTATTGTTCCAAGCCACGGTCAGATACAAGTACCCAAACCAAAAGTACTCGTACCTAACGGATAAAGGTAGCCTAACCATTCTAAGTAAAATGTTTTTAAGAACAATTCATCCTACGCATGGGCCCTGGCTAAATAGGATCGACATAGTCCCCCATTGGGGTGCTAGAGGCCCAATCAGTAAGAGCATAACGTTCTACGGAATGCCAGTGGCCGTCAGTAATTATGGGTCATCAACCCCGTATCTCCAGCGGAGCTTCCGGGTTACAAGGGAAAGTGCATCGAAGCCCATACGCTAAGGAATTGTCCTCCCCGCCCAATGCCTACTTTGTTGTATCCACAACAGAAACCTCTATAACCGCTAAGTCAAACTAGCATGCAACCTCTATTAGCGGTTATTCCTATCGCACGGCTTGTATGTACTGGTGGCCAGCCAATCACGCACGTCCGTGTTCTACATGCGACACACAACTTCATGGTACGACGTGTCAAGGCCAATGAATGCAACATACAAGGTGGTCCCTTAAATCTAGGTTTAATGTGTAAGAAAAATAATACATAGCAGGAAATATAACTGAACAGTAAGTTCTAACAGGTTATGCCATGTATCATAATTTATTTTGCATAAAGAAAATAAATAATGCATGAAATATGAGCTAAAATAAATAAATAGCAAATGGCAAGGTGTCTTGCCTGGTAGGACGCCTGGTGTACTGCGATAATCAAGGTGGCATGAACTGCGACTTCGTTGTTACAACTATACAAGACGCCCTCTGACAGTGGTACAAACTGGTGTGTCGGGTCCAAAACGGTCAGTTTGGTTAGGGACGATATGAGGAATTATGGAATTGGCAGGGGAATAGAACTGGGGGATTAGTCATGGTCATGGTGAATATCGAAGGAATTAGATAAATCATATATCTATTTTTAGAAAATACTTATAATATTTGATTATAATTTATTAGTCAAAATATACTTTCAAATAAATACTCAAAAATCAAAAGTCATTTTAGGACAAAAATTCTAAGTTTTCTCAAAATAAGTTTTAGTAGGAAACTACATATTTTTATTAGCCAAAATAATATACTAGAAATTTATAACATAATTTGGTGACTACCTTTTTATTGATCAAAATAGTTGTTCCCTTTTAGTCCGAAAATAATATTTTCCTAAAATTTTATAAATAAAAATATTTAGCAAATAGATAGTTTTGCAAGTAACAACAACATTAATCATAATAAAAATAATGAGAATAATAATAATAATAACTCTCCTTAACAAATAATAATAATGATGACAATTAATAATGACAATAAGAATAATAAAATAATAATAATAAAAATAAAAATAATAATAAAAACAGTAACAGAACTGTTCTTCTTTCAGAAGAGGGGAATCAAAACAAAGAAACAAAAAAGACAATTGAAAACAAAATTAAAGCTACCAGCTGCTGTTCTCTCGAGAACAACAAAGAACACTAAATAAATAAAAAAAATCAAAGAAAGAGAGAGAGAGAGAGAGAGAGTGAACCACTTCTAAAAAAAAATAAAGGAAGAGGGAAGAAGGAGCGTGACAGAGAAAGAGGCGGCGGGATCGAAGCGCTCAGGCGAAAGAACGGCTATGGCGGAGGAGAGGGGTTTCGAGAGGGGAACGGCGGAGTCGCGTAGGGGACGAGGAGGCGAGAGGGAGCTCGGGCGGTCGGGATGCTCAGGAGGAAGGTCGGGGAAGGGTCGAAGTGCAGCGTCGGCGATGCGATGGCGGCTGAGAGAGGCTACGACGGTGGGGTGGTCGCAGCCGAGGCTGGGTCGGCCGGCGGGTGCGGATCTGGCGGAGACGGCGACTCCGCGGGACTGGAAAGTCGGGGCTTCCGTCGACGCGGCAAGCCGAAGGGTTCTCGGTGGAGGGGTGCTCGCGGCTCCGGCGCGGTGGAGAGCGAGATCGGGGGCGCTTACAGGAAATCAGCGGCTGGACCGGGCTGGACTCCGGACTGGGTCGTTCGTCGGGGTTAGGTATGGGTCGTTCCCTTCTATTCCTTTGGGTTTCTTTTGTGTTGGATGCGAACGGTGGTAAAATCGATGCCGAGGGGTTTACTGTGGTGACGACGACCGAATGTGGTGGTCGGTCGACCGTGACAGGGGTGGCGGTGTGTGTGTGTTATTTTGGGGTTGTATTTTGGTGGTCGGGTCTTGGGTTGGCCGAGGCTTGGTATTTCCAGGGAGGAGGTCACGTCGGTGGAGTTGGTCGAAGGTTTGGTGAGCAGGGGGTTCGGGGAGGAGATGGTAATAGCAGTGCGGTAGCGATCGTAGTATTTACCTACTGTCGGAACGGCGGGCTTGGTGACGATGATCGGACGAGAAGGATGTAGTTGCCAGCAGGTGGCGGTGGTTTGGGTGATCGGAGCGGGGGATAGTTTGTCCGTGGTGGTGGTGTCTAAGGATGAGGGTGGTGGTTGTGGACTGTCGGTGTTGGTCGGGATGATGGGGGTTCGGCCAGGATGGGGCTGGACATGGGTAGAAGAGGTTTAGATTAGGAATTTGTTATATCGTGTCGGGGTTGTCGACACGGAGGGGATATATGTATATGTAAATTAGAATAAGATATGGGCTGAGGGTAACACAGACACGATGCACGTATATTTGTGGTGGGAATTTATGGAGAAATAATGTGGAGAAAATAATATGGAGGAGTACCTGCCTATTTATAGGATGTGAGAATTTCCAGTTGGATAAGGATTAGAATAGTTAAACCCAATTTAGATAATTCAATCTATTAATTTAAATTAATTCAATAAATCCAAATCCAAATCAAAATCCAATTTAAATCTATTTAAATTCTATCTTTTATTTTAAAATCAAATAAGATAAATCAAATTCCAAATATAGATATTAATTTACTATTTAAAACATATCCATAAATCAAATCAAGATTTAAATTGCCACAATAATTTCAAAATATATTTTCCAAAAATATTATAATAATAATTTCAAAAATATATTATTATTTAAAAATAAACTTAATAAAATATTTATGAAATATATATGTAAGCACAAATAATGTATACATGATTATGCTTTTCCTAGTATACAATAAAATATTATTTATGGATAATAACTGCTAAAAACAAAAGACTTTTTATAGCAAGAATAATAATTATATATAATATTTTGAAAGTATATAGAAAAAATATTTTTTCTAAAATATGTACGCTCGCACATATTCGTACTCGACGAGCAAGAAAAGCAAAATCTTGCGCGCGACGTACAATAAGTTATTGAGACGTATAAATACAAGAAAAAGAAATTTCAGCACCAATTTATAAATAAAAAATATTTGGAAGAAATTTAGGTTTTTTTACATCCTACCCAACTTAAAAGAATTTCGTCCTCAAAATTAAGGATTAGTAGGGGGTGAGAAGGTACAAGGTTATATCGATAAGGAAGCACGGTCAAATTATTAGGCGAGACAAGGAAACAACGTTTAACGAAAATATGCATTAGAGTCGTGATATCAATAAGGGCGAAGATAATTATGGATTAACGCAAGAAGGAAAATGGTTAAGATATCGTACAATAAAGAATAGTATGGGTTCAAGAAAAATAAAATAAATTAGAGACCTTAAAGTTATGGCCTCTTGAGAGTAGGTTGAGGGCACGATTTAGAGAACAAATTAGATTTCACTCCTATATTAAGCGATTAGGAGGTCATGATAGGGCCGAGAAAAGGACGAGTAGTATAGGATGAAGATATAGCAATATCGAGTGATAATAATCCTAATCGATATGAAGGCTAGAGAAGGTTCTAGTACAACGCATTCATCCTTCTAAAATAGGTGAAGGAGAAAGCAATATAGAGTTCGAATGAGACGTTATCGAATATGAATACGTGGTTCAAAGGCGATCGAATAATTCAAAGGGAGTTGTCAATGCAGTCGCGGATGGGACTCTAGAGGACAAATTTAGCTATGTCTCTATCCACGTAGAACGATAGATGAAAATGAACCAAAGTGCACTCGGTTGATCAGACCATCATGCACATGTTATGATTAGACAATATGTTAGTGGGAGCGACCTAAATAACATATGTCTTGAACGAGCTCGATAAAAGAATAAGCTTGCAAAAACTAGGCTACATTAGCATCATTTTTCTAGATAGTAAAAATATAGGCACGTGAGATTAAGATTGAAATAAAGATCCAATGTGAATAGTCTAAGTGTCATAAAAATCTAAGTCTTGTTTATTCCTATACGATCAGTCTACGGGTTATCGCCCTAGGCTTGGTTGACCAAATGGGTTAAATCCCTCTAGTCTATATAGTCTAGATAATCCTATTTGTATTCTCCTTATTGGTCAAGGGTGTGTCAGGTCGTGGGGTATTCTACCCAACTTTAAAAAATTTAAACTAAGGGTGTTTGGGACATCTAACTAGTAGGGTCAATTTCTAGCAAGCACGAAGGGAAGATAAGAATAATGATAGAAAGAATCAAGCAAGATGCAATCGATGAGTCAAACGATAGTTCGAATATGGAATCGAGGAAAGAGGTCAAGTATGTGGATGGGATCCTAGACTTCTAATCCTATTCGCGGGCTTGTTTGGTACGGTAAAGTAACCAAACAATTTATCTTGACCTGCATGGGCCACCACAAAAATATGTAACACCCCAGTTCCAAAATACGTAGGACTAGGAACGTAGACAAGCCAGCCGTATAATAAATATTCGTAAGCTGTAAAATGCAGTAGAACCATAACAAATCTCATCCACACAAAATAAATAAATAAAAGATATCATATAATAGTAATGAATTGTGTTGATACAATATGTTGGGCGGAGACAAATCCACTACCAACAAGTAAAGGAAAAATACATGAGAAAATAAATAATTTTGGCGAGCGAAGCGAAGACGATCCAAGTGCAATCATCCTCGAAGAATGGAGATGGTCACGGCTAAAGCTAGAGCTGTAGGTCCTAAAAAATCAAGTTGTATCAATCAACAAAGTCAAAAATTCAAGATATTCATCATTTTGATGACTTGCGCAGACAATAGATTGTGCAGACGTCACTTTGCGCAGGTTGGTTTGCGCATGTTCCCAACTGCGCAGGCTGACGTGGCAGAAGTCATCATTGACTGAATCAAATCAGATCTTCCTGACAGCTGACAATACGAATAACGAGGAGACTGTTCGTTTTGGCGCCGCACAGTGCTCGAGGGCGGCTGACAGGTGGCAGCACAATCCGTGATTGTGCAAACCATTCATGCGCAGTCTGTGTTGGCGTAAACCAATTATGCGCAGTCTGAGTCTGCGCAAACCAAAGTCTGCGCAGTTCACTTTGTGCATTCTACCAATATAACTGATAAATTACATGTGGCATTCATGCCATCAATTGCTCATTACGTGGCAACTGTCTATGCACGATCATGCGCATTTCAATCAAATAATGCCATGTGTCCCAGATAGTTGGCCCACGATCTAATAACTGCCTGTGCAGTCCAGTGCTGCGCAAATCAGTTGCTGTACAAATCATCTTGTGCAGTCCAGAATAACTGAAAGTTAGTTATTTCCAGAACTCTATAAATAGAGTTTCAAGTCTTCATTTCAATGGGGATCAAGATCAGAGATAAGAAATCAGAGAGTTCAGGAGTTCTTGCCAAAGTGCTGCTGCATTCTTCCGAGACTTTTGTCTTCAACTTCAGAGGCTTTTGCCTTCAATTTCTAGAGTTGTTTTCAACTTCAAAGGCTTCGTCTTCAAAGTTCACATCGTCCAAGGGATAAAGCAATCGTCATCAAGATTGGATTCCTATAGTTGTAATTTTCCCAGAATTCTTGTAATCTTTATTACAGTTTGTATCAATAAAGTTTTATACTTTTGTTTTTGCAAACAAAATGACGACTCTGCTGGGGACAACTTTCTCCTCCGACGAGGAAGTAGCAACTCAATGTGACGTAGCGTCTATCGGGAAGACGCAGAAGACGCTGGTTGTTAAGGTCAACCAGACAGCCTACGAGGCGATGCTCAACTCCAAGACCACTTCCCGTACTGCAGTCACTTCTACCAAGAGCAAAGTGCGCTCAGTTTGGGTCTCCAAGTCTGCTGCACAATCTGACAGTTTTGCCACCAAGGATGCTGTACCAACTGCTGCACAATCTGCTAGTCAGATTGCTGCACAAACTGCTGTGCCAATAGTTGCACAGTCTGTCTCAACAACTGCTGCACAATCTGTTGCAGTCAAGGCTGCACAGTCTGCTGCAACTGTTGCGTAAGCTACTTCATATGCTGCCTTGTCAAAACAGAAGGCTCCTATGACTCTGGCGCAATTGGCAGTAGCTTTTCCTGTGCAAAATAGCACTCCAGTAACCAAAGTGCATCCCAAGCACTCTAGTACAAGAACTCCTGATGCACTTCCTACCAAAGCTTCTACTACACAAGTAACCAGTGCACCTTTTACCCATGCGCAAACCAAGTCTGCGCAATCCAAGAAAAACAGCCTTTTGGCTAAATTCCCTTCTTCTCACAATAAAAGAAGAGATTCTACTCCTCTTCCCAAACACCCTATTGCCTCTGCGCAATCCACTGAGGGTAGTCCTTTGACTATTCCTCTTTCTCTTCAAAGCAAAGGAAAAGGCCCATTGGTCTTTTCTCAAACTTCCTTGTCTCATGACTTGGAAGATAACAGAGGGAAACGCTCTTTAGCTAACCCTTCATCTCAAAACAAGGGAAAAGGCCCTTTGGTCTTTTCTCAGTCTTCTTCAGTCTTTACTGAAGAGGATCCATCTAAATGTGTCTCGGCACCAATCAGTTCGAGAACTCTTGCAAACAAGGATTCTTCTTTCCTTTATAACAAAAGTATTTGTACTAATCAAAGAGGTATCCTGCCTACTCCGATAGCAGAATTCCAGGACCTTTCGACTCTCCAAATTTGTCGTTCCAGACAGGGAAAACTGTTAGTGTCTCAAACAAAAACTCCTGGGGGTGAATTTGCTGACCTCAGAACTTATCTTAACCGATCCACTTCGGTAAAATGCAAACAGCCAATGCCGAAGGTCAAACATCATCAAAAACAAATCTCCAAGGTCAAAAATCCCGACACTTATGCTAATGAAGTAAGCACTTTCCTGTATACTCAAGGGACTAAACATTTGAAGAATCGGAATCATATTCCGAATATTATCAAAGAACAGATCCCTCAGAACTTTTCTCGTCCTGTTGTAGATCTTCGAGAACATCTAAGACAAAAACAGGATAATGTCTCAATATCTCCATCTCAACCATCTGATCATCACTGTAATCATAAAGTCATCATCCAATGCTGTTGTCAAACGACAAAACGATCTGTCTTCGATCGTTTAACTTTTGCTAAATCTGAACCTATGTTAGAAGAAGACGAAGTTTTGTATGCTTCTGTTAATATGACTTCCCGAGGCTCTGAGGGTAAAAGATGCTCTAAGCATGGTAGACTCCGCAAGCCAAGCCAACGGTATTTGGAATTACTTCAAGAATCTTCCGAAGGAGTATTTCAACATACCCGTTCTCGAAGCCGAGATACAATCGGTCAAAGGAATCTTCCTCAAAATCCTTCAGGTCATCTTCCTGTTTCTCAGTCAGGAGATGATTCGTTCTCTGATTATGATGCATACAGTAAAAGTTCTGAACAAACAGTATCTTCCACTGTGCCAAGAGAAGTAATGGCTTATGTTGTCACCGATGATCCAGATGCTTCAACCTCCGCAAATCAGGAACAGCGAATTGCTGCACTCGAAGACAAATTAAAAACCATGGCTGAGATGGTTGCTAGTATGCATTCCATCATTGTAGCACAGCATGTTACACCACCAACTGCACCTATTACTAGTCCAGAGATCATAGCATCTTCAATACCTGCCAATACTGGGCTGGGGGTAGTGCCTCCCCAAATGCCTCCTGTACAAGTACAAGTACAAACAACGCCTAACCAGTCAGGAGCTGGGGGTAGTGCTTACAACGCTGTTCCTCTTCCTACCACTACAACTCAACCTGCTCCTTCTTCTTCATCAGAAGACGCCAATGAAGCTGTCAAACTCTTACGAACCCAGTTTGAAGCATTTAAAGAGAAAGACAATCTACAAAGGTTAGGGATTAAACAGCCCTATCCGGTTGAATGGAAGGACGTCCCGTTTCCCCCAAAGTACAAAATCTCTACAATCTCTCTGTTCGATGGCAGTACTTCCCCGAGTCAATTCATCAATCATTTTGAGGTAATGACTGTTCAACTTCAGCCAAATGACGCTCTTCTTACCAGAGTGTTTATCGGTTGTTTAGCCGGCGTAGCATACGACTGGTACAGAAGTTTGCCAGATGGTTGCATCACATCCTTTTCAGGTCTCAAACAAATCTTTCTGGAACGGTTCTATGAAGGATTTAATGATATGACTATGTCAGCTCTCAACAAAATCAAACAAAAACATAATGAAACTGCTGAGAGCTTTATTGAACGGTTCCGCCGTGAAGCTTTGAAAATGCCTCCAGGGACTCCAGCTGCTGTCACTATTGATACTTGTAAGGCAAATCTTTTACCTATTATTAGTATGTGGACGGGATCAACCCAATTCCAAGATTGGCCCTCATTCATCGTCAATGCCAAAGCTGCTGAAGTAAGTGCCGACAAGTTCAAACAATAGGGGGTACAAATGTCTAACCCTGATCGCGATGAGCATCAGAATTCAGGTGGTGGCAATCGCCAGAACAATCGCAAAGCGAAAGAGACTTTGAACATTAACTTGAACAAAAATAAAGAATCTTTGGCTGTCAATGTGGCCCCACCTACATCTACTCCTACTCCTTCTGCACCTCCACCGAGGGAACCTCATCCAAAAGTGGAATATTCTTTTGATGAGAATGACACTGCAAGTATCTTCGAATGTTTACTCAAAAGCAATAAAATTCAACTCCCTGATCTAAAGAAACCTGATGAAGTCAATAAGACTGATCATCCCAAGTATTGTGTCTATCACCGATTTATTGGACATCCTACTCGAGCTTGCTATGTGCTCAAAGGTAAGATTCAAGAGCTTGTCAATGCTGGTGTAGTCACTCTGCAACAAGATGAGAAGACTGTTACTGCAAATATGGTTTCAGTCCAGTTTGGGGATTTCCCTCCGTAGATGATACAGCATGGTGTCATTCCAATTCCTAAAGCAACCCTTGAGATTGAGAATCTCCTGCTTCCATCTAATGAAGGTCTTATTCCCTTGTCTCTTGACAACGGTGAAATTATGTGGATCCATCCTGATCTTGCTCCAGAATTTGAGATATCTTCCAAGAAGAAAACTCGTTCTAAAGGCAAAACCAAGATCTGCAACATGATATCTTTTGATCCCATTGTTGACGAAGAGATTCTGTTAGGCACCAGATCAGGGAAAGCCTATTTGAAAGATCATTCTGAAGGTCAAAAGGGTCAAAAGGATCCTGCTTCTTCTTCCGAACCTGCTCTGGCACAACCTGTATCTGCTAAAGAGGTCCCTTCTACATCTTCACCAGTTGTAGTATCAATTCCTCCTAAGCCAACAACGGCTGACAAAGGCAAGCAATAAGTTCGATTTGACAAACCTCTAAAGAAGTCATCTCTTACTGGGCTTGAGAAGCCTTACAACTTTGATATATTGGCTCAATTAGCCAATACACCGGCTAGATTGTCAATCTTTGAACTTTTGCGTCTTTCCAAGGAGACACGAGAAACTCTAAGTGAAGCTCTGATGCAGGCTGAAACTTGTTTAACTCTTCTCAAGAAGCCAGAATCAGAACCAGTCTCTTGTCATCACTGTCATAGTATTTTGGAACTGATCCCAAACATTACCTTCACTCAAGATGATATGTTAATGGAAGATAATAGACATGATCGTCCTCTTTACTATACAGGATATGTTGATTCAATGAAGGTTGATCGTATCCTGATAGATCCAGGATCTGCACTTAGTATTATGCCAAAGACAATGCTAGATGCATTGAAGATACCAGTGCATAGTCTTTCAACCACAATCACTACTATTCTGGGATTTAACCAAGGAAAGAGTGAACCTTTGGGCAAGATCCGCCTAAAACTCTAAATAGGCAATCTTCGTACAAAGGTGACCTTTTATATCATTGATAATCATGGTTGTTCTTACAATGCTCTCCTGGGAAGGCCATTCCTCCATGAACACAATATTGTTCCATCAACTCTTCATCAATGTTTTAAAAACGTTGATGACAAAGGACAAGTTCACAAAGAAGTTGCGGACCTTTATCCTTTCAAGGGTGTTGAAGCTTATTGCAACGATGCTCGTATGTACAAGGATGAGTTTATGAAGGTGGTATTGGCTATGGATACTGAAGAAGATCAAAAAGCAGTACCTCGAGACACTCTTATCATACCTGTTAAGGGGCGAGTTTCTCATCCTCAATCTTCCAAGCCACTGGTTATTCACTTACCAGTTCAAAAGAAATCAGTTGATGCTGATGAAAATCAAAGGGAGCTCACCTCTTCTGAGCCACTTGTTATCGACTTACGTCGTAACAAAGACAAAAAGCAGCTCATTCCTTTTGAGCCACTTGTTGTTGATCTAAATTGCAACAAGGAAAAAAGGGAGCTTACCTCTTCTGAGCCACTTGTTATCGACCTCCTTCGTAACAAGCCTCCTCCACTTTCTTCTTCTCCCCCTCTTGTAATCAATTTGACCAAACCTGCTAAGGTTAAAGGTCCTGTTGTAAATACTGATGTACAAATCAATGAAAAAGCACCTACTTTCCAGTATATTGATGTTATTTATTATACTAAAAGTTATTTGGATATGTTAGATAGCTTCCAATCAATTACACTTGGAGTCGTACAATCTCTTCAAACAGAAGTCTCGCTTGAAGATCCAGATGATTCTTACCGTATTCACCCTTCTTTGAAGAAAGGTAAAAGTCCAGCATTTTTATATAAAAGACCGGAAACAAAGATTAACTATACGGATGATAGCAAAGTTAACGATACGGGACGTCTCCAGTTCCATCGTTATAGTCAACAATCAAAAGACATCGTCCGAAAGATGGGCTACGACTTCAAGAGCGGCCTTAACTATGGTAAAGGTAGACGAACTCCCATTCGTACAACAGTTCCAAACGGAAAATCACAAATGTATTATGGCAGGACCAAGAAAGGTCTCGGATATACTTCTCCTCCACTGTTATCCCCAGCGGCTTCTGAATCAGATAGTGAAGAACGTTCTAATTCTTCTGATTCCAGATCATAGGATTCCGATACCAGCATCGGTGAAGTCCATCGTATAATCGTATCTTCTAACATGGTTTCCGTTGAACTACCAGAAGGCTGTGATGAAGATGTTGAAGAAAGTCCGGAAACAGATCCTTGGGCTCAACATATGGATAACCAATGGGTACTCCGATTTGAACAGAAAGAACCTCCTACTGAAGATCAACTAATTCAAATTGATGTAGGGGAAAGAGAGTCACCTCGGCCAATCTTTATTAGCAAGAATCTTCCAGAAGCAGATAAGCAAGAGTTGATTCTTCTCATTAAAGAATACATAGACGTCTTTGCTTGGAGTTACGAAGACATGCCAGGTTTAGATCCCAAGATTGCTACTCACAAACTGAACATTCTTCCTAATGCTAAACCGGTCAAACAGCAACAAAGGTGATTTAAGCCTAAAATAATGGACGCAATTGATGATGAAGTCAAGAAGCTCATCGCTTGTGGCTTTATTCGAGAAGAGCAGCATCCTGATTGGGTAGCCAATGTCGTCCCAGTTCTGAAGAAAATTGGAAAAGTTCGAGTCTGCATCGACTTCCGAGATCTCAATGAAGCATGTCCAAAAGATGAATTTCCTCTTCCTATCACAAACGTCATGATTGACAATACTTGTGGGTTCGAGCGAATATCTTTTATGGATGGATTCTCCGGATATAATCAGATTAAAATGCATCCTAAAGATGAAAAGCATACATCTTTCCGTACTCCTCGAGGAGTCTATTGTTATACAGTAATGCCATTTGGTCTTAAGAACGCTGGTGCAACTTATCAGCGAGCTATGAGTACCATTTTCAGAGAACATCTTCGTAAAATAGTCGATTGTTACGTTGACGATATTGCTGTCAAAAGTCGTCTAAAAGAAGATCACATCCAAGATTTGAGAACAATATTTAATCTCATGCGTCAACATCAGCTCAAGATGAATCCCACCAAGTCATTCTTGGGTATCTCTAGTGGCAAATTTCTCGGCTTCGTCATTACCTCTAAGGGTATACACGTGGATCCCGAGAAGATCAAAGCCATCCAAGAGATGCATCCTCCATGCAACCTAAAAGAGCTACGAGGATTCCAAGGCCGACTTGCATACATCAGGCGATTCATTTCGAACTTGTCTGGACGCTGTAGACCATTCACTCAACTAATGAAGAAGGGTGTATCTTTTGTTTGGACTGAAGAGTGTCAACGAGCATTCGACGATATCAAACAATATCTTATGAACCCACCAGTTTTGGTGCCACCTATCTCTGGTATTCCATTCTTGATGTATGTCCGTGCTATGGACCATTCATTGGGTGCTTTACTTGCCCAAAAGAACAAAGAAGGCCATGAACAAGCTATCTACTATCTTAGCCGAACTATGATTGGTGCTGAACACCGTTATAGTCCGGTCGAGAAAGAATGCCTGGCTCTCATGTTTGCTGTACAAAAGACGAGGCATTATATCATTGGTCAAACTATTCATGTTATATCTCGAGTTAACCCTCTCCGGGTACTCATGAAGAAACCTAGTACACTTAATTTTTGGTTGGCTACATGGGCAATCCTGCTAGCTCAATATGACATGGTGTATGTTCCACAAAAGTCTGTCAAAGGTCAAGCGCTGGCGGATTTCTTAGCAGCTCATCCTGTGCCTGAGACATCTAAACTCTATGATGAAATTCCTGACGAGACATTAGAACTCAACATAATCTCCGAAGAGTTTCCAACCTGGCGTCTATTCTTTGATGGTGCATCAAGAATTGGACCAAATGGTGCTATTGTGGTAGGTGTTGGAGTTGTTCTCGTTTCTCCAGACGGATTAACTATCCAAAGAGCCTACTCTTTAGATGAACCTTGCTCCAATAATGTGGCAGAGTACAATACTTTACTTGTCGGCCTTCAGCTAGCTAAACAACTGAATGTTGAATATCTGAAAGTCTATGGTGATTCTAAACTGGTTGTGAACCAGGTTAGAGGAACCTATGAAGTCCGTCATCAAGACCTGGTGCCTTATCATGAAGCGGCAATCAATATAGCTACATCATTCAAAGCTTTCTTCATCGACTATGTTCGACGAGCTTGCAATACTGAAGCCGATGCTTTGGCCAATCTTGCAGCTGTCTTAGCCATCCCTATCAAAAGACATCCGGTGGTGGTTATTTCTAACCGAGAACTGTTCTGTATTGAAAATAATCGTAATATTGAATTTAGCAATCTTGCTGAAGTCAATGTTATTGATGACGATTGGAGAACTCCTTTTATCGATTTCGTAGTACATGACATACTCCCTGAAGATCCTAAGGAGGCTACAAGCGTTCGACGTCGATCTCTACGATTCTATTACAATCAAACCACCAAAACACTCTATCGGCGAACTTATGATGGTCTTCTTCTACGCTGTTTAGCTGGTGATGAAGCCAAACAAGTGTTGCATGAAGCTCATGATGGCGTCTGTGGAGCACATCAACCTGGTCCTAAGTTACAGGATCGCATCCGACGCATGGGTTATTATTGGCCCTCTATGGTATCAGATGCCATTGAATATGCAAGGAAATGTCGTGCTTGTCAAATCCATACAGACTTCATTCATCAACCCTCGGAATTCTTACACCCGACTGCTGCTTCCTGGCCTTTTGAAGCTTGGGGTATGGACATCATAGGTCCTATTAATCCTCCTTCTTCTAGAGGACATCGATTCATATTGGCGATAACCGATTACTTCTCCAAGTGGGCTGAAGCTATACTTCTGGCTGAAGTCAAGACTAGCAGTGTCATTAACTTCGTTAAATACCATGCCATCTATAGATTCGGTGTACCTCGAAGAATCATTCATGACAATGGACCTCAATTCATTAGTCAGAAGTTCACTAGATTCTGCGATGATCATCGGATTAACAATGTTGCTTCGACGGCCTACAATCCTGCTGCTAATGGTTTAGCTGAAGCCTTTAACAAAACCATTATTAAGCTCCTTAAGAAATTTGTATCCACTAACAAACAGAATTGGAGCGAGAAACTTGGCGAGTGTCTTTGGGCCTATCGAACTACAGTCCGCAATCCCACAGGCTTTACACCTTTCTCTTTGGTGTATGGCTGTGAAGCTGTCCTTCCTTTGGAGTTACAAATTCCTTCTTTAAGGATTGTTATTGCCAATGAGCTCACCACAGAAAACAATAACCTTCTTCGACTTCAAGAGTTAGAGGCATTGGATGAAAAACGGTTAATGGCTCAACAGCATATTGAGTTATACCAAGCCCGCATCTCAAAGACATTTAATCGTAAAGTGAAGGTCAGAGCCTTTCAGTAAGGAGAACTTGTTCTAACGGTCAGACGTCCTATGACTATGACTCATATGAGCAAAGGAAAATTCGATGCGAAATGGGAAGGTCCCTATGTTGTAAGCAAAGTCTTCTCAAACGGAGCTTATCAACTTTCAGAACTTGATGGTCGAGTTGCTATGATGCCTATCAATGGCAAATTCTTAAAGAAGTATTATGTATAAATGTAAATACTTGTAAATTATCAGACAGAGTCAAGTTCATAAATAAAATTCAAATTTTATTATATGATAGTACATATTAAAGGTCACTATCATCTTTTTCTACATTGGGACGAGGGCCACTGCCGTCCTTCTCAAAAATGCGGTCAGCAAAAGAGCCGAGAACCTCCTTGCTGGATCCCACAAGAAACTTGCAGGCGGCCATCCTCATTGTTTCTTCTTCTTTAGTCTTTCCTGGTTCGAGCAGGAAGTCCAAAATGTCCCGCAGTGGCTGGGGTGCAGACGAACGTTCGCCTGCTTCTGCTTCCTTTGGTGAACTGGATCGACAGGGTGTCCTTCAATACCCTTCTGAACCTTCGAGACAGTCTCAACCTTCTTAGATACTTCTCCAGAAGACATTTTTATGTTGAAGAGTAGAAGTGTTCGTTCCTGTCAGATTTCTGCTATATTTATAGACAGAAGTTCCTCAATTAATGAAGCATTACATTCATCCGACGGTTCATCCGTTCATTAATACCTGACGGTTCATCCGTTCATTTATCACATTCATCCAACGGTTCATCCGTTCATTAAATGCTTGACGGTTCATCCGTTCATTAAATGCTTGATGGTTCATCCGTTCATTTATAACACTCATCCGACGGTTCGTCCGTTCGTTAATATCTGACGGTTCATCCGTTCATCTATTTTGACGGTTAACCCGTTCATTTATTATCATTTGACGGTTAACTCGTTCATTTCACCATCATTTGACGATTTACCCGTTCTTTCATCATTACTTGACGGTATTCCCGTTCATTCATTTTCATATACATTGACGATTCATCATCGTTCATCTTCTACATCAGCAACTTGTCATTTTCGATTAAGTTGTCAATAAATATATCATATCTATCTATTATTTATATCTGAATAAGATATGCAATAAATAATGGAGCCACAACAAAATGTCCTTTATATCAAAAAATGAGACATTACAAAAATGCAGCTACAGCAACAAAACCCAAATACAAAATCAAGAAGGAGGGACAATCAGATTGTCAATTTGCTGCTTCAATGTCTGCAGCTCTTCTTCGTGTGTTGACGCTACTATCTTTCTTGCCTCCTCCATCCCGCTTTCTTCATCAAAAATGGGCATATCTACTGTCCTGCTAGTGATCTCTTCACAATGAGTGGTCTCATACTCATTCCTTTCTTCAATCAATGCATTAAATTGTTCAATCACCAGTTGGTGATTAACAGTTTCTTCTTCAAACTCTTGTTGGAGGCGAGTAATTTCAGCCTTCAGCTCAGCAAGTCGCCGTCCTTTGCTTTCAGCCACTAGAGTAATTGATTCTATTTTAGAATTATATTCAGCTGATTTTGCTGAATGAGCTTCTAACTGAAGAGTTAACCTTTCCATATCAGCAGCTTGAGCCAGCCGCTCAAATTCAGCTTGTACTAAAGAGTCTACATCTTTCTTTTTGAGTTCTTTATACTTCTTGATGGAGACTTCTAATTCATCCAGTATATGTTCAAGGAGAGTGGCCTGAGCTTCGTCTCCTTGGTCACTTATGGCTCTTATCAAGAAAGAAGTGGGCTTCCTAACCATAATGAAGTCAGCCCCTTCTTTCTCTATCATTTTACGGACGAGAAATCCCAGCGACTCAAAGAAACATCGGGTAAATGACTGGACCACTTGCTGATTGATGGCCAGAGTTCCAGGAGTCGCTGCTACTCCTGATAAAGATGGGGTAATAGGTTGCTCGATTCTTTGAGGTTGGACAATAGGCTCTTTAAATAAGGGAGCCAGAGTAGAGTTGGTTGCTCCTCCTGCTTGATCTTCTACAAAAGTAAAATTGTTATTTTACTAATTGATTGTTGATGAACAAAAAGATCAAATTAAGAGCAATGTTACCTTGGTTTGGTTTAACAACGAGTTCATTCCTTACTGGAATGGAATACCGTAGAACAGAAGTAGCCTCAGCTGCAACAGCCTGGCTGCTGCCCGCCTTAGAACCACAAGATAAATGATGACTACTGCTAATAACCACCGTTGGTATAGGCACCATAATCAGGTCCGTTGGAGGTGTTGGCAAAGTCTCAAGATCTGCAAATGAAGATATTAGTTATTAGTTCATTTAAAAAAAAAGAAAAAAGAAAAGATTGTTAAATCTCGTTTTATACCTTGAGGGTCGGTGGCGGAATTTTCTTTTAGCACACCTTCGTCGGCTACTTCTTCAGGAGATATTTCTATCTCAACATCGACAGTTTTTTCTGCAGATGCCTCCACTTCAATATCCTTTTTAGGATTTGAAATATCATCGACAGTATCAAGAGAATTGTGTTCTTCATTATCCTTTTTAGGATCTTGTAAATACTCATCAACATTTTCGAATGAAGAACCTTCCTCGTCTTCTTCTTTTTCTTCTTCTTCTACTGCTGCATTTCCACTGCTAGTAGCAGCCTGATCTTCCTGCAAGCTATAACTGCAATCCTCCAGAGATGCAATCATTTCACGGTCTTCGTCCTCACGAAGAGTCCTGGGAGTAGGAGGAGGTTGAGTAATATCTGCAATAGGAGAATGAGGTCGTGCAACACTTCGTTCTTTTTTTAAGATATGTTCTCTAGGCTTTTCAATTCTTGGGGCAAAATCTCCCCTCTGTTCATTCTCCTCGAGAGTTTTGCTCCCTGATTCAGAAGCAGGTGTGGGAGATGCCATTAGAAGTCCTGCAGCAGCATCTACTGAAGTCAGGAGTTGTATAGAAGAAGACTCTTCCAAGACTCTTCTGGTGACTACTCTTTTCTTTCTGTGTAGAGGTCTAACAGGACTCTCTACATTTTCTGGCTCTGCTTGCTTTTGCACGGAAGTTGGTGTAGTGGCAACTTCTTGATGTGTCTCGGCCAATTGCCGGGATTGAGATCTGGTAGTCACCTTTTCAGAAGAAACATCAAGAATCAATTTCTTCTTCGCCACAGGAGCAGGAGGCTCCTCTCTTCTTCTTTTCTTCGCAGGTGATTTACCCACCTTCAGAGAAATACGAAGTGGTGCATTCACTTCTTAGGGGAATATAATATCCCTTGTAGTCTCCAGAGGTACATCTGTCGGTTCCTACGCTTCCTCATTTATAGGGATCGATGGAGCAATTCTCCCTCTTCTCAATCTTGTTGCAGTGGCAAAACTATCTGCGAGATTAAAATTCTCGGCAAAAGTATTCGCTGATGTGTAAAACACGGAGTATGTAAAAAGCATTCGAGGACCCTGAGGAGTAGTCCTTGCTGGCATGGAGAAAGTGGCTTTTGTATCACGGGCATTGTAATAAGCCCAAGTCCAAGCTCCGTCTATCAGATAACCTTTGCCTTGGAGGCAGGTAATTGCGTTCCCTACATGGAACTGATCATACCCAAACTGCCGAGCAAAACGACTTAGGAGGTATGGTTCTAAGTAGCACTCTTCTTCGAATCGGTAGACCAAATGAGATGGTCGAATTGTCTTCAACCATTCAAAAGCGATACGAGTTAGAGGCTGAAGTTTCGAATCCACCATATTCGTGGGCATCTGATCATACCCAGCAGGAAAAGGAGCGCAGCAGAAGTTCCAGCCTCTGTTCAGATTCAACATAAATCTACACTCAGTTAAGGAAGTATATTTCCATTTTCCATCGGAATACCTTCGAAGAAAACTGCCGTCAACTGGTCCCATGCCAGGATCCATTAGAGTTGGATAGTGAAAAAGCAACCATCCAAACAAATATGTATATGGCAATTCTAAGCGAGGGAATTCTCTCTCTCCTTTCGCTTTCAACATCAAGTCAACATATAAACGAAGACTGGCGTTCAGCTTGCAGGTCATTGTTGATAGTAAGTCCATTTTATAACCGAAGACTAGTTTAACAGCTGCAAACAAGACGCCACAGTGAAAACGATCCACTGCACTGGATCCGGGAACTACGAACCTTCGCAGCCAGTATGTCAAGAATCCCGCCAATTGTGCTGCTTCTGACATGGGCCTATAGCCCATTCTCAAGTAACTTTCCAAATTGTCTCCTCTCTTCAAAGGAGGATATTCATGATCATCCTTCACTTCTTTATCAAAGTGACCACTCTGTTCCATTAATTTTCTGACCTCTGTATGGCTCAAAGGTTTGAAAAAGGTTGGGTAGCATTTATCGTTCTTCTTGGTTTTCTTCTCCTCTATATGATTAAGAAACAGATATGGTAGCCACTTTGAAGAATAACAAGTATTGGCAGTGGCACTCTTGTAAAATAAAGAGCAGATCTTGTAATGGCACAATAGTTCTTCGAACACTGTCACCATCTCTGGATTCTCTTTTCTGAGCTTGTTTAACTCATCATTTGTTGGTACATACTCCTCATACGGAGCATCTGCCATGGGCAAGTACGAGATATACTTCATCTCGTGGAATGCAAAGCCCATCTCTCGCTCTGGGGTCATGAAAGTTCCGGTCCTGTAGTCGTATCTCTCAGCTAAGGCTAATAACATATGAGGATTGGGAGCAAATCCATATACAGTGGCATGCACTGCTTCATATAGGTTGATTTGTTGGAGTCTGTCTTGGAATTTTCCCAGAACCCAATTCACGATATAACTCCATCGCTTGTAGTCTGGATTCACTAATCCAGTCATTTTTATATCTTGCTCAGGATATTTTCTTTCAACCTTCGCAAACTCATTTGCGAATATTGGTGTCCTAACAGGCATTAGCATGGAGGAGTTCTCTGGTGGAATGCAGCCAGGTCTTAAGCCTCTCAGTAGGACACTATATCTGTCGGAAGAGCTATAAAACATATCCTTATGTTGTGGCCCCTTCTTTACAAAGATTTTTCCTGCCCGAGCATCCTGAAATAGAGTGATATTCCAATCCATCTTCCTAGGGTAGCTTGCATGAGCGTACCGTGACAAAGGAAGGCAGCGAGCGATGTCGGGTATAAAAAAAGATCTATCTTGCTGGTGAACTACCCTATCTTCCATCCTTGGCCTAGGCTGAGAGGCTCTCTCAAAGGCGTCACCGAATAGGAATAAGGGTTTCTTGTGAATTACAGCATCAGCTGATTCTAAAGGCTGTCCGTTCATCAAACACATCAAAGTTTCATTGTCCTGAGAAATCAATATAGCCTGACGGGAGGCCGGCAGATCATACTGAGGGTAATGGACATGAGACAGATCCTCTTTGTATTCAGACTCTGTGAGGGTTCCCACAAAATGTTCGTAATCTGGATCTTCATTGACTTCAACTGCATCAACAAACAGATGAAAATTAGTCCAAGACAAAGATTCTGTTTTTAAACATAAAACATTAGAGTGCGCAACCTCAGACTGCGCTGACATGATTTGCGCAACCTCAGACTGCACTGACATGATTTGCGCAACCTCAGATTGCGCTGACATGACTTGCGCAATATCAGTTTGCGCATCATAAAAAGTGCGCAAAGCAAGGGTTTGCGCTGATATCTGCGCAACTTAATTGTTTGTGCTGACTTCCTGTCAGCACAAATCAACAATTTGCGCAAGAATGCAGCCTTCATAAAAATGAAGAACTGATAGTTGATGCAACCGAAACCCTAAAAAGGGTGGCGCAATATGAACTTATCTCTAAAAAGAGATGAGTTTCAAGGGAGTCGAATCACCCTAAGAAGGGGTTTTCGATCGGTTCAACTACCTCTCAGAGCAGGGTGTGCGAATTCGTGTCGGGAAGCTCGCCGTGCAACCCTGTCAGAAGACTCGGCCGGAGCTTTTCCCTTCGCGGCGGTGGCAACGGCAGCATTTGATCGTCGTGGGGCCATGACAATCGTCGGAGGAGGAAAACAGTGAAGGTTGGAAGATTTTCTTCTCAAAAAGCTCGAAAGATTGCAAAGTAAAGAATTGAAAACGAAAAGAGGGGTATTTATAGTTTTTGAAATGCGAAACGGATGCCTCGGATTGCGCCTAAACTTGTGGTCTATTCGCTTTGCGCAGACAGCTCATCATATTGCGCAAAATGATTCAACATTCAAAAATTCAAAGTATTTCGAAATTTTGATTATAATCAACTTTCGAAAACTTTGAAGGGGGTCTTGTAGGTCCTAAAAAAATCAAGTTGCATCAATCAACAAAGTCAAAAATTCAAGATATTCATCATTTTGATGAGTTGTGCAGACAACAGATTGCGCAGACGTCACTTTGCGCAGGTTGGTTTGCGCATGTTCCCAACTGCGCAGGCTGATATGGCAGAAGTCATCATTGACTGAATCAAATCAGATCTTCCTGACAGCTGACAACATGAATAACGAGGAGACTGTTCGTTTTTGGTGCCGCACAGTGCTCGAGGGCGGCTGACAGGTGGCAGCACAATCCGTGATTGCGCAAACCATTCATGCGCAGTCTGTGTTGGCGTAAACCAATTATGTGCAGTCTGAGTCTGCGCAAACCAAAGTCTGCGCAGTTCACTTTGCACATTCTACCAATATAACTGATAAATTACATATGGCATTCATGCCATCAATTGCTCATTACGTGGCAACTGTCTATGCACGATCATGCGCATTTCAATCAAATAATGCCATGTGTCCCGGATAGTTGGCCCACGATCTAATAACTGCCTGCGCAGTCCAGTGCTGCGCAAATCAGTTGCTGCGCAAATCATCTTGCGCAGTCCAGAATAACTGAAAGTTAGTTATTTCTAGAACTCTATAAATAGAGTTTCAAGTCTTCATTTCAAGGGGGATCAAGATCAGAGATCAGAAATCAGAGAGTTCAGGAGTTCTTGCCAAAGTGCTGCTGCATTCTTCCGAGACTTTTGTCTTCAACTTCAGAGGCTTTTGCCTTCAATTTCTAGAGTTGTTTTCAACTTCAAAGGCTTCGTCTTCAAAGTTCATATCGTCCAAGGGATAAAGCAATCGTCATCAAGATTGGATTCCTATAGTTGTAATTTTCCCAGAATTCTTGTAATCTTTATTACAGTTTGTATCAATAAAGTTTTATACTTTTGTTTTTGCAAACAAGAGCACCTGCAAAAGACAATAGCACACACCTGGCGAGATAACCAGGTCCTCAGAGGGATATAACAAGACACATAATATCATGCCATATAAACTGAATAAATATTGCTCAAATAAATAATTCAATTGAATTATAACATGGTCCAATACACACCTACTAAATGAGCTTACCATCCCCCCAACCAAACAAGGACAGGAGATGGTAAACAAATTTACGGTGACGTATCTTTCCATGCTATGAATCCAATATGGTATCCGGACCCCAACAAGGTTCAATACCTTCTCATCGAAGTAGTTAGTCACACCTACAACCAAACAAGGACAAGATGTGACGAACTAATCCGCGATAAGTTATTGTTCCAAGCCACGGTCAGATACAAGGACCCAAACCAAAAGTACTCGTACCTAACGGATAAATGTAGCCTAACCATTCTAAGTAAAATATTGTTAAGAACAATCCTTCATACGCATGGGCCCTGGCTAAATAGGATCGGCATAGTCTGCCCTTGGGGCACTAGAGGCCCAATCAGTAAGAGCATAACGTTCCTCAGAATGCCAGTGGCCGTCAGTAATCATAGGTCATCAATCCCGTATCTCCAGCGGAGCTTCCGGGTCACAAGGAAAAGTGCATCGAAGCCCATACGCTAAGGAATTGTCCTCCCCGCCCAATGCCTACTATGTTGTATCCACAACAGAAACCTCTATAACCGCTAAGTCAAACTAGTATGCAACCTCTATTAGCGGTTATTCCTATCGTACGGCTTGTACATACTGGTGGCCAGCCAATCACGTACGTTCATGTTCTACATGCGACACAACTTCGTGGTACGACGTGTCAAGGCCAATGAATGCAATACACAAGGTGGTCCCTTAAATCTAGGTTTAATGTGTAAGAAAAATAATACATAGCAGGAAATATAACTGAACAGTAAGTTCTAACAGGTTATGCCATGTATCATAATTTATTTTGCATCAAGAAAATAAATAATGCATGAAATATGAGCTAAAATAAATAAACAGTAAATGGCAAGGTGTCTTGCCTGGTAGGACACCTAGTGTACTGCGATAATCAAGGTGGCATGAACTGCGACTTTGTTGTTACAACTATACAAGACGCCCTCTGACGGTGGTACAAACTGGTGTGTCGGGTCCAAAACGGTCAGTTCGGTTAGGAACGATAGGAGGAATTATGGCATTGGCAGGGGAATAGAACTGGGGGATTAGTCATGGTCATGGTGAATATCGAAGGAATTAGATAAATCATATATCTGTTTTTAGAAAATACTTATAATATTTGATTATAATTTATTGGTCAAAATATACTTTCAAATAAATACTCAAAAATCAAAAGTCATTTTAGGGCAAAAATTCTAAGTTTTGTCAAAATAAGTTTTAGTAGAAAACTACATATTTTTATTAGCCAAAATAATATACTAGAAATTTATAACATAATTTGGTGACTACCTTTTTATTGATCAAAATAGTTGTTCCCTTTTAGTCAAAAAATAATATTTTCCTAAAATTTTATAAATAATAATATTTAGCAAATAAATAGTTTTACAAGTAACAACAACATTAATCATAATAAAAATAATGAGAATAATAATAACAATAACTCTCCTTAACAAATAATAATAATGATGACAATTAATAATAATAAGAATAATAAAAAAAAAAAAAATAATAATAATAATAATAATAATAATAATAACAGTAACAGAATTGTTCTCCTTTTAGAAGAGGGGAATCAAAACAAAGAAACAAAAAAAGATAATTGAAAACAAAATTAAAGCTACCAGCTGCTGTTCTCTCGAGAACAACAAAGAACACTAAATAAATAAAAAAATAAATCAAAGAAAGAGAGAGAGTGAACCACTTCTAAAAAAGAAAGGAAGAGGGAAGAAGGAGCGTGAGAGAGAAAGAGGCGGCGGGGTCGAAGCGCTCAGGCGGAGGAACGGCCATGACGGAGGAGAGGGGTTTCGAGAGGGAAACGACAGAGTCACGTAGGGGACGAGGAGGCGAGAGGGAGCTTGGGCGGTCGGAAGGCTCAGGAGGAAGGTCGAGGCTCGGGCGGGCAGTACGGATCTGGCGGAGAGGGCGACTCCACGGGGCTGGAAAGTCGTGGCTTCCGACGACGTGACAAGCCGAAGGGTTTTCGGTGGAGGGGTGCTCGCACCTCCGGTACGGTGGCTTGCGAGATCGGGGGCGCTCACAGGAAATCGGCGGCTGGACCGGGCTGGGCGTCGGGCTGGGTCATTCGGTGGGGGTAGGTATGGGTCGTTCCCTTCTATTCCTTTGGGTTTCTTTGTGTTGGATGCGAACGGTGGTAAAACCGATGGTAAGGGGTTTACTGTGGTGGCGACGACTGAGTGTGGTGGTCGGTCGACCGTGACAGGGGTGGCGGTGTGTGTGTGTTATTTTGGTGTAGTATTTTGGTGGTCGGGTCTTGGGTTAGCCGAGGCTTGGGATTTCCATGGAAAAGGTCATGTCGGCGGAGTTGGTCGAAGGTTTGGTGAGCAGGGGGTTCGTGGAGGAGATGGTAATAGTAGTACGGTGGCGGTCGTAGTGTTTGCCATTAATTATAAAAGAACAGAACAGTTATATGGGAGGACTGGACTTTTACTTCACAATACAAACTCGCTCGTACAAAGAAAGCCTAGGGACGAAAACCTAGGTACGGCAATCTAAGTACAATTGTTTAGTTTTTCTGGGGGGTGACAGTAGAGGCTCAGAAAAGCGACGACAGCTCTGCCTTACTCCTTGGACGATCAAATGTTGCCTTGGCTCTGGTGAAAAAATGCTCTTGGACGTGTGGGGAGACTCCCTTGTGCCTTCGGTTGCTAGATCTTTGGATGTCTCTGTAGTGCTCTCTCTCTTTTTTCGCTCGCTGTTTACAAGGGAATGGCACCTTGCTATTTATAGGAGTGGGGTGTGATCATAAGGGTTTGCAAATGATTGCCTCCTTGAGAAGTCGGCGGTTAAGGATCAATTAATCTGGGCCATTAATTCTGATTGTAGCAAATCTAGGCAATTAATGTGGATTGCATCAAATCTCTGTGGGCAATTAATGTTGATTACCACAAATCTTTATGATATGCGGCCATCAGTTTGGATCTCCTGTCACGTGTTCACTCCACTTTATTGCAATAAATCTGAATTGATCCGGATAATTATGATGATTGTACTGAATCTGAATGAATAATCTTGATTGATTTGGTGCCATGTGTCCTGCTATCACCCTGTTGCGAGCTATAGAAACGCGAAGAAAACTGATCTTCTTCCACGTGTCCTAACCGCGGGCTACAGGAACAGAGTGTATTAACAAAGCCGTTTGAAGGTGGCAGCCGTATAAGCATGGCCTATGAAATCTGAGCCGCATGAGAGTGGTTTCCCGCTAAGCCGCATAAACCTGGCCACGTGTTAAGGCTGCATAAGTGTGGCATCTCAGCATTTGAGCTGCATGGAGATGGTCTCTATTATTCGAGCCGCATGAGAATACTGGCCGCATAGGGTGGCTTCTCAGGACGTGAGCCGCATGAAGACGGCCCCCATGACCCGAGCCGCATGGGAATACTGGCCACATAGGGTGGCTTCTCAGGACGTGAGCCGCATGAAGACGACCCCCATGATCTGAGCCGCATGAGAATACTGGCCTCATGGGGAGCTTTAGAATTTGGTGGATTGTGGCAGCTGTAAAAAAGATTTTCTTCGTTTCTCTAGGCACACGCCATCATGTCAGAGTCTTTATTTCGACTTTATGTCAGGTCTGTCACTTTATCAAGGATTTCGGCTGTAGGGCATTAAATACGACGATTTGGTTCATGGCCAGTTGTAGAGGAGACTGTTGAGGGCCACGTGGCTCCTTTCTGAGCCGCATGGAGCTATCCGAGCCGTATGAGGCTCTAAAGGACTTTGAACCGCATGGATGTTAATGAGCCACATGGGGATCCTTCTGTTGGAGCCGTATAGGCTATTCTTTGTTCTTTTCCATGCTTCTACAAGACCCCCTTCAAAGTTTTCAATTTACAAAAATTGAAATACTTTGAATAAGAAGCATGGCTATGTTCATAGGATGTTCTTCTGGCCGCATGGATTACTCTGGCCGCATGAACCGATCTGCCCGCATACTCTCCTCTCTGCCACGTAGGCATCATTGATTACTCTTTATTTGAGTCGTCTTTTGGGGGGAGTCCCAAGAGTCGGCTTATTAAATTTTTGGATTTTCTTTGGATGAATCTCCTTCATAAGAGGGGGCAAAATCCTAGGAGTCAATTTTGCCTGTAGCACACGACCCGAAGCGTTCCATCGGTCTACGTGCTTCCCCCCTTTTGTCCTCCTATAAATAAGAGTAATTAAGAGAAGAAATTTCTTTACTCTCTCCTTCAATTCAAGCCTTTCCTGTCCTAACTGTCATCCTCTTCTTCGATCACCGATAGCTCCCAAGAAGACTGCTGCGGCGAAGGATAAAAAGGCGGCATCTTCGTCGGCTGTGGCAGCGAAGGGCAAAAAAGCTGCTTCTACTTCGACTGCGGCGACGAATGATAATTTGGCAGCTCTTCCGCCAGCCGACGTGCCCGCAGTTCACCCCGACGTCCACCCCACCATTGCTGGTAAGGACGTTGCATGAACTTGGAACCCTAACTGTTGTGGCTACGTCGCATGCTCTATGCGCGAGCCTTCATCTTCATGTGTGTCGCATGTAAGTCTCATGTCTGAGCCGCATGGGGTATGCTCCATGTCCGAGCCACATGAGAATTGATACTGTGGCCGCATAAACACTTCGCCAACGGGGCCGCATAAGCTGCGCTGGGCCGCATAGGCTCGCACGAATTCGTTTGTCGCTTGAGCCGCATAAACGTATCCGAACTCTGTCGTATGAGACTTCGTTAAATAGAGCCGTATAAAAACACTGTCGCATGAACCATCGTTGGACGGAGCCACATAAGTGTTTTCTTAGTTGGGCCGCATGAGACTCCATTAAATTGGAGCCGCATAAGCTCGAAAACACCAATCAGTTCTCCTTGTCCATCTTTTGAACTTATTTCTTTTGTCCTCTTTTCAGTGAATTTTCCAGTTAATGCTGCGGGGGAACCTCTGGTAGGTCGTGTCCAGGCCGCTATGGGCTATAGGTACGACCAGATAGTTCGGTATGTGGCGGACCAGTTTCCTAGTGACGAGCCTCTGACGAGGTTGAATGCCCTCAAGAACCAGCCCTTCTACTTTCTCTGCTCCATGATAAACTCGGAGAAATTGGAAGGAGAATACCTGAAGCCTGTGTTCTTCTTCGGAGACGCCTTGACTGTGAAGAACATTCAAGTTCTAGACGTGTCAGAGAATTGGAGCTTTATTTCTAACGGGATGGCGGTCCGTATCCCTCAAATAGAGCGTCACTTTCTACTATCTTGGTTTAATATGCTCCCGCTGGACAGGAAGATGGAAGAGTCTTTGACCCCTACCCGAAATGGGATGTTTGTGGGCGACATCCATTACAACAACAGCATAAAGTCAGTGTGTGGGACAAGGTGCATGTCAGCCGCTATATAATGGGATTAGCCCCGGGTACTTTCTTGAATGTGTCGGGTCCCAATTTTGCGTTCTCTGCAGCCGACACTTTCTTAAACTAGCCTGCCCGAAAAGGCTCCTATCCAATTGGCCGGTTGGCGCTCCCGAGTTGGATACACCCCATTCCCCCATGGATCAATCTGTCTTTGTAGATCTTGCGAAAGTATGAGACTCTTCTGCGTAAGATTGGTCTTTATCACGCTATTCGAGGCACCAGCCACGACTTTCCCGTAAACAATAAATTATTCATGGCTTTGCTGGAGATGTACAACCGCCGTACGGGAACCTTCTATACACCTGTAGGGGAAATGGGGCTTGCACTCCATGAGATGCACGTGGTTTCCAATCTTCCTTGGGGGGATGAAGCTTTTGAGGTGTACACTCCTACGAATGAGGAGTTCGAAGAGCTGGAGGAACGATATCCGGGCTTCGTGGCTATTTATCAGGAGATATTATGCCACCATAGCACGTGCCAGCAGATAGCCAAGAAGAAGGATAACAACTCGGAAGGGAATGCTCTCCACACTAAGGCCTGGGTAAGCTATCTCTTCTCGACGGGTGCCTCAGGCCGGGTTACTTCCCGAAGTGTAGCCCCTCTTCCCAGAATTTTGATAATATATTTTAATTATTTATTTATTTGAATTAAATGGTGATTTTAGAATTTTTATAAATAAGTACTTAGTTAATTATTACGGTAGGTGACTTTGACCATAGTGGAGTTTTGGGGTAAAAGGTGACTAAAAATCGTGGCACGGATGGTGTGATAACGTGCTTAGACTAGTGTATTAGCCCTGATAGAGAAGGCCGAACCATAATGATGTCCTAACTAGGAAAACCAGGCCAGGTTACGACTTGACTTCTAGAAATAGTTTAATTATTTATTATTAAAGTTTATGGACTTGTAGAAGACCCGGTTGTACAAACCAGTCTGGACTTGATCAGGACCCAACCCAAGCCAGGTAGTCATGCAGTACATCCAAATGACATACGTGTTGGTGTGATTTGGAATGATTGTGTTGCTTTTCCGTTTTAATGTTTAATAAATATGTCTATGTATTCATAATTAAATATTATAAATATTATTATTAGTGGGTATTCGATGATGTTTGTATAAAATAGGTCCTTGTACGCCTTGAAATTTCTAGAATGTACAAATGGTATATACACACCATTATCGATTTATTGAATTTTATTATTATTATTATTATTATTATTATTATTGAGAATATTCATATATAATATTAACATTATTATTAATGGTCATATTATTTGTCAATTAAATATTTATTATACATATATAGTCATATATATATATTTTTTTTGGGCCTACACTAGTAATGGATAATAATGAGTTTTATTTGGATTTTTTGATACTATTGGTATATATATGAATATATGGAAATACATAAATAAATATATACATATATATGTATAGTTAATAAAAGAAAAAAAACGATAAAAACATTAACCCACGAGATATTGGATGGGGGTCCAATATCTCGCGAGTGAAACAATGCAGGCCCAACCCGCATGTTCTGTTCCCAGAACTCAAAACCGTAAAATTCTGTTCGTATATATTGATGAAGAGGAGATCGACGCAACCTGAAACCCTAACCACCTGGACCACGTGCGGCCACCCTAGGCGCGCCACCACTGCGCCGCCGCTGGCCGGAGGCTGTCGGAGGACGGCCGGCCAACAACAGCAGGTGCACAAGCAGAGCACCGAACAGGCAGCGGGGGGAGCCTGTTCGCAACCGGTTTCCCGACGCCATGGTTCGCTGTTTGTCGGACCAATCGTGCAGCTAAACTCCCAACCTGACCCTCTCGAATATATGTCAATTAGTTGAATAGGAACGAGCATGATTCGACAGGATTTCGAATCCAAACATCGACGGAAAACCTATTTAAAAACAGAACAAAGCTTGGTTCTAACGCCGTTTTGGAAGACGATTTCCTGTCGATCTGTCGACAGATTTTGGAAACTATTTGATGACAGGCCTAGACAACCTATAGGGCTTGGAATCCATTTTTGTACAATCGGATTTCGTCGACTGTGCGTCGAGAAATCGGATTCCCAAATCGGCAAAAAACCTTTTTTGAAATATTAAAATAATTAAAAAAATTCTTTCGATACGACGTGCGTCCCACCAAACCGGACGACGTGGTCACGAACCGAAGACATCGAAAGGTGCGTAATGGTTTCGTGGTCGTGTGGGCTTTGGCGAAATTCAAATTGGTCGCGTGTGCGCGACGAATTTGATGCATATTCGTCGAAATTCACCGAATCGTGTACTTTGCAAATTTCTTAATTAATTTGTGCACGCTCGTCAGATCGAGACGAAACTTGTGCCAACAGAACCGTATCATTTTTCTGGTCCTGTATGCCAAGTTTGGTCCGATTCTGAGACCGTTGATAAAATCGTCGTTTTGCGGGCCCCACGGTCCCACTCAACGGGCGATTTTGTGCACGGCCGGCCAGAATCCAACTTTGGACATACGGTTGGGTTCGTATCAAAAAACTGGATCCATAGACATGTAGTTTGACGACTTTAGAGATCGTTGACTCTGGCACGTTTTTCGGTACAAAGTAGGTCCAACGGCGGACACCGTTTTGGCCCGAAATTACTGTTTTGCCCCTGTGTCCAGAATTGAACTTAAGGATAGGCAATCCTAGCTATTTTGACTATTCTAAGAATATTGATAATGTTTATTTCAGCTTCCGGGGACCGTTGTACGGGTTTTGACTATTGTGGCACATTGAGTAGTTCAGACTGTCGGTTTCACCAGCAGAGGACCACAGGCGAGTACTGTTTATTGTCTGCATTTCGATATTGATCTTTACTATATTTTATTGATTAGTCATTGATTATGTGATTATTTTCTATTATAAATTGTTGAGTCGGGAATGAGAAGTACCAACGATGTGTGATCTGACCTTAGACCGTGTAGCCCGTATTGACCGTGTTGCATTTATTTCTTGTAGACAGTGTAGACAGTGATTTATTTATTGCAAAGTAGACCGTGTAGACAGTAATTTATTTATTGCAAAGTAGACAGTGTAGATCATGATTATTATTGCATTTAAACTGTGTAGTTCGTGATTATTATTCTGTAGACAGTGTTTCTTTATTACAATATTTTTTGTAGATCGTGTAACTGTAGACCGTGTAACTGTAGACCGTGTAACTTTAGATCGTGTAGACCGTGTCGCATAATTGTCCCGAGACCGATCACATATCAAAGGTACTTCTAACTGTTGGGGAAAGTATTTTGTGTCTATTTATTATTGGTTTTCCGTAGTTACTGTTTATTTTCAAAACTCATGATTGATGTCTAACCTTTGTTTTATAGTCATTTTCTTTATTTGAAATTGCATTCAGTAAATTGTGCTCGTTCCATTCCTGACTGGAAACCAACATTTTCAGGTTAGCCGTGGACTCACTTAGCTTGGGGAGTGACGGGAATATTTGCAGACAAAGGCCTAGAGACTAGCTAGAAAGTCGAGTTATAGTCATTCAACATTTGTACAAGTTTATATTTTCTGCAAATGTAAAACTTGTGATCATTGTAAGTTAAATTAATTATGTGAATGAGCATTATTTGTGATTTTGATCTTCATGGCCGTGACAGCGTTCTACCGCCGACACTGCGGCATAGGCTGGCTTAGACACGTCTCGCATCCGTTTAAAAAAAAGGGTACGGGTCGTGACAAGTTTTTATGGTGGCCCATGCAGGTCAGTCTTCGTAAATCATGCGAACTCGTGATGGTACTTAAGTTAGTTGTACTATTGCGAGCCTGCGGCAAGGAAATGCTCATTCACGAATTATGATTAATTTAATTTAAGTGAATGACTAGGGCTAGGAATCCCCTATACAAATTTACCGATGGGTAGTCTAGGCCCTGGAATTTAGATAAGAATTTATTAATTTTGATAGTTTGTTAGATCCCCATAGGTATACTATTACCTCTTGATATGACGACACGATCCAATGTGGATAGACTATTCGCTTGGTGAGACAGGGCTTCATAGAGATAATGATCTAACCTTGATAAATGGTGCAATTCCTTATCCTTGTCTGTTAGACATCATCCTCATGTCTTAGCCCCAAATTACTTATTTAGTTCCTATTTTGCCAAGAATTATTATTTTATATAATTTCTGATTATGTTATCCATATACGGACCTTGAGTTAGTTTCGATTCAAAGTTTTCCCCAATGGTTTGAATACATATAAAATAGATACTAGGATGTTTGTAATTCTTTGTCTTCAGTTATTTCCCTCCAAGTTCACCCTTTTTAAGGGTTGTGACTGATAATACTTACGCTTTATTTCATAGTCAACCTGTTTAAATCTCTGGAAACCTATGAATTTTACAGATATAATTAAAGGAATGTTAGTTAACTCATAATGGCAGGACAGCAGCGTACTGTCGCCATTTAATTGAATTTTGGCGACTATGGATACACTGCGGCCAGCAGCGCACTAGCGAAACACAACCCCTAGAGGTGAAATTAGTTTAAGAAAATATAGGTGATGGGATATTGCCAAAACTATGGCTAGTGGTCCTCTCTTGATCGTAGATACCCTTGAGCCAATATTGGATAGAGTTAAGAAGTATTCAATTTTGTATCATGTTGAGTTACGTAACCAAGGGTTTACCACAGCCAGAGTATACGGGCTTGGCGTAATCTGCGGTGAAATGGCTTCAAACATGATTACAAGTTTGGGATACCATAGAGGATAGGACAGTGCCCTATATGTTCTATAAGATCTGAAGCCAATACTAGTGGAAGTTTTGTAAGTTGGGTAGCACGTCTCCCGATCTAGCATTCTGTAGTCCTTATGACTTATTGACGAGGAAATTGATTGACACTAATAGGTTTACCTAGGATACAGAAGTTAGAGGTCATAACCCATTAGTCAACCAAGTCCTTGTGGACAGGAAGATTTTAGGAAGATTGTATAAGCCAGAACACCAGGTAATTTTTTGATTCTCTCAAAACTCGAACTACTTGTGCCTCTTTTCAAAAATCTCGCGTACTTGTATCTTGACTATTTTGACCAACGCTGTTATTACAGCCTAGTTTTGCAAGCTCACTCTGTTCTCGAGCTTGATTCGAGACATATATATAGTGGGGACGCCTACTAACTTATTGTCTAATCAGAATCAGTGTATTATGGTCTGATCAACCATGATGCATTTGGTTCGCTCTTCGTTTAATTACACTACGTGGATGGAGATATATAGGTATCTTGGATCTCATCCGCGACTGCTTGACAATTTCTCTTGAATTATATGTTCGTCCTTGAATCATAAAATTGTATTCAGTAAACATCTCCCTTGAATTCTTTATTGTTTTGTCTTTCACCGATTTGGAAAGACGAAAGCTCGTGATGGTAGATAGATACAGAGTATTCCTATGGCTATGATAATGGTAGGCACAAGTGTAGCTACCATCGGCCAGTCATATGATTGAGTTACTCGTTCTCCCATCGACCCTCAAACTTCTATCGAGACTTTCGAGCCATCTGAATTTGAGAATGATTAGGGTTTTACCCTTAGTCAGAACGCCAACCTGGGAGACTATCTATTCTCAAGAAACCAAATATTGTGAGTCTCTAATTATTTGCTGGAAGCTTGCCTTAACTTTCAACCCTTATGCCTTGACTCAACCGTCCCTCGACCAAAGCCCACAGTTTAGACATGAGATGAATAGACAAGGTTAAGGACAATAATTTATCGTGACTATGGTAGACACTCATCCCGAGATTGGTTTCCAACAAGTATCGTCCAAGTTATGTAAATTTTATTATTAAGACCTAACTAGTGTTGGAACACCACAGTCACTAGCCTAGCCAATACCATATCTTAAATACCCTGTCATACTATGACCTACCAGTTATCAACAGCAATACCTGATCACTATAACCCTTGTGACCATAGTCTGTCAGGTTGGACACAAATAGAATTTTTTGACTCAGTTGTTAGAAATCTTTTCTTATGTTGTGCCTTGGAGTTAGTTACCCCATCGAAAACTCCAGTGTACTGCGGACGAGTAGGTCATTCTATTTTATCGACCGTGTGTCATTGTACACGCTCGTTTTCCATTTATTGAGAAATGAACCTTGACTTGACTATATCTACCGTATCCCGATACGCAGTGCCTTATCCTCTATTAACAAGAGTCGAGGTACAGTATCCGGACTTGGAATCCTTCTAACCTCATTATTCCTAAAACCATATCCTAGCTTTTAAGGTGGGTAGACCATAAGCCTTCTAATATTTTGGGATGTACGAGGATTACCGATTGATTAGAGTAATTTACATTAGAATGACAATTAGTGCCCCATGGACACCCACTTTTCATTTAGATCATTTTGTGTCCCGGCCGTGCCATTAATATTCAGAGCACGAGGCCAGCTGTTATCTTCCAACAAATTTTATATGTAAGTTCTAGACGAGTCCACCTTCGTCTAGGTATATCATGTCCCACTCAAACCCGTCCCCTTGTACTCTATTTTTATGGTACGACTTTCAGGTAGAAAGGACTAACTATAACCCTTACCATAATACCGGTATACCTTCCGACTTCCACTAGAGCCGCAACCTCGACTCAAACCTTTCGACCAAATATATGGTTGTGATCTACTCGAAGCCCACTATGCACATGTCACTGGTGTGCCACTCAATTGTGTTTTCTCATGCTACTTAAATACAGAAGTCACCGAAGACGCATTTTTGGGCTTTAGGAACCTAGCGAACCAATCCGACTGCCCATCTAGCTCAATCACTTGGGTGAAAATATTCTCGGATTATCCTAACCTAGCAGTAATAGTTTACCATTGGGAACTAGACCAGTCAATAGAGACTAAAATCCAAGGTTCATACAAACCACGATTGATGTCCAATCAGGAAATCCATTAAGACCCAGTAAAATCCATCCTTGCGTATCACCATATTTGGACTTTAAAATCGAACTATTTAAAATAGGTCCCTATACCTATTATGTAGTCCCCACCTCTTAGAATGTGAAGTCATTCGTAACCAATATTCCATCTACCTGGAAGTTGCGATACGAACTTGTGTTGCACTTTATCCCTTGCTCGTGTGTTTAAATAACCACGGAAAGGTTCACAATCTTGATTTCTCCAATTTTTGTTCTATTATGAAACCTGTTCAGAATTTCGAAGACAGAACTTTTGTATTTTACGGATTTCAAGCCCCTTTAAGAAACGAAGGGTTCTTAGACTTAGCAAGTGATTAGACTGGAGTAGCCAATCTAGCAAATAAGTCGATGGTTCATAGACCTTCATTTCGTCTATATCATTGGATACTCTCTACCGCCCTGGAATTTCATACTTGCTCCTGATTATTCTTCCTTATCTTCCTGTTCTTCCTATTTCGGAACAATAAAAGGTCATGTTTATTAGAGTTTACCAATACCTATTAGCTACTTGTGTAAATTATTGCTTGTTAGATTCGGGTTGTTTGATAAATAGGAGAGGATTATAGTGGCCATAAGCAGTATATATATCTATTGGTAGCAATTTTAGCAATTAGTTGCAAGATTGTAAAGTTTTAGTGACATGAGATTTGAGGGAGTAGTGTGACCAAAGGTGGGTAGAAGTCCTCGGAGTTTCGTAGTTACAAAATGGCTAGGAGGAGGATTTAAACAGTTTTTTTGAGGAATTAAAAATTCGAGGAGATTAAGGGAATGGTAGATTTCCTTTTTGAATTTAAGGAATAGTTACGAGTTAGAATTTCGAGGACGAAATTATTTTTAAGGTGGGTAGATTTGTAGCCCCTCTTCCCAGAATTTTGATAATATATTTTAATTATTTATTTATTTGAATTAATGGTGATTTTAGAATTTTTATAAATAAGTACTTAGTTAATTATTACGGTAGGTGACTTTGACCATAGTGGAGTTTTGGGGTAAAAGGTGACTAAAAATTATGGCACGGATGGTACGATAACGTGCTTAGACTAGTGTATTAGCCCTGATAGAGAAGGCCGAACCATAATAATGTCCTAACTAGGAAAACCAGGCCAGGTTACGACTTGACTTCTAGAAATAGTTTAATTATTTATTATTAAAGTTTATGGACTTGTAGAAGACCCGGTTGTACAAACCAGTCTGGACTTGATCAGGACCCAACCCAAGCCAGGTAGTCATGCAGTACATCCAAATGACATACGTGTTGGTGTGATTTGGAATGATTGTGTTGCTTTTTTCGTTTTAATGTTTAATAAATATGTCTATGTATTCATAATTAAATATTATAAATATTATTATTAGTGGGTATTCGATGATGTTTGTCTAAAATAGGTCCTTGTACGCCTTAAAATTTCTAGAATGTACAAATGGTATATACACACCATTATCGATTTATTGAATTTTAGTATTATTATTATTATTATTATTGAGAATATTCATATATAATATTAACATTATTATTAATGGTCATATTATTTGTCAATTAAATATTATTATACACACATATATATATATATATATATATATATATATATATATATATATATATATATATATATATATATTTTGGGCCTACACTAGTAATGGATAATAATGAGTTTTATTTGGATTTTTTGATACTATTGGTATATATATGAATATATGGAAATACATAAATAAATATATACATATATATGTATAGTTAATAAAAGAAAAAAAAACAATAAAATTATTAACCCACGAGATATTGGATGGGGGTCCAATATCTCGCGAGTGAAACAATGCAGGCCCAACCCGCATGTTTTGTTCCCAGTACTCAAAACCGCAAAATTCTGTTCATATATATTGATGAAGAGGAGATCGACGCAAACTGAAACCCTAACCACCTGGACCACGCGCGGCCACCCTAGGTGCGCCAATACTGCGCCGCCGCTGGCCGAAGGCCGCCGGAGGACGGCCGGCCAACAACAGCAGGTGCACAAGCAGGGCACCGAACAGGCAGCGGGGGGAGCCTGTTCGCAACCAGTTTTCTGACGCCACGGTTCACCGTTTGTCAGACCAATCGTGCAAGTAAACTCCCAAACTAACCCTCTCAAATATTTGTCAATTAGTTGAATAGGAACGAGCATGATTCGACAGGATTTCGAATCCAAACATCGACGGAAAACGTATTTAAAAACAGAACAAAGCTTGGTTCTAATGCCGTTTTGGAAGACAATTTACTGTCGATCTATCGACAGATTTTGAAAACTATTTGATGACAGGCCTAGACAACCTATAGGGCTTGGAATCCATTTTTGTAGAATCGGATTTCGTCGACTGTGCGTCGAGAAATCGGATTCCCAAATCGGCGAAAAACCTTTTTCGAAATATTAAAATAATTGAAAAATTCTTTCGATACGACGTGCGTCCCGCCAAACCGGACGACGTGGTCGTGAACAGAAGACATCGAAAGGTGCATAACGGTTTCGTGGTCGTGTGGGCTTTGGCGGAATTCAAATTGGTCGCGTGTGCGCGACGAATTTGATGCGTATCCGTCAAAATTTACCGTATCGTGCACTTTGCAAATTTCTCAATTACTTTGTGCACGCTCGTCAGATCGAGACGAAACTTGCGCGAACAGAACCATATTATTTTTCTGGTCATGTATGCCAAGTTTGGTCCGATTCTAAGACAGTTGATAAAATCGTCGTTTTGCGGGCCCCACGGTCCCACTCAACGGGCGATTTTGTGCACGGCCGGTCGGAATCCAACTTTGGACATACAGTTGGGTTCGTATCAAAAAATTGGATCCATAGACATGTAGTTTGACGACTTTAGAGACCGTTGACTCTGGCACATTTTTCGGTGTAAAGCGGATCCAATGACGGATACCGTTTTAGCCCAAAATTACCGTTTTGCTCCTGTGTCCAGAATTGGACTTAAGGACAGGCAATCCTAGCTATTTTGACTATTCTGAGAACATTGGTAATGTTTATTTCAGCTTCCGGGGACTGTTGTACGAGTTTTGACTATTGTGGCACATTGAGCAGTTCAGACTGTCGGTTTCACCAGCAGAGGACCACAGGCGAGTACAGTTTATTGTCTGCATTTCGATATTGATCTTTACTTTATTTCATTGATTAGTCATTGATTATGTGATTATTTTCTATTATAAATTGTTGAGTCGGGAATAAGAAGTACCAACGATGTGTGACCTGATCTTAGACCGTGTAGACCGTGTAGACCGTGTTGCATTTATTTTTTGTAGACAGTGTAGACAGTGATTTATTTACTACAAAGTAGACCGTATAGACAGTAATTTATTTATTACAAAGTAGACAGTGTAGACCGTGATTATTATTACATTTAAACTGTGTAGTTCGTGATTATTATTCTGTAGACAGTGTTTCTTTATTGCAATATTTTCTATAGATCGTGTAACTGTAGACCGTGTAACTGTAGACCGTGTAACTTTAGACCGTGTAGACCGTGTCGCATAATTGTCCCGAGACCGATCACATATCAAAGGTACTTCTAACAGTTGGGGAAAGTATTTTGTGTCTATTTATTATTGGTTTTTCGTAGTTACTGTTTATTTTCAAAACTCATGATTGATGTCTAACCTTTATTTTATAGTCATTTTCTTTATTTGAAATTGTATTCAGTGAATTGTGTTCGTTCCATTCCTGACTGGAAACCAACATTTTCAAATTAGCCGTGAACTCACTTAGCTTGGGGAGTGACGGGAATATTTGCAGACAAAGGCCTAGAGACTAGCTAGAAAGTCGAGTTATAGTCATTCAATATTTGTACAAGTTTATATTTTCTGTAAATGTAAAACTTGTGATCATTGTAAGTTAAATTAATTATGTGAATGAGCATTATTTGTGATTTTGATCTTCATGGCTGTGACAGCGTTCTACCGCCGACACTGCGGCGTAGGCTGGCTTAGACACGTCTCGTATCCGTTTTAAAAAAAAATGGGTGCGGGTCGTTACACAAAGTCCTCAATCCCGGGAGGCGGTTCAAGCCTTGGTGTCGTTGGCCAAGAGGGTGGCCACCACCAGTGACAGATTTGGGAGTCAAACCGACTCTCTTGGTTATTTTTATCAGGATACCCAAGAGCTGTCAGAGAAGGCGCTCATGGCAGGATTCTTGATGGTATGGCTGCAAAATTGCGTAGTCTCGGGAGGAGCTGGTTCTATTGAGAGGATCAGCCGTAATTTTATTCTTCCTGCCGTGAAGCTAGTTTTTGGAGTCAAACTAGCTCTTCTTTCGGCCATGGTGTACAGCATACACCATGGCCTTCGTACTTTACGTCCAAGGTCATTGCCCGCAATGTGACAAAAGACTTTAAACGGACTGAGCTGCCCTATCATTATCTGATGGGATGGCTGCTGATGCACTGTCCGTCTTTGATGAGGCCGGGTTCCGAAAATGGCATGATTGCTGATGACACTTTTATCTTCCATTATCGCAACGAGCCTTGGGAGTACGAGACTATACATGCCTGCCGGATGGTGCTGGCGAGAGCAGATAGGTACGACTTTTTCGTATCCGTCCCTCGTTTTACTGCTGAGAAAATAGCGGACGTATATCTCGACGGTATTGGGCCTCCTCAGCTTCTAGACGGCCAGATGATTCTGTGGTTGCGTAACAGCCGCCCCGCCCACCTGGTATACCACAACCGTAAAGCTGTCTTCCTGGAGCCTTACCTGCCTAGCAGGTTTGCCTGACAGTTTGGATACAGCCAGATTTTTCTGGACAGTCCCAGCGCTTGTCTGGGTTTTAAAGGTAGGCTCCTTGACGGCATCAGGGCCTGGCACTATTATGATACGTTCCATACCCGTACCACTTTTTTGGTTCCTGATGTTGAGGCGCCGGTAGAGATTTTGTATATGGCAGCCCTATACCATGTTCTGGAAAATAAGCTCCCCGTCGGTTTTAACCCGGGTGCCAGTTTTATTATTGGTACTGGCCTGGTCGGGAAGCCCCAGGGGGCCAAGACGAGAAAGAAGAAGAAGAATATAGTCGAAGTACCAGACTCGGACTCCACCAATGTGGATGATGAGAATGACGAGCATGATGCAGATAACTCTTCTCTTCCGGTGGAAGATGTTGGGGCGGATCAGCCTCCTGTTATGTCAGATGAGATGGTGGCGGATCAGCTACCTGTTGTACCTGGTCCTGTACGGAAGCGTAGCAGGCAAATCTCCCTAGTTGGCGGTATTCCTCACTTCCGGAAACGAGCTGCGGTCAGGCGTCGTAAGCTAACTATAAGGGAGGAAAGCGAGGACGTCGACCCCGCTTCGGAGGTAGATTGAGTTACTACCATCTTTATTCAGTTATTCCTTTCTCCTGAACTTTGATCTTAATCATTTTTTTTCCTCTCGTAGATGTCAGAAGAAGAGGAATCTCAGAAACTGGTTACTGTTTCTGAAGTCGATCCGGCCCTGAACACTTTGATCGATGACATGTATGCTAAAATTACTTCGACCGGGGCTCTCTCGGCGGCGGCTGAGGGATCTCAGGTTGCTGTGGTCGTGACTCGAGACAATGGGGGCTCCGATGAACCTGTCTTCGAAACTGCTGAATTTTATCAAGGTGACGCTGATCCAGTCGTACCTCCCTTCGGGGCGGCTGGGACAGAAGAGCCAGCTGAATTCAGTTTGGAGGGTACTGGTGAGGGGACTATGGAGGTTGTGAACGAACCACAGCCTTCACGATCCTCCCTTGGTAAGATAAGCCAAAATTTGACTAATGAGAAGGCCCATTCGCTCTATCATCACATCCTTCGGGTTATGTCGATTGCTGGTTGCTCTGGGCATGCAGGTCCTGTCCTTTCAGTGCCGATGATGGACATTGTTGAGATAGGATATGTTAGATGGGATCTGGTGGAGGGGAGCGTGCCCCCTCCTCTTTCGGCTTGTCTTGAGGGGCCTTCCGCTGGATCGAGTTCGGAAGGTCATATGGCGGTATCGCCCAGACAGAGAGCAATGGTCCCCGCATCTCCCTCTGCTCGTATGACTTTGGGGGTTGACCACTCAGCTTTACCGAGTATCCAGATTGTTCGGGCTGTGGAGGAAGAATTGGCCGCTGTTCAAGCGTCGTTTCGCTCAGAATTTATTTCCCTTGTGGCAGGGACGGCAAGTTCTATTGCATCTTCTTCGACACTGCCAGCCACACTTCCTTTGACACCATCCTCTACGGAAGTTCTGGATGAGGTGTCGCAGGATGTGGTTGATAGTTTCTATCGCCATTTGAAGAGAGCAGTGGAAGCTGCTGTGGAGCGGGGGACCCCTTTCGCCTTGGCCTGACAATGCGCCCAAGGCTAAATTGATATTCTCAAAACCCTTCCTGGCGGAGAAGGGATAGCTGCACTTCTGGAGCCCAAGCCGTTGGAGGCTGATCAGCTTGTGGCCCAGTTTTATGTGCTACGATGAGCTGATTTGTCTAAAGTAATTGATCAGAAGCGGAGGTTCCTCATCACCGCCCTGGAGAAGATAAGGCTCGTGCGAGATACATCTAAACCAGTTATAATTAAGGACCTCGGCGACCTGTCTCTTTTGTATGACTAGCTGAGCCAGCGGAGCAAGGTTTGCAGGGTTCGGGAGGCGGCCGCCTCCCAGGGAGTAATCGATACAAGGGAGCAGATTCTCGAGCTTCAGAAGAAGCTGGCCTTCTTGGAGTCTGAGCTTGAAGCTTCCTGTGCGGACAAAGAGCTGATTGTTCAGGATGCCAAAAGGGTTTCCAGAGCTTCTGCTAACCTGGAACGCGCTCTGAAGAAGTTTGAGGAGGGCTGGCGGGCTCATGCGCTCATGGAAGATGCGGCGCTACTGACTCAGGAGGCCGAGCGTCGGGCCAAACAGTGGTTTGAGAGGTCGATTGCCTTGTTGAGGGACCGTCTCAGGACATTATGTATCACCGAACAATAGTCGGGTTTTTTTTTCCTTCTTTTTGTTTTTGTTGCTTTCCTTTCTTGAGTGAGAGGTGGTCCCCAGAACCTGTAGTACTTTTGCCCTTCAAATAACAGAGTATGCTTTATTCTACCCTTTATTTGTACTGCTTATTCTGTTTGTAGTATTTATCCCATTGGGGAACTGTTTGTGGACTTGTTATCTTTGGCATACCTTGGTTTTAGGTACATATAACAAGTTGATGGGAATACTTGGAACAAATCCACAGTCAGGTGGCTATGGACGTTCTTGGTATCGGAAAAAAGGATGCCATGGGGCAGCTGGGCCCCTGGGGCATGATGAGAAGTGAGGGGCATGTACTATGAAACTTAGTACAGTATTTGGTGTCAACAGTGGACATTTGTGGTCAACAGAGGACATTTGTGGGCCTATTATCCTTGGCGTACCCTGGTTTTTTGGTACAGATAATAGGTCGAGAGAGAACCAACATACTTACTCAGAGGTAATGAGGACGTGGTAAATATGAGGGTTTCTTCGATGGAGCCTTCCCACTCAGAGGTAATGAGGACATGGAAGGAGGGGGCTCCATAAAGGGAATATAGAACAACTCAGAGGTAATGAGGACATGGAGGTTCTATGTGAGGGGCGGTTTGTTTTTTATGGAAGGGAAACAACTCAGAGGTAGCATCGACGTGGTTGTTTCGGAAAATTTATGGATCTATTATCCTTTTTGTGCACTGAGAGTGCAGGTATTGGATCATAAGGAGGAAGCTCCTTTTAGGAAGAAATTTCAGAGGTATAATCATACATGACTTACTACCTAAAAGATGCGATATAGATTTATCTGTAGTGGCCAGGATGTAAGTTCAACGGTACCTGCGGGTACATAACTCGATAATCTGGGAGATTTGGAGGAAAAGCGTAAGTTTAGGGGTACCAGAGGGTACATAACTCAGCAATCTGGGATATATTGGGGAAGAATGAGAGTTCAGCGGTACTGGAGGGTACATAACTCAATAATCTGGGATTTTGTGAATGTGAGTTCAGCGGTACCGGCGGGTACACAACTCAATAATCTGGGATTTTGAGAATGTGAGTTCAGCGGTACCGGAGGGTACATAACTCAACACTCTGGGATTTGGAGAATGTCATTTAGACATAATATTTCTTCAGGAACTTTCCATTGACGGGCAATATGAGCAAGTCTCCGTTTTGTTTTGCGAGGCGGTTAGCACCGTTGGAGAATACAGCCTCAATGATAAATGGACCTTTCCATTTTGGCTGGAATTTGCCGACGGTTTTGTGAGTCATAACCATCGACCTCCGAACTGCCAGAACGAGATCGCCCACTTGGAATGTTCTGATTTTAACCTTCTTGTTGAAGGCTCCGGAGACGCGTGCTTGGTATAGCTCGATTCGTTGCTGAGCCAATAGGCACTTTTCATCTAAGGCCTCCAACTCTTGTAGCCGGCGACGGTAGTTATCGTCCGTCGTCAATTGGTAAGTGAGAATGACGTGGAGCGAGGGTATTTGAGTCTCCAATGGAAGAACTATCTCACTCTTGTACACCATGTTTACCATGAAATATAAAAGAACAGAACAATTATCGGAGGACCGGACTTTTACTTTATAATATAAACTCGTTTGTACAAAGAAAGCCAAGGGACAAAAGCCTAGGTACAGCAATCTAAGTACAATTATTTATTTTAGATTCTGGAGGTGACGATAGAGGCTCGGGAAAGCGACGGCAGCTCTGCCTTACTCCTTGGACGATCGGGTGCAGCCTTGGCTCTGTAGAAGAACTGCTTGGCGTTGATGAAAAAATGCTCTCCTTTTGATCTCTGTGTATTCTCTCTCTGGCTCTCTGGATCTCTGTCTCTTTATTTTCATCAGAAAATCTCCTCCTTTTTCTTCTCTCCTCTTTCGTGTCTCCGTTCTGCAAGGGAATGACACCTTGCTATTTATAGGAATGGGCTCGTCATTAGGGTTTGCAATGATTGTCCCTTCTTGAAGTAGCAGCGGCCGGTTGATTGATCAATCTGGGCCATTAGTCTCGAGTGTGATGAATCTGGGCCATTAATATAGATTACGCCAAATCCTATCAGTAATTAATGCTGATTGCAACAAATCTCCATCATGATGATTTTTCGATGTCTGCAAATCTGAATGAATAAATTTAATTCATTCTTCCGCCACGTGTCCCAGATTATTGGGATTTGACCCAATCTTTGATTGCGGTAAATCTGGGTTATTGAGATTGATTGGCTTTATGACACGTGTCCTGCCACGTGGCTCAACCGCGATTCACTGAGGAAATCTGAGCCGTATGAGGATTGAGCCGAATAAGGCTGGCCACGTGTCAAGGCTGCTTGGGGAGTGGCCCCTGAACATTTGAACCACATAATGATGATCTGGGCCGTATGAGTGTAGGCAGCCGCATAGTGGGTAGCTTCTTCGTGAGCCGCATGGAGATAGTCCTCGTGAGCCGCAAGGGAAGTCTCTGCTTGAGCCGCATAAGACAGATTCGGCCTGAGCCGCATGGGACAGCTTCGGCCTGAGCCACATAGGGAGTCTCTGCTCGAGCCGCATACGACTGTCCACGTGTCAAGGCCGCGTGACACTTTCTGGATCTCGGGAGATTGTGTCAGAGATTTCCTTTATTTCTCTAGGAGTCTGCCACTATGACAGAGTCATAATTACATCTTTGTGTTAGAACTGTCACCTTGTCAGGGCTGTCAGCCGTCAAGGCAATTAATGCAGTATAGGACGAAGGGAAGAACTGTTTGCAAGCCATGTGGCTTCTCTTCTGAGCTGCATGGACCTTATCGAGCTGCATAGACACTTGAGCCATATGGATCCCTGAGCCGTACGAGCCCTCGGAGCCGCATGGAACTCCTTGGCCGCATGGATCTTTCTTTATTCATTTTCATGCTTCTACAAGACCTCCTTCAAAGTTTTCAATTTGCAAAATTGAAATACTTTGAATAAGAAGCATGGTTGTGCATAAACTTTCTTGGCCGCATATGATGTCCTGGCCGCATGGATGTCTCAGCCGCATGGATGTTTTGGCCGCATGGATGGCTCAGCCGCATAGCTCTTTGCCACGTGTGCGTGTCTTTAATTGTCTCAAATTCATTTTAGTGCCATTTTTAGGGGAAATCCCAAGGGTCGGCTCATTAAATCTTTGGATTTTATGTCCTGGGTGAATCTCCTTTATGAGAGAGGGGACGAAATCCGAGGAGTCGGTTTCGTCTTTTTACGAGGCGGTTATTAGTCCACGTGTCTCCCCCCTCTCGTCCTCCTATAAATAAGAGGAGTTTAGGAGAGAGAGCTTTTTTACTTTCTCTTTTACTTCAAACCTTCCCTACCCTGATTGTCATCCTCCTCTTCGATCAGCAAATGGCTCCCAAGAAGACTGTTGCGGTGAGGGACAAGAAGGCAGCGTCTTCGTCGACTACGGCGGCGAAGGGCAAGAAGACCGCGGCCGCTCCTCCGTCGACCGACGTGTCCGCAGCTCACCCTGTCGTCCATCCCCCTGTTGCTGGTGAGGACATTATATGAGTTTAAGGAACCCTAATTGCTATGGCTATGTTACATGATTTATGCATGAGCCTTTATCTTCATGTGAGCCGCATGTTCGTCCTATGGCCGAGCCGCGAGCCGCATAAGAGTAGCCACTGTGACCGCATACGTGCTTCGCCAATCGAAGCCGCATAAGCTGCGCTGAGCCACATAGGTTCGCATCAATTTTGTCTGTCACGTGGTTCGCACGAACCTATTCGAACCCTGAGAGCCCTACTGCCGCATGAGCTTTCACTACACGGAGCCGCATAAGTGTTCTTTTGAGTTTGGGCCGCATGAGACTTCATTAATTTGGAGCCGCATAAGTGTTCTCCTGAGCCGCATGAGACTTCGTTAAGTTGGAGCCGTATAAGCTCGAAAACACCCATTTAGTTCTTTTTGTCCATCCTTTTAACTTATCTTTTTCTATTTTCTTCTCAGTGAATTTACCGATTAATGCTGCTGGAGAACTCCTGGTGGGTAGTGCCCAAGCTGCTCTGGGGTATAGGTACGACCATATAGTTCGGCACATGGCGGATCAGTTTTCGAGTGACGAGCCTCCGGCGAGATTGAATGCCCTCAAGAACCAACCTTTCTATTTTCCTAATGCTATGATGAACTCGGGTAAATTAGAAGGGGAATATTTGAAACCTACGTTCTTCTTTGGAGACGCCTTGACTGTGAAGAACAGTCAGGTTCTGGAGGTGTCAGAGAACTATAGTTTTGTTTCTAACGGGATGGCGATCAGCATTCCCCAAATGGAGCATCACTTCCCATTATCTTGGTTCAATATGCTCCTATTGGAGCGGAAGATGGAAGAATCTTTAACTCCTACCCGAGGCGAGATGTTCGTGGGAGACATCCATTATAACAACAGCCTAAGGTCAGTGTGTGCGGGCAAGGTGCACACCAGCCGTTCTGTTATGGGATTAGCCCCAGGTACTTTCTTGAATGTGCCGGGTCCCAATTTCACGTTTTCTATAGCCGACACTTTTATGAACCAACTTGCTCGGAAGGGCTCTTATCTCATTGGCCGGTTGATGCTCCCTAGTTGGATACATCCCGTTCCCTCGTGGACCAATCTGTCTATGTGGATTTTGCAAAAGTATGAGGCCTTTCTGTGTGAGATTGGTCTTTACCATGCTATTCGGGGCACCAGCCACGGCTTGCCCATAAACAAAAGATTATTTATATCTCTGCTGGAGATGTATAACCGCCGGACGGGGACCTTCTATACACCCGTAGGGGAGATGGGGCTTGCTCTCCACGAAATGCACGCGGTCTCCATGCTTCCTTGGGGGGACGAAGCTTTTGAGGTGTATACTCCTACGAATGAGGAGTTCGAAGATTTGAAAAGACAGTATCCAGGCTTCGTGGCTCTTTATCAAGAGATATTGTGCCACTATAGCACATGTCATCAGATAGCCAAAAAGGAAAGCAGCTTGTGTAACGCCCCAGTCCCAAAATACGTAGGACTAGAAACGTAGACATGCCAGCTGTATTCATACGAAGTACATAGGCCTCGTATGGATACATAAGCTGTAAAATGCAGTAGAACCATACTAATCTCATCTACACAGAATAAATAAATAAAAGACATCATATAAAGATAATGAATTGTCTTGATACAATATGTTGGGCGGAGACAAATCCACTACCAACAAGCAAAGGACGAAATACATGGAAAATGAAATAAGTTTGGCGAGCGAGCGAAGATGATCCAAACGCAATCATCCTCGAAGAAATGGAGATGGTCACGGCTAAAGCTAGAGCACCTGCGAAAAGACAATAGCACACACCTGGCGAGATAACAAGGTCCTCAGAGGGACGTAACAAGACACATAATATCATGCCAATAACTGAATAAATAAAGCTCAACAGAAAATTATATGTCTAAATAGATAAAGGTCCTTAACCATTCTATGTGTAAATGTAATTTGAAGACAACGTTCCACACAAGGGCTCCCGAAGCTAGAAATTAGCGTTTCAACCAAGGCACTAGTGGCATCTAGAGAAAAGTAAATGCACGGCCCATAAGCACTCGAGCGAGAACTAAGGGGCAGCTAGAGAAAAATAAATGCACCACCACTAGCTCTTGGGTGAGTCACTAACGGCAGCTAGAGGAAAGTAAATGCACGGCACATTTGTGTTTCAACCGAGGCACTAGTGGCATCTAGAGAAAAGTAAATAAATGCATGGCCACTATCTCTCGACTGAGTCATAAATGGCAGCTAGAGAAAAGTAAAGGTGTGAAAGCCCCTGCGCCTAATAACTGTCTTCACCCTCCCCATGCACTACACGTGCTGTATCCACATCACGACCTTCCTAATAACTGCTAAGTCTTTTAGACATCCATAACTATTTAGCAGTTATTTTCTATCGCACGGCATGTGCGCACCGATGGCCTATCGATACGTACGTCCGAGATCTATATGAGACTCGTGACTCGTGATACACAAGTGTCGGGCCAATGAATGCGGCACAAACAAAGGTGGTCCCTTAACTCTAGGCCAAATGCATAAAGTATAATAATTTGCAAGTACAATTTATATTTCTAGAATAAGTAAAAACATGTATGATATTGAGCAAGGAATTAAACAGTAAAGGCAAGGTATCTTGCCTGATAGGGTGCCTGGTGTGCTGCGATGATCAAGGTGGCATGAACTGCGATTTCAGTGCAACAACTATGCAAGGTGACCACGGATGGTGACACGGTCGGTTCCATTGGGTCCAGAAGGGTCAATTTAGTTAGGGTGGACATGAGGTAGTCTCGGACAGGCGAAGGAATAGGAACAATGGGCTTAAATCATGGGATGGAGAGAAGTCGAAGGCAGTCAAATAATATATATTTTTATAATATTTGAAATATAAATTATTAGTCAAAATATGCTTTCAAACAAATACCCAAAAAATCGAAAGTCTTTTAAGGCAAAACTGTAAGTTTTGTCAACATAATATTCTACGCTGAAACCCATATTTTATAAATCAAAAATGTTATAAGCGAAACAAAATACTGTTAAAAAAATTTATTTAAGGCTAAGAAACAAATTCTGTAAAAATAAAATCTTGATAAAATCTATACTTTTATTGATTATTCAAAAATTGAGAAATATTTATAACTATTTAAAATATCGTTTTTACATAATACTTTGAAGAACATAATAGATTTTGATATCCTAATAAATTATTTCAGAGCCAACACCCATAATAAAATTTTAAGTGAAATATATATATATATATAATGGTCTAAAAAGCCAAATCCTAACTTGAAATTCCAATGCTATTTTTTTTTGCTACCCAAATAATTTAAGACTATGTATTAGTAATATAAACAAATTTTAATGTATCTATTAGCAATCAAATAATAATAATAATAATAATAATAATAATGATAAATAATAATAATGATAATGATAGTAAAAATAATAATATTAGCAAAATGTCTATTGTTTGCAAAGAATAGCAAGTTTCAAAATAATTAAAATATCAATATGACAACCCTTTGTTTCCCTTTTCCCGAGAAAACCACACAAACTGACAATAGCAACAATAATAATATGTACTAACAAAAGTATTAATACTCCTAACAAAATACTTAATAATAATAATAATAATAATAATAATAATAATAATAATATTTCAGTTAAAAGTAAAAAAAACAAAAAAAATAAAAACAAAAACAACAAACAGATACTTCTCCTATAGCAGCAGAAACAATACTCATACTTCAGTTAAAAGTAAAAACGAAAGAAAAAAAATAACAAACACACACCCTTCTCCTATAGCAGCAGAACAAAAAAAAATAAAAATGAAGAAGAAGCTCAATAGAAGAGGAGCAGAGAGAGAGAGAGAAAGAAAGCGGAGAGGCGGCGGGAGAGAGGATGAGAGGGAAGCGGGGAGATGTCCGGGGAGAGAGGGAGCGAAAGAGGAAAGGAGCGGAGACCGGCTCGTCGGCGGGCGAAGAAAAGTGGAGGAAGTCGGAGCGCGGTGGAGGGTCGGCGCTCGTCGGCTGCAGAAGGGGAGTCGATGGGACGGGGTTCGACGGCTGTGGTGAGAAAGAAGACGAGGGTTCGGCGGATCTCGGGAATGGTGGATTCGAGCGGGGGTTTTGGGTTTGCGGCGGCGGAAGAGGAGGCTCATGCGGGGGTTGAAACGAGAGGGTTTCAGTGGACTTCGGCCGGCGGAGTGGAGGATCGGGAGGGAGAGGCTCAGATCCGGCAGGGGCGGTCAGGCGTGGCACGCCGAGGAGGCCGCGCGGCTCGTCGAGATCGGGTCGGCCAGGCAAGGGCGGTTCCGGGGGTCGGCAGACTCGGCGCGAGGGAGCAGACGGAGGCCCGACGTGGAGGGGCGCTGCTCCGGCGGTGTTCCCCGCACGTGGTGAGGCAGAGGAGCTCCTGGCACGGCGGTGGCGCGCCGCTCGCGGAGGAGCGGTGACGGTTTCGGGGGCTGGGCTTGGCCGGTCACGAACCCGCGGAGGAGACGATGGCCCGTGCTCGTGGTGGACTCGGCCGAGGCATTAGCACCTACTGCCGTGGGCTGCCGGACGAGACAACGTCGTTGAAGAGACACCGACGCTGTGGAGTGGTGGCGACACATGGAAATGGTCGAGGCGGCGAGGTACGATGACAAGGAGGAGGTTAGGGTTCTGACTTTTCCCCTTTTTCCTTTTCCCTGAGTGTCGGTGGATGGATGTGATGGAGTTGGTGGTTTCGAGGCTGATGGCAGTGGTGGCGGAGTTGTGTTGATAGTCGGGAGTTGGGGCTAGTCGGGAAGTGGCTAGGAACAGGGGTACGGTAGTTGTGTCGGGAAGATGGCGGGGGTGACGGGACTAGTGTTTGCGGATGGTCGTGGAGGCATGGTGGAGCGAAGGAGATGGCGGAGGGCTTGGCCGGGGCTGGTGTCGACAGGGTTGGGATAGGTTTAGAGAATTAGGTATTTAATTTGTCAGGGGTTTTGTGTCCGGTATGTCGGACACGGGAGGTTTGATGTATTTGTACAAAAATAATCTATTGGAGTTGGACACCGACACGATGCACTCTGCGGTAGAAATTTATTTGTGGAGTAATTTGTTATGGATGGAGAATAATGAATTGGAGGAGTACCTGCCTATTTATAGGATGTGGGAATTCCCAATTGGATAAGAATTAAGAAGATTTAAACCCAATGTAGATAATTCAATCTATAATTTAAACTAATTCAATAAATCCAAATTCTAATCAAAATCCAATTTTAAATCTAATTAAATTTACATCCTTGAATTTAAAACCAAATGAGATAATTCTAATTTCAAATATAGATTTTAATTTAGGCTTAATTACACTTTGCTACCCTCAATTATTCCACTTTTTCAACTTGATACCCTAAACTTTTTTTTTTGTAACAAATTGATACCTCAACTATTATTTTTTTTTTCAATTTGATACCTAATTTTTCAAAAAATCCCAAAATGCCCTTATCCCTTCCCTCTTCCCTTCTCTCCTTCCCCCCTCCCCCACTTCGTCCACCCCCACCCTCCCGCTCCACCTTCCCTCCGGCCACCCCCATCCTCTCTTGTATATCCCCCATTGCCAGTTCCGGACGAGCAACCAAAGGAGTCTCATCCAAGAATATTCTTGTCGAAGAGAAGGGCATGACGTAAAGAAATATAGGGATTCGTCTGTTCCTATCCTGCAATTCTCCATTCCCCTTCAGATGCGAATCCCTCCAGTCCATGAAGAGCATCTTGTCCAGATCGAACGAATGTTCTTCGACCTCGGCAAGGATCCCGTAAGCTACCTGGTTTTCGGGATTGTACAGTTTATCGTACTGGACCAAGCACCTCGAGAACCTGGTGGCGTCAAGAACCACGGCGGCCTCGATGGTGATTCCGTTATTGCAAATCAGGAACGACTTCTCCTCCTCGTGGAGCAGGGGTAGCCGGAGTGGAGGAGAGGGGGTAATTTTAAGGTTTGAGCAGGGGTATCTTCGTCCCAAATTTTTTTAGGTATCAACTCGTTACAAAAAAAAAAGTTTAGGGTATCAAGTTAAAAAAGCGAAATAGTTGAGGGTAGCAAAGTGCAATTAAGCCTTTAATTTAATCTATTTAAATAAAACCAAAAATTAAATCAAGATTTAAATGGCCATAATAACTTCCAAAAATATTTTTCAAAATACACATAATAATAATTTCGAAAATAATAAATATTTTTAAATATCTTTTTGAACAATAAAATGTTAATATTAATAAATCTCAAAAATTATATTTTTATTAAAAATAGACCAATAAATAATTACGAAATATATGTATGCAAAATATTCTTTACATAACTATGCCTTTTTAGTATACAAAATATTATTTTATTTTTAATAACTTTTAGAAATGACGTAAGAACATCAAGCTTAGAAATGATAGCAAAACTAATTATTATATTATTTGAAACTATAAAAATAGAATAAAATATTTTTCTAAAATATGTACGCTCGCACATATTCGCACTCGTCGAGCAAATTTGAAAAACAAACTTTCGCACACGACGTACAATACGACTACGTGACGTACAATACAAAATTTTAAATCAGCACCAAAATCGAAAAAAAATATAGTAGAAATTTAGGGGTTTTACAGCTCGGAAGGGAATGCTCCCCACACCAAGGACTGGGTGCGCTATCTCTTCCCAACGGATGCCTCAGGTCAAGTTACTTCCCGATGTCCTCGGTCCCGGGAGGTAGTTAAAGCCTTAGTGTCGTCAGCTAAGAGGGTGGTCACTACTAGCGACAGATTCGGGAGTCAGACCGACTCTTTTGGTTATTTTTATCAATATACCCAAGAGTTGTCAGAGAAGGCGCTCCTGGCAGGATTCTTGATGATATGGCTGCAAAATTGTGTAGTCTCGGGAGGAGCAGGTTCTATCGAGAGGCTCAGTCGTAATTTCATCCTTCCGGCTGTGAAGTTAGTTTTGCGAGTCCGGCTATCTCTCCTCCCGGCCATGGTGTACAGCTGTCACTACCATAATTCTAGTTTGAGGTTATTTTTGTCATTTTTAAATTATTTGAAATTAATATATATTATTAGGAATTTTTAAATAATTTAATTGAATGATGTGATTTAAATACTAATATAATTATTGCCTTGTGATTTTGGTTAGCCTAACCTAGATTGGACCTAACCTAGATGGGTCATAACTAACTTAGTGAGCCACTTTGAGAATTAGATGGTTTGGTTAAGGGGTTAAGTCAAGTTTAGTTATGGTTAAGTGATTTGCAAGAAACTAGGATAGAACCCTTTGTTCTATGCCATCTATTTCCCTTGATTCATTTCTAGCCATAGGATGAAACCTAAAAACCCTAACCCTAACTTTTATGACCAGCCAAGACCCCCCTTACCTATATAATATCTCTATGGGGATTTGTGCCTCTTTCTTTATTAGTTCTTCATTTTCTTAAGGAAATAGGTAAGCCTTCATTAAATTCTTTCCTAGTTTAATCAATAGGACTCCTTTTTGATTGGGATTTCTTCCATTATGATCTAATCAATGTTCTCTTGCTGGTGGTGGAGTCCAATCACAGATTTGAATCGATTTGATTGATTTGGTGGCTTGTGGAGATTCCCTCTTTGAAGAGCTTTTTGTGTTGAAGAACACCCATAGGTACATTCTATTCCACCCATTAAAACTAGGTTTAAATTGTATATTCATCTAGCCCTAGGTGTCCTGGTTCTGTAAGTATAGGATTTTCCAAGTTTTATGTCCTGTACGTGTCCGTATCGGACACGTATCAGTGACAGGCACAGGTGTTCGACGAAATGCCACAAAGGGTATTTCGTTCGAGTTTTCAAATTGTGTTTGAATGGAAATTCTCATTTTGATGTCGCTTACACGATTGTGATCTACTGGGGTGGTTTTGAGTCGTGTTCGAGTCACAATGGACTCACGGACACGGTCGTGCGTGCCTGGGCGCACTGTCCTGCTACCCGCAGGGTCGTGCGACCCGTACAGGACACGTGGGCGCGTGCCATTGGACGTGGAGCTTGGGGCAGTGTTTGACACGATACTTGTCACCCCCAGCTTCCAGAAACAGGGGTATTTTTTGTCATTTTTGACTTTTAACGATTTTTGAAAATTTTTATTTATTTATTGTATTATTTTGGGGTTATTTGAATCGGGTTCGAATTTTAACTCATTCCGACTTGTTTTGACTTGTTTCGGAAACCCGGGATAGTGTTGACCTTAGCGGGCCCACACACTAGTTAGCCATGGCCCAAATGTTAGTATTTTAGTTAGAGACTAGACTAATTATTTTTGGTTAGTACTAAATTGGATTAGTGGTTTTTGGTTTGACTAAACTACCCCCAAACCCTAAGCCAACTTGTATTGAACTAATAAACCAATAGAGGGGCAAACTTGTAATTAGTGAAAAGGGGGATTAGAGCCTTTGTGGCCGGCCACATGTAGGTGGGGAGGAGAGAGAAACACCATCTTTTATTCTCATCCACTTTCTTCTTCTTCTCCAAGGGTTTCTTCCATTTTCTTGAGAGCTCCACCATAGTTTCCATCTCCAATAGGTAAATCCCTTCTCTAAATTTGTTTTCCATTTCATGTAGAATGGTTAGGAACCCATAGAAATGTTTTCCATGGTTGTGTCTCCATTAGAGTCCATTTTGTGTCCATTTGGACATTTGTAGAGGTGTCCAATATGTAGGATCGTGTCCAAGTGGGAAAACCCCCTATTTGGACACATGAATATTGTTTGTGCATTTATTTTGGTGTTTCTAATATTTATTCCAGATTTTTCAATGTATTTAGAATGTGTTTTTCCATGTATCATAATGTATCCTTTTATCATAATCTATATGAATATATATATGGTTATATATATCTTTATATATATATACACATATATATATATATATATATATATATATATATATATATATATATATATATATATATATATATATATATATATATAATATATATAAAAAATATATATATATATATAATATATATATATATATATATATATATATAATATATATAAAAATATATATATATATATAATATATATATAATATATATATATATATATATATATATATGGTTATATATATATGGATATATTTATGTGGTGTGTGGCTTGGTGTTGTTTGGGAGAGGGGCCATGTAGTGGTCGGCCATGGGTGTGTGTGTTGTGTTGATAGAGGGGAGTGAGGGAGAGGTGTTTGATATTATGTTTGAGTGTGAGAGAGTATGTGTATTTGTGTGTGTGTTTGTGGGTGAGATAGAGGAGAGTTTGTGAGGTGTTTGAGAGTGTTTGGAGGGAGGGAAACCACCCAAACCACTGTCCAAATAACCCAACCTGCTGTCCATAACACCCCCCCATTTACCCCATCAAAACTACCTCATGGCTATCATTATATATCCAAACATAGCCCTCTACATCCCCACAATGGCTGTCCTAAAAGCCAACTATAAACCCCCACTAAACAGTCTTGTTTTGCCATGTATGGCTATTTTTAAACCAATGTACTGCTGTCCAAATCCCCCCTAATCACTGTCCATAACAGCCCTATAACCCCATAAAATTGCAGCCATATACCCCTCTAACAGTCCCATATTTGTGGCTGTCCATACCACATCAAACCCCCACATTTCCCTTCCAAAAAACTATCATGTTTTCACCATATATTGGCTGCCCCTTAGAGCCTATTGGTTGTCCCATTTTACCCCATCAAAACCATCCCATGGATGTCCCCCTTGCCACAAAATCAGTCCACACTTCACTTGAAATCAGTCCTAAAATTACCTTTGTGTGTGTATGGGTATTGGTGAGTTGTGTGTGTTTGTGTGAGAGCATAGGAGTGTAGTTGGTAACCTACATGATAGCCTATTGTCTAAACAAATAGGAAACCTATAGGAGAAGCCTATGAGTGTGAGAAATATCATGTGAGTGTTGTGTGTGAGTGAGTGGTATGGGAGTGTGATAGTGTTAAGGGTAAATTCATGATATATGATAGGTAATAGGGTAAATCAATACCCCGTATCCTAGCATAGCCTAGATACCTAGGATACCCATTATTCTTGGTAGGTAAACCCTAGATAGGTTGATATCTAGCTATCCTAAGGAGTCTAGGTTAGTACCATGGGTATTTGCAAGGTTTCCTTGGGATTGGACAAGGTATTGGGATTTACCTTGGTAGTGTATTGTTAGTTTACCTAGAAAATAGGGTATTAGTGTTAGGAGCCTAAGATAGAGTTGGAACCCGATTCCCTTGGTTGGTAATGATCAAATATGGTGCTCATAGACTAGTTTTGACGTCGGTTGAGCTTTTTGACCAAAAGTCAACCGAGAGTCAAACTTAGCCTTTAAGCGACTCGATTTGACCGAAACCAACCCAGAGTTGACCAGTTGACTGAAAATCAACTGTTAGTCAACATTTGACTTATTTGACCTAAGGTTGACCCGGGGTTGACTCCGTGTTGACCAGAGTTGACTTTTTGACCAAAAGTCAACTGTAAGTCAACCCTTGAACCAGATTGACCTAGTTTGACTTGGATTGACTCCCAGTGACCTAGTGTGACCTAGTATTAACCAGCATGACCTAGTGTGACTCAGTCTGACCTAGATTGACCTAGTTTTGACTTAGACTTGCATTCATGACTTGAATCAGATTTTTTTTCAGTATTTAGCCATGTTTGACTCATAGTATCTTATTTTAGGTCTGTGATCACTCTGAGCGTCTGTTCACCCTATCAGCTCAGGACCACAGGCGAGTACATTCACTGATAGTTTTTATTGTCTTGATATCTGCTATATCCGATTCAGTCGTAGTGTCTTACTTGATTTCCAGACACGATATTTCATGGACTAGTATATGTCGGATCCTATCATGAGATGTTGTTCCCGGATTACTTGGTATATTGGTACATGACTCGATTTATTACTTGTACTTGTATAGACATGGACTTGGGAGTGGGCTGATCACCTGCTTTTAAATCTCGTTTCATGACGTGTTATGATCGGATCTTTTATACTATTCGGGGATGGGGAGTTATTAGTGGTTGTGTGATCAAAATACCCACTTGTTGTTTCACACTTGTACTCGACACTTGTCCATAGCTACTTGTTCACAACTTTCCATGGTGACCGGCCTTATCTTTACACTTGTTGTTTCACACTTGTTATTTGTTCGTAGCCGGTCGGATGGAAGGTCTGAATATGTTTTTTCCAAGCCGATCACATGACGCACTAATAATTCAAGGCACCTTTTATATTTATCATCTGTGGTGACTAAGTTCTGTTCGAGAGAAGGGTTACAGCCCCAGTCCTTGTTTGGTTTAGGGGTTGTAACTCGGCTTCCGAATAGTTCCCAAGTCGCCCTATATACATTTATATCGTCGTCCTTTTCAGTACTCACACCATAATATATATATATATATATATATATATATATATATATATATATATATATATATATATATATATATATATATCCAGTTGATTTTGTCTTGTATTTCATTACACTGTCTCTTATAGAATTTATCAATTCATATGGAACTGCTGTTGGTGTTTGTACTTGCTCATTTTTCTGACAGGATACCGTTGACAAATTTTATAGATGATTCAGATACTGGTTGCCCGACCTACTATAGGGTTGAGTCTGATGGATTAGAGTTAGACCGTGGCTTATTGGTAGAGCCACTAGACTTTGCTCACCCTGAGTAGTAATGCTAGTTAGGTTTGCCTGGCCTATGAGCCAGCTAGCACTGTCAGTTGTAGTATCTATTATATATATTTTCTGAGACTGGATGTTTGTGTATAGCTCTGACTTGTGGATCTTGGACTCATTTCCTGTTTTATCTATCTTATTTTCCTTTCCATGCTATCTACCTTAGATTGATATATGTGATTGAGACTGTATTGCTATGTCACCTCCATTTGGAGTGTATATACTGTACAGGTACATTTATCTGTTTTAGTCATAGTATTTATAGACCCTATATACAGCGTTTTACCGCCGATACTGCGGCGTAGGCTGGACGTAACCACGTACTCGTACCCCTCTTCAGGGTGCGGATCATGACAATACTCCCCAAGTCTCGTTTCACTTGGTGGCGTGTCGTGTACGTACGGACACGTGCACGGGCCAACCGAGATCGTGCAGTCTCGTGTGCGCATGTGTTTTGGTTTGGACACATCCGTGTCTGGTTTCTGGACACGAATTTGATTGTAGGACACAAACACAATGTTGTTATTAATTACCAATCCTTTTCATGAATTATTAGATGAGATTTCATAGTCGAATGGGAATCCCCTATTTTTTTTGATACTGCCATGTATCAGTGTTATGTTTCATTATTTTTTTTCCTAATTCGATTTGCCTAAATGATTAATATCATGTATATTGTTATGGGTTAATGTCTGTGCATTAGAATACATGGTTAGATTGTAGACATCATTCTTGTGTATGATAATAATGGATGGGAGTACGAATTTTAGTGAGGCCTGTGTTCACTGATATATTTTTTCCTTCAAACCAAAATGATTCAATCCCAGTTTCTTGATAACTTACACCTATTTATACATGTTAGATAGGAATTATGTGTTGGTTCATGTGGGGGTATCATTTGGGTTTTGAATGCTAATTATAGCTCTTTGAAAACCTGAGTAATTGATTAGTTGATAGCTGTTTTATTTTCTGTTAATAGATTCACTGAGTAAACCTGTTAACTGTTTAGAAAACCTGAGATTAATGAAATTCCTGAAAACTTTTCCTTGTTGCCATTCTCCTGAGAATGTAGCCTAAATGGTGATTCCCTGTTTTGAATTGATTCTTGATTAATTGACTGATCTGTACTTACATGAAACCTGAGAGAGAACTATGAAATTCCTGATGTTGTGAACTCAAAGAACTGAGTTCATGCAACCTGAATTAGTGTAGGTTTCAATAATTGATTTCCTTCCTTCCTGTCACATGTTCAGCCTGCATGAGATTGTATACATACATACATTGTTGTGAAATTGAATTGGGTTATCTACTTATTGTATTACCTGTCACATTTTCTGAGAAAACATGTTCAGTCACATTCCGACACACTGTTATACACTGCCTACATTCCTTAATACACACTGTATACATGTCCTACACATATACAAATCTGAGAATACTATTTGGTTTTCTTTCCTCTTGCTAACTGAACTTGCCAAACCTGAGTTGACGCAAACTGGGCATGTTCCCCATTGTCACTGTCAATGGCATTTTCTGAGAATTAGTTTCTATTCCATTTTGCACTGTCACATACTACACACCCACACATACACACAACACTGGATTTCTGTACACAGAATCCTGGCACACACACACTCATATCCTGTCACACACAGGTTCATCAAGTACACACATATGTCTTCCTTCTAGCACACACACACACATTCATCATGTACACACACACACCAGGGTCCTGTCACACATGGACAGCCCTCTCTCTCTTACTCACTCTCTATTATCTATCCCTCTCTATGTATCCTATTCCTATGTAATATATGTATATATGTAATGTAGGTATATATGTAATGTATACTTAATATATGTATCTATATATATATGATATAAGTTGTGTATTATATATAGGTATCTAGTATAGATATACACAATGGGTGTATAGGTTATATTAGAATATATACTTGTATCATATAAAATGTGTGTGTGTATATATATATATATATATATATATATATATATATATATATATATATATATATATATATATATATATATAATGTGTATATATATATATTATGGTTGTGTAATATATATACATGTGTCATGTATTAGATATAGGTAATGTCAGGTTGTCATGAATTATGATTGGCTAATAGGCATGATATAGCCTATAGCCTATGGTGTGTCAGTTAGACTAGTTAAGCCTAGTTAGACTTGCTAGACCTAAGTTTGACTCCTTGGTTGACCAGGGTTGACCAAGAGTTGACTTTGACCTAGTTTGACCTATACTCAAGTAGAATGCATTGTAGGGCTTCATTTTATCATTTTAGACTTATTGTGACTTGTACTGTTCTGATTAGGAGCCAGACACCACTCCTCGGACAGTATATTCATCTTGGACATTCAGATAGCAGGCGAGTACATTCTCTGATCATTTCATATCATGTTTAGGATTATATTTCCTGTTTTAGACTATCTTACTTGATGCTGACACGTTGGAACACGGATTGGTACTATATGGATCCCTTCATGAGATGTTATCCTTCTCGGGAGCATCAGATACTTTTGTCTCATGTGTGTTTCACTTACATCACGTATCTCATGCTTCTATTATCATGAATCTTCGGGAATCAGCTAGTGACTCATGTACCCTCGTGATCACCGAGCCTTCACGAATCAATTCATGAATCATTCTTTTTGGGCAACGTAGTATAATCATGAATCTTAACGTAACTTGAATGGATCCTTGTGTATTGATTGGGGATAGGGAAGTATAAATGAACATGTGAATAAATCCAAGTAGTGTAATCATGAATGAATTCCCTGTAGTGTAATCATGAATCAGTCCTTAGCCATTCACATGTTTATGCAGTACTCTGAATCACTAGCACTGTCTCTCTTTATATATATCATAGATATTTACTTACAGTCTCTCTCTTACATTATGCTATTCTTTAGTTCCTGTATTTTATTCTCTAGCATGATTATATTTCTTTTTCCTATTATGACTTGTTGAGATGTATTGTGCTCGCTCCTGTCCTGACTGGACCTGTTAAAATATTACAGAGGATGAGGACGAGGCTGGCTGCCCTACCTATTACGGGGCTACTTTAGATGACAGTTGTGACTTGGACCAGCAGCCGGACCCTATAGCTGTGGATGGCACTCTTCTAGACTAGGATGCTTATTTACTTTACTCTATGGATGATTGTATATATTGATCTTGGGATTTGTGATGTATTAGACACTTAGACTCTCTGATTGTACTTGGGGTTTCTTTCCTTTTCAGCAGTTCCATTTAACTATCTATCTACTATTTTTATCATCTGTATTTCCTTGAGTTCTATATCATATCGTGCTTCTTCTTCCTTAGTTGTGATTGGGTTTACTTTTATCATGTCACCCCCATTCAGGGAGTATAAACTGTTTAGAATTTATATTGTTAGATGTTGTGACCTAGGACAACGTTCTACCGTCGATACTGCGGCGTAGGCTGGACGTACCCACATCTCGTGCCCTTACTCTAGGGTGCGGGTCGTGACACATTTTTAGTGGTGGCCCATGCAGGTCTAGATTAGAAGTGTAGTGGTATTCGAACTAGAATATCACTGCAGCCTGCAGTAGAATTAGGAAAGAAAAAATTTGAGGTACTCGATCACATTAGGAAAAAAAATTTTATTGCCATCTAAATCCTTATTTCAGCTGATCATTTGAATTTTAATTGTCCGCCTTGTTATAATCGCTTCTTTCTCAGAAATTGATACTCTTGTTTGTCAATCTTCAGGATGGTAGAGACTCGATCGCAGCGTACCATTCATGAGGATGCTATGGAGGGGACTGCTACCTCTCAGCCAGTACGGCGGGGCCAGGGGACTGTAGCTCCTGCCACCTCTGCTCGAATTGAGACCCCGGCAGCAGCAGCAGGGGGTATGCTTCCACCGGCTCGGAGGCAGGACCCAGTCATCCCAGAGGATCCTTTCCAGCAGCCGCATGCAGGGACAGTAGACGCAGTGCAGCTGCAAGCCTTCTTTCGGCAGTACATAGAGGGTCATCAGATCCAGCAGCAGAGGCACACGACAGAGCTCAGCAGAGGCATTGAGCTGGCAGTGACGGCAGTGGAGAGAGTCGTAGCTCAGCCAACAGCAGTCCAGCAGCCGCACCAGCCATAGGAGAATGGCATCCAGGACTTCCAGAAGATGCACCCGAGAGACTTTCGAGGGACAGAGGGGATCCTGTATGCCTATGAGTGGATCGAGCATATGGAGGAGATCTTAAGGCTGGCAGAAATTTTGACGAGGCTCCAGATAGAGGCAGCGGCTAGTATAATGTAGGATCTGGTCCGTACATGGTACCAGACTGACCCGAGGGTCGGCACAGCAGGACAAACTTGGGCAGCATTCAAGAAGCTGTTCAAAGAGAAGTTCTTTCCAGACGCAGCACTGGGAGCCCTCGAGACTCAGTTTGAGGCCCTGGTCCAGGGGAGCCAGTCCGTGGAGGAGTACACATGAGAGTTCTGCCGCCTGAGCATATTTAAGGAGGACCTGTCGGAGACGACGAAGGCCCGGAGGTTCCGAAAGGGCTTGGTAAAGGAGGTCAAGTCCTACACCAAGAACGCCCGCAGTGCTACATTTGAGGAGATCCTAGTGGACGCACTAGCTGCAGAGGATGATCTTGAGCTTAGGCTCAAGAGGGGGCGAGACTCCCAGGGAGGCAGCAGTAGCGGAGGACCAGCAAAGAGGCCGTACTTTCAGCAGCAGCACCACCAGCAGCAGAGGTTCCAGCCGCAGCAGTTTCAGCAGCCGAGGTATCAGCCAGTACAGCCTTAGCCACAGAGAGTGTAGCAGCAGGCACCGAGGCAGCAGGCCACCCCCTGTACTTATTGTAAGAAGCCAGGACACGGGTGGAACGAGTATAGGAAGAGGCTAGGCAGTGCCTACTCTGTGGGGCAGCAGACTATCAGCTAAGGGAGTGCCCTATGTTCTCGGAACGGGAAGGAACAGGAGCAGGAGCAGGAGCCAAGGCTCCAGGGGACCGCAGATGGGACCGTTGCCGACTCAGCAGCAGCAATTTGTGCAGCACCAACATCAGGCCAGGGGAGGTCAGCAGGGGCGAGCTTTCGCCATGGCAGCTGAAGATGCTGAGGCGATAGGAGAGCTGATCACAGGTTTGGTTTTTCTTGATTCCAGTCCAGCTTTTGCATTATTCGATTCCGGTACTCGCATAGTTTCATATTAGTTTCTTTTGCGGTTAGACACGGTATCATAGCTGAATCGTTGCCTAGGACTTACAAGATCACGACCGGGGGTGGCATTATCCTTGTACATGATGTTTGTAAGGGTCGGAGAGTTATTTTGGGAGGCCGTGAGTTGGAGGTGAGCTTGCTCGTAATGCCATTGCCGAACTACGATATAGTACTCGGCATGGATTGGTTGAGCAGGTACCACGCCAGCATTGATTGCAGAGGGGGTAGAGTTCTCTTCAGAGCGTCGGAGGAGCCAGAGTTCGAGTACTCCAGACGTCAGACGGAGCAGAGCAGCGAAGTTTTCTGTGGAGTCTCGATTGAGGAGCAGACGATTCTACACCCCTTGATAGCAGAGTATATGGATGTTTTCCGAAAGGAGTTGCCGGGATTGCCACCAGACAGAGACATAGAGTTCTTGATAGACTTGGTTCCAGGAGCGGAACCCATCTCTCAGCATGTCTATCGGGTAAACAATAGTGAGCGGGTGGAGCTAAAGAAGTAAGTGGATGAGCTGCAGGACAAAGGCTTCATCCGCTCGAGTTCGTCGCCATGGGGTACACCAGTGTTGTTTGTGCCGAAAAAGGATGGGTCAGTACGGATGTGTATTGACTACAGGGCACTCAACAACCTCACGATCAAGAACAGATACCCACTGCCGCAGATCGATGATCTCTTTGATCAGTTGAGCGGAGCTCGGGTATTTTCCAAGATTGATCTGAGGTCGGGATATCACCAGGTGAAGGTGAAGAGGGATGATATTCCCAAGACCGCTTTCAGGACGCGGTACGGGCAGTTTGAGTTTTTGGTTATGCCGCTTGGGCTAACCAATGCACCAGCAGTGTTTATGAACCTAATGAACAAGGTGTTCCAATAGTATCTGGATCAGTTTATGGTGGTGTTCAAAGACGACATCTTAATATATTGTAAGACTGAGGAGGAGCACGAGGAGCACCTACGGATAGTGCTGGAGATTCTCAGGAGGGAGCAGCTTTATGGAAAACTCTCCAAGTGTGAGTTTTTTTTGGACCGGGTGGACTTCTTGGGGCACGTTGTGACTGGAGATGGTATCTCAGTTAACCCCAAGAAGATTGTAGCAGTTGAGGCATGGGCAGCGCCGACTTCAGTTGCAGAGATCAGGAGTTTTCTGGGGCTGGCAGGATATTATCGGAGATTTGTGCAGGATTTCTCCAGGGTTACAGAGCCGTTGACACGGTTGACCCGGAAGGATGCTAAGTATATTTGGTCAGAGGAGTGTCAGGCAGCTTTTGATGAGTTGAAGAAGCGGCTTACGACAGCTCCGATTCTGACATTGCCTTCAGGATCAGGTGGTTTTACTATTTATAGTGACGCTTCAGGAAAGGGGCTGGGTTGTGTCTTACAGCAGCATGGGAAGGTGATTGCCTATGCTTCCAGGCAATTACGTCCCCATGAGAAGAACTACCCTACCCACGACCTGGAGCTGGCAGCGGTGATTTTTGCTTTGAAGTTGTGGAAGCATTATCTGTATGGGAAGAGGGTGGAGATCTTTACAGATCACAAGAGCTTAAAGTATGTGTTCACTCAGAAGGAGTTGAACATGAGGCAGCACAGATGGATAGAGTTGATGAAGGATTTTGACATCCTACTTCAGTATCACCCAGAGAAGGCCAACGTGGTTGCCGATGCCTTGAGTAGGTATCCGACAGCCATGTGTATCACTATGGATCGGCACTTGCTTACAGATTTATAGAGCCTTGGGATTGAGGTGATCGTGCCTGAGGTACAGATGCAATTATAGGGGATGCAGATTCAGTCGAAATTAGTGGAGAGGATCAAGTCGGCACAGTTTGAGGACGTTGCTCTGTGGTGTCTCCAAGAGCAGGTTCGAGCAGGATTGTTGGAGGGCGAGTTTTTTCTTGCAGATGATGGTGCCTTGAGGCACAGTTCCAGATTATGTGTGCCCAGCGAAGATCTCAGGGAGCAGGTTATGCAGGAGGCCCACAGATCTCAGTACTCCATACACCCTGGTGCCAACAAGATGTACCGAGATCTGAAGGAACATGTTTGGTGGTCCGGGATGAAGCGAAAGGTGGCTCGCTTCGTAGCTAGGTGCTTGGTCTGTCAGCAGGTCAAGGCAGAGAGGCAGAGGCCCGGTAGATTATTATAGCCGCTGCCCATTCTCGAGTAGAAATAGGAGCATATCACTATAGACTTCGTATCAGGATTGCCGCGTACACCAGGATAAAAAGACGCAATTTGGGTCATCGTTGACAGGTTGACCAAATCGGCCCACTTCTTGCCATTCAAGGTGGGTACGTCTACAGAGAGGCTTGCGGAGATGTATATACGGTAGATAGTCAGGATTCGCAGAGTTCCGGTCAGCATCATCTCAGATCGAGATAGTCGCTTTACTTCCCATTTCTGGAGGAGTCTGCAGACTAGCTTGGGCACTCAGCTCAAGTTTAGTACCACATACCACCCCCAGACGGACGGACAGTCAGAGAGGACTATTCAGACACTTGAGGATATGCTGCGGACATACGTCTTAGACTTTGGAGGCTCCTGGGAGGATCATCTTCATTTGGTGGAGCTTGCTTACAACAACAGCTTCCAGGCCAGCATTGAGATATCACCTTTCGAGGCTCTGTACGGACGTAGGTGTCGTACACCCTTATCTTGGGATGATGTTGGTGAGCGAGCTTTACTGGGGCCAGAGATGGTTGTTGACGCAGCCAAGAAGGTGAAGCTCATCAGGGACAGACTTTGTGTGGTGCAAGACAGACATCGGCATTGGGCCGATAGCCACCGGAGGCCCTGGGACTTTGAGGTACAGATTAGAGTAGGATTAGATTAGGTTTGATGTTTGTGTTTTATTGATCATGTTTGTTTATCATAGTTAATTTGAGACCTTGCTTGTGTTTAGGTCGGAGATATGGTTTTTCTACGAATATCTCCGACTCGTGGTACGATACATTTTGGTGGAGGTAGAAAGCTTAGCCCGCGCTTCATCGGCCCTTTCGTTATCAGCGGGAGAGTCGGCGATGTGGCTTACAGGCTAGACTTGCCACCTGTACTTGTGGTGGTCCACAACGTATTCCACGTATCACAGTTGAGACGGTACGTGGCTGACCCTAGCCATGTGCTTGATTATTCGGAGATTGAGGTCGGACATACTCTCAGTTATCTAGAGCAGCCTGTGGAGATTCTGGATCGCCGGGAGAAGGTTCTGAGGAACCTGGTAATACCCTTGGTTCGCGTCCATGGATGCATCAATCTCCAGAAGAGTCTACCTGGGAGCGGGAGGATGAGATGCGCGAGCGATACCCATATCTTTTTGGACCGTGAGGTATACTTTCTATCCTTCTCACCAGTTGCATTTCGCCTTTCAATTTCGAGGACGAAATTCTTTTAAGGAGAGTAGATTTGTCACTACCACAATTCTAGTTTGAGGGTATTTTTGTCATTTTTGAATTATTTGAAATTAATATATATTATTAGGAATTTTTAAATTATTTAATTGAATGATGTGATTTAAATACTAATATAATTATTGCCTTGTGATTTTGGTTAGCCTAACCTAGATTGGACCTAACCTAGATGGGTCATAACTAACTTAGTGAGCCACTTTGAGAATTAGATGGTTTGGTTAAGGGGTTAAGTCAAGTTTAGTTATGGTTAAGTGATTTGCAAAAAACTAGGATAGAACCCTTTGTTCTAGGCCATCTATTTCCCTTGATTCATTCCTAGCCATAGGATGAAACCTTAAAACCCTAACCCTAACTATTATGACCAGCCAAGACCCCCCCTTACCTATATAATGTCTCTATGGGGATTTGTGCCTCTTTCTTTATTAGTTCTTCATTTTCTTAAGGAAATAGGTAAGGCTTCATTAAATTCCTTCCTAGTTTAATCAATAGGACTCCTTTTTGATTGAGATTTCTTCCATTATGATCTAATCAATGTTCTCTAACTGATGGTGGAGTCCAATCACATATTTGAATCGATTTGATTGATTTGGTGGCTTGTGGAGATTCCCTCTTTGAAGAGCTTTTTGTGTTGAAGAACACCCATAGGTATATTATATTCCACCCATTAAAACTAGGTTTAAATTGCATATTCATCAAGCCCTAGGTGTCCTGGTTTTGTAGGTATAGGATTTTCTAAGTTTCGTGTCCTGTACGTGTCCGTATCGGACACGTATCAGTGACAGGCGCAGGTGTTCAACGAAATGCCATAAAGGGCATTTTGTTCGAGTTTTCAAATTATGTTTGAATGAAAATTCTCATTTGGATGTCGCTTACACGATAGTGATCTACTGGGGTGGTTTTGAGTCGTGTCCGAGTTACAATGGACTCACGAACACGGTCGCGCACGCCTGGGCGCACTGTCCTGCTACCCGTATGGTCGTACGACCCGTACAGGACACGTGGGCACGTGCCATTGGACGTGGAGCTTAGGGCAGTGTCTGACAGGACACTCCCCAAGTCTCGTGTCACTTGGTGGCGTGTCGTGTGCGTGCGGACACATGCACGGACCAATCGAGATCGTGCAGTCTCGTGTGTGCGTGTGTTTTGATTTGGACACATCCGTGTCTGGTTTCTGGACACGAATTTGATTGTAGGACACAAACACAATGTTGTTATTAATCACCAACCCTTTTCATGAATTATTAGATGAGATTTCATAGTTGAATGGGAATCCCCCATTTTTTCTGATACTGCCATGTATCAGTGTTATGTTTCATTGTTTTTTTCCTAATTCGATTTGCCTAAATGATTAATATCATGTATATTGTTATGGGTTAATGTCTGTGTATTATAATACATGGTTTGATTGTAGAAATCATTCTTGTGTAGGATAATGATGGATGGGAGTTCGAATTTCAGTGAGGCTTGTGTTCACTGATATATTTTTCCCTTCAAACCAAAATGATTCAATCCCAGTTTCTTGATAACTTACACCTATTTATAGATGTTATATAGGAATTATGTGTTGGTTCATGTGGGGGTATCATTTGGGTATTGAATGCTAATTATAGCTCTTTGAAAACCTGAATAATTGATTAGTTGATAGCTGTTTTATTTTTTGTTAATAGATTCACTGAGTAAACCTGTTAACTGTTTAGAAAACCTGAGATTAATGAAATTTCTGAAAACTTTTCCTTGTTGCCATTCTCCTGAGAATGTAGCCTAAATGGTGATTCCCTATTTTGAATTGAATCTTGATTAATTGACTGATCTGTACTTACATGAAACCTGAGAGAGAACTATGAAATTCCTGATGTTGTGAACTCAAAGAACTGAGTTCATGCAACCTGAATTAGTGTAGGTTTCAATAATTGATTTCCTTCCTTCCTATCACATGTTCAGCCTGCATGAGATTGTATACATACACACATTGTTGTGAAACTGAATTGGGTTTCCTACTTATTGCATTACCTGTCACATTTTCTGAGAACACATGTTCAGTCACATTCCTGCACACTGTTATACACTTCCTACATTCCTTAATACACACTGCATACATGTCCTACACATATACAAATCTGAGAATACTATTTGGTTTCCTTTCCTCTTGCTAACTGAACTTGCCAAACCTGAGTTGATGCAAACCTGGGCATGTTGGCATTTCCTGAGAATTGGTTTCTATTCCATTTTGCACTGTCACATACTACACACCCACACATACACACAACACTGGATTTCTATACACAGAATCCTGGCACAGACACACTCATATCCTGTCACACACAGGTTCATCAAGTACACACATATGTCTTCCCTCTAGCACACACACACATTCATCATGTACACACACACACCAGGGTCCTGTCACACATGGACAGCCCTCTCTCTCTCACTCACTCTCTATTATCTATCCCTCTCTATGTATCCTATTCCTATGTAATATATGTATATATGTAATGTAGGTATATATGTAATGTATACTTAATATATGTATCTATATATATATGATATAAGTTGTGTATTATATATAGGTATCTAGTATAGATATACACAATGGATGTATAGGTTATATTAGAATATATACTAGTATCATATAAAATGTGTGTATATATATATATATATATATATATATATATATATATATATATATATATATATAATGGTTGTGTAATATATATACATGTGTCATGTATTAGATATAGGTAATGTCAGGTTGTCATGAATTATGATTGTCTAATAGGCATGATATAGCCTATAGCCTATGGTGCGTCAGTTAGACTAGTTAAGCCTAGTTAGACTTGCTAGACCTAGGTTTGACTTTTTGGTTGACCAGGGTTTACCAAGAGTTGACTTTGACCTAGTTTGACCTAGACTCATGTAGAATGCATAGTAGGGCTTCATTTTATCATTTTAGACTTATTGTGACTTGTACTGTTATGATTAGGAGCCAGACACCACTCCTCGGACAGTATATTCATCTTAGATATTCAGATAGCAGGCGAGTACATTCTCTGATCATTTCATATCATGTTTAGGATTATATTTCCTGCTTTAGACTATCTTACTTGATGCTAACACGTTAGAACATGGATTGGTACTATATGGATCCCTTCATGAGATGTTATCCTTCTCGGGAGCATCAGATACTTTTGTCTCATGTGTGTTTCACTTACATCACGTATCTCATGCTTCTATTATCATGAATCTTCGGGAATCAGCTAGTGACTCATGTACCCTCATGATCACCGAGCCTTCACGAATCAATTCATGAATCACCCTTTTTGGACAACGTAGTATAATCATGAATCTTAACGTAACTTGAATGGATCCTTGTGTATTGATTGGGGATGGGGGAGTATAAATGAACATGTGAATAAATCCAAGTAGTGTAATCATGAATCAATTCTCTGTAGTGTAATCATGAATCAGTCCTTAGCCATTCACATGTTTATGCAGTACTCTGAATCACTAGCACTGTCTCTCTTTATATATATCATAGATATTTACTTACAGTCTCTCTCTTACATTATGCTATTCTTCAGTTCCTGTATTTTATTCTCTGGCATGATTATATTTCTTTTTCCTATTATGACTTGTTGAGATGTATTGTGCTCGCTCCTGTCCTGACTGTACCTGTTGAAATATTATAGAGGATGAGGACGAGGCTGGCTGCCCTACCTATTACGGGGCTACTTTAGATGACAGTTGTGACTTGGACCAGCAGCCGGACCCTATAGCTGTGGATGACACTCTTCTAGACTAGGATGCTTATTTACTTTACTCTATGGATGACTGTATATATTGATCTTGGGATTTGTGATTTATTAGACACTTAGACTCTCTAATTGTACTTGGGGCTTCCTTCCTTTTCAGCAGTTCCATTTAACTATATATCTACTATTTTTATCATCTGTATTTCCTTGAGTTCTATATCATATCGTGCTTCTTCTTCCTTAGTTGTGATTGGGTTTACTTTTATCATGTCACCCCCATTCGGGGAGTATAAACTGTTTAGAATTTATATTGTTAGATGTTGTGACCTGGGACAGCGTTCTATCGTCGACACTGTGGCGTAGGCTGGACGTACACACGTCTCGTGCCCTTACTCTAAGGTAGGGGTCGTGACAGCAGCATACATCGTGGCCTTCGTACTTTCACATCCAAGGTCATCGCCCGCGATATGACCAAAGATTTCGAACGGACTGAGCTACCCTATCATTATTTGATGGGGTGGCTGTTGATGCATTATCCGTCCTTGATGAGGCCGGGCTCTGGAGACGACGTAACTGATGACGACACTTTTATCTTCCGCTATCATAATGAGTCTTGGGAATTCGAGACCATGCGTGCTTATCGGATGGCACTAGCGAGGGCGGACATGTAGAACATTTTCGTATCTGTCCCTCGTTTTACTGATAAGAATGTAGCGGCTGTCCATCTCGACGGTATTGGGCCCCCTCAACTTCTGGATGGCCAGATGCTTTTGTGGCTGCGTAACATCCGCCCCGCTCATCTGGTGTATCGCAACCGTAATACTGTCTTTCTGGAGCCTTATCTGCCTAGCAGGTTTGCCCGACAATTTGGATACAGTCAGCTTTTTCAAGATAGTCCCAGCTATTGTTTGGGTTTTGAAGGTAGCCTTCTTGATGGCATCAAGGCCTGGCACTATTATGATACATTCCATACTCGTACCGTTTTCTCCGTCCCTGCTATTAAGGCGTCCGTAGAGATCTTGTATATGGCGGCTCTGTACCATATCATGGCGAACAAGCCCTCTGTTGGTTTTAACCCGGGTACCAGTTTCATCGTTGGTACTGGCCTGGATGAGGGTTCCCAGGGGGACAAGACAAGAAAGAGAAAGAATAGAGTCGAAGTACCGGATTCGGATTTTGCTGCTGCAGATGACGAAGACGACGAACATGATGAAGATGACTCTTCCCTTCCGGTGGCAGATGTAAGGGCGGATCAGCCGCCTGTTTTGCCAGATAAGATGGTGGTAGATCAGTCATCTGTTGCGCCTGGCCTCGCACAAAAGCATAGCAGGCACATTTTTTCTGTTGGCGGTATTCCTCGTTTCCGAAAGCTGACTGTGACCAGACACCGCCAGCTAACCATAAGGGAAAGCGGCGAGGAAGTTGACCTCGCGTCAGAGGTAAACAAGTCATTCTCGGTTCTTCTTTTCTTCTAATTTTTTAATTTTAATCATCTTCCTTCCCTCTTGTAGGTATCAGAAGAAGAGGAGTTTCAAGTTGCCGAGGTCGTGACTCAGAATGATGGGGGCTCTGGTGAACCTGTCCCTAAAGTTGCTGAATTCCATCAAGATGATGTTGATCAAGTCGTATCTTCCTTCGAGGTGGCTGGGGCAAAGGAGCCAGCCGAATTTAACTTGGAGATCATGTGTGAGGAGACCATGTTAGCTGCGAACGAGCCGCAGCCTCCATGTTCCTCTCCTGGTAAGATAAGCCGAATCTTAACCTGCGAGGAGGCTTATCTGCTCTATCATCATGTCCTTCGGGTCACCTCGATTGATTATTGTTCTGGGCCTACAGGTCTGGCTCCTCCCGTACCGAGGATGGATATTATTGAGACAAACTCTGTCGAAGGGGTACTGGCGAAGAGGAGCGTACCCCCTCCCCTTCTGGCTCGTCTTGATGGGCCTCCTGTAGGCTCGAGTTCGGCAAGTCAGGTAGTGGGGCAGTCGGGGCAGGGGACGATGGTCCTTGCGTCATCCTCTGTTCGGGCGGCTCCGAGAGTCGACCTGTCTGCCCTACCAAGTGTCCAGGCCCTTCGGGTGGCAGAAGAAGAGTTAGCTGTCATCTGTGCATCGTTCTGCTCGGACTCTGTCCCCTTGGTTGCAAATTCTAGCATAACTCCTCCGATGCTACCGGCCACGCTTCCTCTGATGCCGTCCTCTACAGAGGTCTTGGATGACACGTTACAGGACGTGGTTGACAGTTTTTATCGTCACTTGAAGAGGGAGATAGTGACTGCTGTGGAAAGAGGGACCTCTTTCGTCTTGGCCCGACAATGCGCCTAGGGTTAAATTGATATCCTCAAGACTCTTCTCGGTGGGGCAGGGGTGGCTGCACTTCTGGAGGCAAAATTGCTGGAGACTGATCAGCTGATGGCCCAGCTTCAGGTACTGAGGCAGGCTGATCTGTCTGCTTCTATAGATCAGGACGGGGTTCCCTCGCCGCTATTATAGAGAAGACAAGGGCTGCTAGGGATAAAACCAGGCCGGCCATATTGAAGGACCTCAGCGATCTGTCGGATCGATATGATCAACTGAGCCACGAGAGAGAGGATGTTAAGGCTCGGGAAGCTGCCACCTCTCGTGGGATTACTGACACACGGGAGCAGATCCTTGCACTTCAGAGGAAGTTGACTTTCCTGGAGTCTGAACTTGAGGCTGCCCGTACTGACAGATGGATAATTATCCAGGAGGCTGACAGGATTAATCAAGCTTCGGCTGACCTGGAGATTGCCCTGAAGAAGTTGGAAGACGACTGGCGGGCGCTTATAGACTTGGATAATGGAGAGCGGTTGTCCCAGGAGGCTGAGCGTCGAGCTCGACAGCGGATTGAGCGGGGGACTGCCTTGGTGAGAAATCGCCTTTTGGAGTTCTGTAATGCCGAACTATAGTCGGCTTTTCCTTCTTTTGTTTCTGTTCTATTTTGTTTTTTCTTTTTGAGAGAGACGTGGTCCCAAAACATGTAATGCTTTTTTTGACTTTCAAATAAAGAGTATTTTCCATTCTACCTTTCATTTGTCTTGCTTGTTGTGCTTGTGGTAGTGTTTGCCCTGTATGGGGGACTTGTTTGTGGACCTGTTACCCTTGGTATACCTTGGTTTTAGGTACGGGTAACAAGTTTGATTTGGGGATACCCAGAACGGTTCCACAATAAGGTCGTCGTGGACGTTTCGAGTATCGGAAGAAAGAATGCCATGGAGCAGCTGGGCTCCCGGGGCATGATGAGGAATGGTGGGCCTGTACTTAGAAACTTAGCACAGGACATTTTGTGGGCCTATTATCCTTGGCGTACCCTGGGTTAGGATACGAATAATAGGATGAAATAGAACCAACATGCTTACTCAGAGGTAATGAGGACATGGCAAGCATGGGGGTTTTCTTATCGCGAAATCTTCCTTCTCAGAGGTGATGAGGACATGGCAGGAGTGGACTCAACGGAGGATATTTGTGGACTTACTATCCTTGGCGTACTCCGATTGTGGGTACAGATAATAAGTCGAAAAGGATCAACATACTTACTCAGAGGTAATGAGGACATGGCAAGCATGAGGGTTTCTTCGACGGAGCCTTCCCACTCAGAGGTAATGAGGACATGGCAGGAGTGGGCTCAATGAAGGGGGTACAGAGAACGACTCAGAGGTAATGAGGACATGGAAATTCTATGTAGAGGGGTGATTTGTTTTTGGCAGAATTAAGACGACTCAGAGGTAACATCGACATGGTCGTTTTGGAAATTTGTGGATCTGTTACCCTTTTTTGTGCACTGGGAGTACGGGTAGTGGATCATGAGGAAGGAGCTCCTTCAGAAAGAAAGTTTAGAGGTATGGTCATACATAACTTTCTTCCGAAGGAGTGACCGGGATGTAAGTTCAGGGGTACCAGCGGGTACATAACTCGACAATCCGAGAATTTTGGAATCAAAGTACAAGTTCAGAGGTACCAGAGGGTACATGACTCGATAATCTGAAATATTGTAAGAGAGAGTTCAGTGGTACCATCGGGTACATGACTCGATGATCTGGAATATTGTAAGAGTGAGTTCAGCGGTACCAGCGGGTACATGATACGATGATCTAGAGTATTGTGAATATGAGTTCAGCGGCACCAGCGGGTACATGACTCGATGATCTGGAATATTATAAAAATGAGTTCAGCGACAGCAGTGGGTACATGACTCGATGATCTGGAATATTGTGAAAGTGAGTTCAGCGGTACCAGCGGGTACATGACTCGATGATCTAGAATTTTGTGAAAATGAGTTCAGCGGTACCAGTGGGTACATAACTCGATGATCTGGAAAATATTGTTTAGACATAATATTTCTTCAGGAATTTGCCGTTGACGGGCAACATGAGCAAGTCTCTATTTTGTTTTGCGAGGCGGTAAGCTCCATTGGAGAATACAACATCGATGATAAACGGCCCTTCCCATTTTGGCTGGAATTTGCCGACGGTTTTGTAAGTCATGACCATCGGCCTCCGGACTTCCAGAACGAGGTCTTCCACTTGGAATGTTCTGATTTTAACCTTCTTGTTGAAGGCTCCAGAGATGCATGCTTGGTATATTCAATTCGTTGTTGAGCCAAGAGGCGCTTTTCATCTAAGGCCTCCAACTCTTGTAGCCGGAGACGGTAGTTATCGTCCGTCGTTAATTGGTATGTAAGGGCGACGCGGAGTGAGGGTATTTGAGTCTCCAATGGGAGAACTGCCTCACTTCCGTACACCAGGGAGAATGGTGTGTTCCCAGTGGCTGTTCGGACTGTAGTATAGAACGTCCATAAACATTCACCAAGCGTCTCGTTCCAGTCGCGCTTGTAGGAAGATACAAACTTCTTGAGAAGTTTGATGATTGTTTTGTTGAATGCCTCTGCCAACCCATTTGCTGTCGGATTGTATGGTGTCGAAGCAATATTCTGTATGCGATGCTTGTCGCAGAACCGATAGAAGGCGTGGCTTGCAAACTGCGGACCATTATTGTAGATGATCCTTCGGGGCAGTCCAAAGCGGTAGATGACATGATGCTTGAGGAAGCTGATCACGTTTGAGGTCTTTACTTCTGTAAGCGGAACAGCTTCCGCCCATTTAGAGAAGTAATCCGTGATCGCGAGTATGAAGCGATGTCCACGGGAGGAAAGTGGAGTGATTGGACCGATGATGTCCATCCCCTATGCTTCAAATGGCCAGGATGCCACTGTCGGATGCAGAAACTCGGATGGTTGGTAGATGAAGTCTGCGTGGACCTGGCAGGCTTTATATTTTCTTGCATATTCTATCGCATCCGCAACCATCGTGGGCCAGTAGTAGACCATTCGACGGAGACGGTCTTGTAATTTGGGGCCAGGCTGATGGGCCCCGCAGACACCGTCATGAGCTTCACGTACGGCTTCTTTGGCTTCTGTGTTTGACAGACACCGAAGTAGTAACCCATCATAGGATCATCGATACAGCATTTTTGTCTCTGTATCGTAGAAGAATCTGAGAGAGCACCTTCTGATGGAAGTGGCTTCCTTTGGGTTCTCGGGCAGGATGTTGTAGACTACGAAGTCTATGAATGGTTGTCTCCAGTCCGGTGCTACGTCGATCGTTTGGGCAGAATAACTCGCCATGACTTAAACGTTGTTCTTGGGACAGACCAGCTCGTGTCCTATCACGTCAACCGAATGCTGAGTATGTTTTAGAACTGCTAGGGAAGCGACAAGGCCTGCTAGGGCATCGGCTTCGATGTTCTGTAGTCTGGGAACGTGTTCGATAAAGAATCCCTCAAATGACGAAATAATGTTGATCGCTATTTGGTGATATGGGATCATGTCTTCGTGACGGACATCGTACGAGCCCCTGATCTGATTGATGATTAACTGCGAATCGCCGTATGCTTCAAGATATTCTACCCCTAGCTCTTTTACAAGTTGGAGGCCAATGACCAAAGCGTTGTACTCGGCCACATTGTTAGAGCAGGATTCCGTGAGGGAGTAAGCATGATTGATCATCGGCCTGAAGGAGAAATCAACACTACCCCGACTCCAACGACTATGTTGCCCTTGGGTCCAGTTTTTGAAGCACCGTTGAAGAACATTCACCATATATCATCGTGGGAGGTCACATGTGTGTCGGCGACCTCATCTGGGATTCCTTCGTATACTCTAGACGACTCCGAGCCTGGATGGGCTGCTAAAAAGTCTGCCAGAGCTTGACCTTTAACAGCCTTTTGCGGGACGAAGACCATATGATAAGGAGATAGCAATATTGCCCATATGGCGAGACGGGAGCTGAGTGCCCCTGGTTTAGTCATGAGGACCCTGTGAGGGTTGACCTGTGAGGCCATATGTATGGTTTGTCCTGTGACATAGTGCCACGTCTTTTGAATGACGAATACCAAGGCTAGGCATTCCTTCTCCACAGCAGTATATCTGTGCTCTGGCCCAATCATCATTCGGCTGAGGTAATATATAGCTTGTTCATGGCCTGCATCGTTATTTTATGCCAACAGAGCACCGAGGGAATATTTCATTGCTCGTACGTAGAGCAGGAATGGCTTTCCAGCAACCGGGGCCACCAGGACTGAAGGGTTCGACAAATATTCTTTGATGCTGTCGAAGGCACGTTGGCATTCTTCATCCCATACGAACTAGACGTCTTTCTTCATGAGGTGGGTGAATGGCCGACATCGCCCGGAGAGGTTAGAATGAACCTCCTAATGTAAGCTAGTCTTCCTTGAAGGCCTCTGAGTTCGCGGAGATTCCTCGGGGGACCATCTCCATAATTGCCTTCGTCTACTCTGGGTCTACATGAATTCCCTGTGCAGTAATAATAAAACCCAAAAAATTTTCACTGGATACGCCCAAGAAGGATTTTATGGGATTCATTTTCAGGTTGTGTGCTCGCATCAGGTCGAACACTGTCCTCAAATTATGTAGGTGGTCTCCCGTATAGCGACTCTTGACGGCGATGTCATCAATATAGCACTCCACAGTCTTGCGCAAGTGGTCCCTGAAGATGATGCTCATGGCTCTTTGGTATGTGGTGCCAACATTCTTTAAACCAAAAGGCATGACTGTGTAGCAGTATGTGCCAATCGGTGTTCAGAATGATGTGTGCTTTTCATCGTCAGGAGACATCTTGATTTGGTTGTACCCCGAGAAACCATCCATGAATGACATGCGTTCCAAGCCGCATGTGTTGTCAATCATGATGTCCGTGATAGGAAAGGGGAATTCATCTTTGGGATATGCCTCGTTCAAATTGCAGAAGTCGATACAGATTCGAATCTTCCCATTCTTCTTGAGGACTGGTACTATGTTAGCGACCCAGTCAGGATGTTGTTCCTCACGAATGAAGCCGCTGGCTATCAGTTTGTTGACTTCGGCTTCGATCGCATCCATGATGCCCGGGCGGAAGCGTCGCTGTTGTTGTTTGACTGGCTTCGCATCTGGCCGAATGTTGAGCTTGTGAAGGGCAACCTCAAGGTTTAGTCCTGGCATGTCTTCATAGCTCCAGGCGAACACATCAATATATTCTTCGACAAGTTCTAGTAGCGATTCTCGCTCTTCGCCTGTTAGGCTTTTGCTGACGAAGATCGGTTTTGGAGAAGATTCGCTGCCGAGGTCGACCTGTATAACCTCGTCTTCGGTAGGAGGTTCTCTATGTTCGAACCACTTTTCCTATTGTGCATCCAGTTGTTGGGCCCACGGCTCTAACTCGAGGATTTCAGGAATGTCTTCATCTTCTTCGTAAGCGTCGACGAATGCCATATTGACGGACAGGACTTGTCTGAATATGTCTCCGATGCTGGTGTCCGAATCAGAAGTTGGTGACCCAGTTGAATGTGAATGCCAGTAGCATTCGTCATCTAAAGTTTCAGGGGTCATCACGGGCGTAACATACCCTAATTCACATCGGGTCTTGCTATAGTAGTCCCGTGGTTTGCCAGCTGGGACTGGTGGCCTCAAAGGTAATCGTCGACCGGTGCCGTAGTTCAAGCCTGGCGTAGCCTCCAGATCATATCCCTACTTTTGCATGAGGTATTTGGATTGGGGGCTATAAAGATGTAGAGGCAGCCTCCCGGCATCTGATTCGAGATCGACCTTCTCTAGGGTGAAGGGCTGTGGGTCATCCTTCCGACCGAAGATGATTGGATGGTCTCCTCCTTCGATTATGCGGTAGGCGTCTTCCACTGGAATAAGCTAGTTTACGGTGTAAACATTTGTCACCTGTGTGTGTAGGTGAGTGCCTATACCGTGTTCCATAGCATACATTGTACAAAGCTTATTAAGCTCGAGGTAGTTCAAAGATAGCCCTTTATTGATGAAGTAAGGTATCTTTTCTAGCAGGATTACATCATTTGCGGAGGGAACATCAGTGTGGGCAGCCACATATATGGCCCGCTCCGGTTCTTCTTCGGTCACACCGTGTATAAATGAGGACTGAGAAGAGAATGACCTGGACAGCTTGATCATCAGGGGTTCTGTTGGTGGAGCCGAGCGTGGAGTCGTTGGCAAACTAGCGACCCCCAGTTTGGTACTCGATGCTGGACGGGGAGTTATTGGCTCGCTAGAAGCCCCAGGTTTTGCATCGGGATGACGATTCTTCTTGGAAAGATGTATCGTCATTGGCTTATCAGAGGGATTGAATTTCCCTGCTTGTGGCTGGCCGACTCTTGGTAACCTGATTGTCAGTGGCTCCGTTGTGGGTCTCGGCGCTTGGCCAGACCTTGGCAGCCGGAGTATCCTTTGTCCATCTTGTGCCGAGAGGCTGATCGCATCCTTACGCGGAGTGGCTGTAAGGGGTACAAATTTGCCAGGTTTGCGAGCTTGAAGGTGGATCGTCAGAGGTTCTTATGAACCTGTGGCCGTCTCAGTTCGAGCCTGTACATCTTCATCCAGGTGCCTCTTCGACTTCTCGTATAGGCAGGAACCCGAGTAGTAGGATTCAACTCCTTTGAAGGGATCGATGTCGACAAATTCTGTCCTCACGAAGTCGTGTTTGTCGACATACTTGAAGCACTGGTGCATCGTGGAAGGCACGATCATATAATCATGTATCCAAGGGCACCCCAAGAGGATGTTGTAAGAAGTGTCCGCATCTATGACGTAGCAGGTGACTTCCGACTGGAGATCGCCAATTTGGTACTTCAAGCGAATCTTCCCAATTGGGTAGCTCCTGCCCGAATTGAAACCGCTGATGGCGGTGCTTGTTGGCGTTAGGCGGTGCATAGGAATGCGAAGATGATGTTGCAGACCCTTCGGGATGATGCTTGTGGAAGAACCAGGATCAATGTGCATCCGGTCCACCTTTACGTCCCCGATGTATCCAGTGTAGTATAATAGTCGATCGTGCAGGTTGGTTTTGATGAGCATATCCTGTAGAGTGAAGACAATATTGGGCATTACTCATGTGCAAGCGCTGTCTTGGAGATTTGCAGGCGGGCTCTCTCCCGTGAGGTTGACCTGAGCTAGATATGCGTCAGCATTTTAGCGTGCATCGCTCAAAGCCGCACGAACATCCTTTGAGAGCCTCAGAAGCTCGTATAATAATAATTTGGTCGGTGTGTTGGCCCTGCGTCAAGATGTCGAAGTTGTAGGGCCTCTCCAACCCCTGAGGTGTCTCTTTTCGGAGGGATTTGTCAAAGCGAGTCACCTTCGGCCTAGGCTTGTCGGTCATCGGAGGAAGAGAAGGTCCTGGAGTGTCAGCAGTAGCTGGCTGATGATCTTCAGTTGAGTTTTCAGCCACGGGTTGGGCCTGTGCCCCAGATCGGGTAACGACAGCCGTGACCTCTTCGGCATCCGCCGAGATCGTGCGACAGGATCTGACTTTTCTACCCTTCTTCATGCGAGTAGGAGGTGGTGTGGACTGAGTCACTTCAAGTACTAGGTCCAGATGGACCCACATGATCTACTCCCGTGATGTGGTGAGGGGCACCAGACCTTCAAACTGATCTCGAGGAGGTGAAAGATTAGCGATCTCCATTATCGCCAGAGGGATGGGTACCACCCTGTCTTGAGTCTCTGATGGAGGGAAGCTACCGAATTGTACGGACACCATGTTGGCCGCCACGGTTACCTCCTCAAAATCGATGGCCAGAGCGTTCGAATCGATGAGATGCTGGATGTATCGCTTCAGTTGGTAGCAGTCGTGCGTAACATGGTGGACGTAGCGGTGATAATGACAGTAATTCGGGCTTTCTATTTCTGTCGGCCGAGGTTCCCGTCTTGGTGGAGGGAGCTGAATTTTGTCTCCTTGTATGAGCATGTCCAATATGGGCTTGACGTGGCCGTCCTCGAAGGAGTAGGTTATTTGCGGCCATTGTTTGTCTGTTGGTTTTATCTTAGGTTTCTGGGCTGTGTCGGCCACCATAGCCTGCTTAACCCTGTTGTTCTGATTGTTGGAGGGGCAACCCCCATTATCGTTGTTGGTATTAGGACACTTGCCCTTGTTCTCTCCGTCCGAGATATGCAATCCCAGCTGGCGAGCGTTCTTCAACCGTTCTTCGACACTAGTGGTACTAATAATAAATGTCTTCCAGTCCTTAAATTGACTTTCGCCCATCCAGAGACTGATTGTTGGGAGCAATCTCTTTTGGCAAATTTCAATCAAGGAGGAATCCGGGTTACCAGACGGCAACTTTATTACGGTTTGGCAAAACCGCTCGATATAGTTTCTTGTCAGTTTTTTCTCCCCTTAGACGACGTCCATGAGGGTGGACATTGTGATGTCCTATCCTACTTCGTAGAATCTCTTCAAGAATATACGCTTGAAGCTGGCGAAGGAGTGGATGCAGTTGTCTAGCAGGTTGCGGTACCAATCGAAGGCGACTCCTTCCAATGCCCCAATGAATAATCGTGTGAGGATGGCATCGTCATGGGGCAGATGGTCGATGGTGACCTCGAAGTAAATGATGTACCAACTTGTAGAGGTCTTACCATCATAAGGGTTGATGTTAAACGGCTTATATCTTGGCGGAAAGGGGACGTCCCTCCATGCAGTAGGGTATGGTTACCGTATTCTGAGGACTTGAGAGTTTTTTCGAGCGTGAAACATGACTCGGAGCTCCTGGACCTCTCTTCTCACTTCTCGGGCTTCATCCACGGTGGTGGGGGCCATCATTATAGGGGGATTATTGCCCAGATTTGGTGCCGCTGAGTTCGAGTCCGCATTGACCACGGGACCCGCGCTTGTTTGGCCAGGTATCCCTCCTTGCAGAGTTGGAAGGGCCACTTTGATCACGTCTATAGACTTGACCAAGGCATGCAGTATGGCTTCTAGAGTGTCGATGCGCTGGCGATCACCGGAACCACCTTGGTTGCTGTCTGTCATGAACACCGTCCTTACATGAGGAGAGACGGATGGGACGGTGGAAGATGTGTCCTCCGAGTCATACCCATGTACCGAGAAGTCATCGGGATATGTGGGAATGTTCTCCTCTGGTTCGGATTCAGAAGGAATAGTACCCCCAACTTCGGAACTTGCTTCGTCTTGAGAGTCGTGGACGTCCTCGGGGACGTCGGCATTTGTTGTATCTAACGGGAGAGTTGCTTCCTCGAGCTCGTCTTCTTGGAACATCGTATTATCGTAGATGTTTTGAGGAGTGCTACCCTCTGCTTCAGTAACCCCTAACAGTACGGATGACGAATCTCTGGTTGTAGCAGATTTCGTCTTCGAACGGGTGCCTTGAAATACTCCGGTGGTGGACAACCGTTTAGACGACAGTTTCTTAGCCGCAGTGGTTGAAATTTTTGGGCTAGAAACGTTCATCTTCTTTCCCTTCCCATCAGCAAGAATTTTTTGAGTGGAGTTGCAAAAGGCGATAGGAGGCTCTTCGTCCTCTGAGCTGGGTCGTTGCAGCCTTTGGAAAATAGATTGCCGGTCTTCTCTTGTTGTCGCGTTGTTGCAACAGCAGTTGACAATGATTTGAGTGCAGTAACGCCCGTGGGAGGACTCTTTGCATACCGGGGATTCTTCTCTTTTCTTGTGTTTGTGGAGGATAACCTCACGCAAGTCAGATGGGTCTGGAGCGACCATGTTTGCTCCCTGGGTTTTAGGAGACTTTTGGGAACCACTTCGTCCGTTTGCCGCCCGTATAACAGTATGTAGAGTGCTCGGATGGTCAGAGGTTGGGACAGCCGACTGAGCTCGCCGAGCTCTTGCTGCCCTTGACTTCTTCACTTGAGCGCCCGAAGGCATATAGTAGGAAGAGTCAGAGTGATAGTGTAGAGAGTCAGATATATTCTCTTGAGCACATGAGAGATTGGGACCGTAGGAGAGGCGATCGAAGACTGAGCCTGAGCTGCGAGGAGCAGACAGTATGCGGCTGGAGTCAGTAGTCATCATGCGGCTGGCAGTTGTAGCCACATAGGTTTTCTTCATACGGGTGGAAGTCTCGGCCGCATGTGTTTTCTCCATGCGGCTGGAAGATCTGGCCGGCTGGCAGTTTCAGCCGCATGAGCATCATCCATGCGGCTGGCAGTCTTGGCCGTATGAGTGTTCGGCTTCTTCCTGGAGCACTTAGAATCACTCTTTGTCCCTGCAAGTCCAGCATCGTAGTACTTTCCTCTGCCAGACTTAGGGACAGCGGAGTCCTCTATGGCTTGAAGTGGGGCCGCATGAGAATCGCCTTCGCCGTCTTGAGCAGCAGAGAGTACTCCGTCTTGGGCTTGGGGAGGAGCAAATAATTTTGGCCTCCACTCCCTGTGAGCCTTCTCTGTGCGGGTTTGCTTCTGGACCGGGCCAGCACTCCCATCGGAGAGCATTTCTTCAAACGCCTGTTGGTCGAAGCGGACGACCATCTTCTGTTACGTGAAGCCAAGTTTGGCTGCATCCGATTGCATCACCAACTCCTCAACCGTGGAGAAGTTTGTCCCCAGCAGAGTCGCCATCGTGTTTGCCATGAAATATAAAAGAACAGAATAATTATCGGAGGACCGGACTTTTACTTCACAATACAAACTCGCTTGTACAAAGAAAGCCTAGGGACGAAAGCTTAGGTACAGCAATCTAAGTACAATTGTTTATTTTAGATTCTGGGGGTGACGATAGAGGCTCGGGAAAGCGACGGCAGCTCTGCCTTACTCCTTGTACGATCGGGTGCAGCCTTGGCTCTGTAGAAGAACTGCTTGGCGTTGATGGAGAAATGCTCTCCTTTTGATCTCTGTGTATTCTCTCTCTGGCTCTCTGGATCTCTGTGTCTCTCTGTATTTATCAAAGAATCTCCTCTTTTTTTTTCTCTCCTCTTTCGTGTCTCTGTTCTGCAAGGGAATGACACCTTACAATTTATAGGAATGGGGTCATCATTAGGGTTTGCAATGATTGTCCCTTCTTGAAGTGGCGACGGCCTGTTGATTGATCAATCTGGGCCATTAGTCTCGAGTGTGATAAATCTGGGCCATTAATATAGATTGTGCCAAATCCTATCAGTAATTAATGCTGATTGCAATAAATCTCCATCATGATGATTTTTCGATGTCTGCAAATCTGAATAAATAAATTTAATTTATTCTTCCGCCACATGTCCCAGATTATTGGGATTTGACCCAATCTTTGATTACGGTAAATCTGGGTTATTGAAATTGATTGGCTTTATGACACGTGTCCTGCCACGTGGTTCAACCGCGATTCAATGAGAAAATCTGAGCCGCATGAGGATTGAGCCGCATAAGGCTGGCTACGTGTCAAGGCTGCTTGGGGAGTGGCCCCTGAACATTTGAACTGCATAATGATGATCTGGGCCGCATGAGCGTAGGTGGCCGCATAGTGGGTAGCTTCTTCGTGAGCCGCATGGAGATAGTCCTCGTGAGCCGCATGGGGAGTCTCTGCTTGAGCCGCATAAGATAGCTTCGGCCTGAGCCACGTGGGACAGCTTCGGCCTGAGCCGCATAGTGAGTCTCTGCTCGAACCGCATACGACTGTCCACGTGTTAAGGCCGCGTGACACTTTCTGGATCTCGGAGGATTGTGTCAGAGATTTCCTTCGTTTCCCTAGGAGTCTGCCATTATGACAGAGTCATAATTACATCTTTGTGTCAGAACTGTCACCTTGTCAGGGCTGTCAGCCGTCAAGGCAATTAATGCAGTATAGGACGAAGGGAAGAACTGTTTGTAAGCCACGTGGCTTCTCTTCTGAGCCGCGTGGACCTTATCGAGCCGTATAGACACTTGAGCCGCATGGATCCCTGAGCCGTACGAGCCCTCTGAGCCGCATGGGACTCCCTGGCCGCATGGATCTTTCTTTATTCTTTTCCATGCTTCTACACACCAGGGAGAATGGTGTGTTCCTAGTGGCCATTCGGACTGTAGTACGGCATGCCCATTAGAATTCACCAAGCTTCTCGTTCCAGTCACGTTTGTTGGATTATATGAACTTTTTGAGCAACTTGATGATGGTTTTGTTGAATGCTTCTCCCAACCCATTCACTGTCGGATTATATGGCGTCGAAGCAACATTCTGAATTCGGTGTTTGTCGCAGAATCGATAGAAGGCGTGGCTTGCGAATCGCGGACCATTATCATGGATGATCCTTCGGGGCAGTCCAAAGCGATAGATGACGTGATACTTGAGGAAGCTGATCACGTTTGAGGTTTTTACTTCTGCAACCGGAATAACCTCCGTCCATTTGGAGAAGTAATCTGTGATCGCAAGTATAAAGCGGTGTCCTCGGGACGAAGGCGGAGTGATTGGTCCAATGATGTCCATTCCCCATGCTTCGAATGGCCAGGATGCCATTGTCGGATGTAGAAATTCAGATGGCTGGTGGATGAAATCTGCGTGGACTTGGCAGGCTTTGCAGTTTCTTGCATAGTCTATCGCATCTGCTACCATCGTGGGCTAATAGTAGCCCATTCGGCGAAGACGGTCTTACAATTTTGGGCCAGGCTGATGGGCCCCACAGACACCGTCATGAGCTTCGCGTACGGCTTCTTTGACTTCTGCGTTTGACACACATCGAAGCAATAATCCATCATAGGATCAGCGATACAGCATTTTCGTCTCTGTATCGTTGAAGAATCTGAGAGAACTCCTTCTGATTGAGGTGGCTTCCTTTGGGTTTTCGGGCAGGATGTCGTAGACTACGAAGTCTATGAATGGTTGTCTCCAGTCTGGTACATCGTCGACTGTCAGAGCGGAGTGACTCTCGACATACTGAACATTATTCCTGGGACAGACCAACTCACGGCCTATGATGTCGACCAGATGATGAGCATGACTTGGTACTGCTAGGGAAGCGGCCAGGCCTGTTAGGGCATCGGCTTCAATGTTTTGGAGCCTAGGAACGTGTTCGATGAAGAACCCCTCAAGGGACGAGATGATGTTGATCGCTATTTGGTGGAAGGGGATCATGTCCTCATGGCGAACTTCGTATGAGCCCCGAATCTGGTTGACGATTAGCTGTGAATCGCCGTATGCTTCGAGGTGCTCTACTCCCAGCTCTTTTGTAAGCCGAAGACCAATAACCAAAGCGTTGTACTTGGTCATGTTGTTTAAACAGGGCTCCGTGGAGGAATAAGCACGATTAATTACTAGCCCGGAGGGTGAAACCAGCACTACTCCGACTCCAACGACGATGTTGCCCTTGGGCCCAGTTTTTGAAGCGCCGTCGAAGAACATTCGCCATATGGTATCATGGGAGGCCATATTTAAATTAGCGACCTCGTCTGGAATCTCTTCGTCTATTTTGGTTGACTTCGAACCCGGATGAGCTGCTAAAAAGTCTGCCAGAGCTTGACCTTTAACAGCCTTTTGCGGGACGAAGATCATATGGTAGGGGGACAGTAATATCGCCCAAGTAGCGAGGCGAGAGCTAAGTGCACCTGGTTTAGTCATGAGGACCCTAAGGGGGTTGAATCTTGATATGACATAGATGGTTTGTCCTGTGACGTAGTGTCGCATCTTCTGAATGGCAAAAACCAGAGCAAGGCACTCTTTCTCTACGGCAGTGTATCGGAATTCCGGCCCCATCATCATTCGGCTGAGGTAATATATAGCCTGCTCATGTCTTGCATCGTTGTTTTGCGCTAGCAGAGCACCGAGAGAATGCTCCATTGCTCGTACATAGAACAGGAAGGGTTTTCCAGCAACCGGGGCTACCAGGACTGGAGGGTTCGACAAATATTCTTTGATGCTGTCGAAGGCACGCTGGCATTCTTTATCCCATACGAATGAGACGCCCTTCTTCATGAGATGGGTGAATGGCTGACATCGTTCGGAGAGGTTAGAGATAAACCTCCTGATGTAGGCTAGCCTCCCTTGAAGGCCTCGGAGTTCACGGAGATTTCTCGTGGGACCCATCTCCATGATTGCCTTCGTTTTCTCAGGGTCTACGTGGATACCCTGGGAGGTGATGATGAAACCCAAGAACTTCCCGCTGGATACGCCCAAGAAGGATTTTGTGGGATTCATTTTCAAATTGTGCGCTCGCATCAAGTCAAACACTGTCCCCAGATCATGCAGATGATCTTCCTTAGAGCGGCTTTTGACGGCGATGTCGTCGACGTAGCATTCCACTGACTTGCACAAGTGGTCTCTAAAGATGACGCTCATAGCTCTTTGATAGGTGGCGCCAGCGTTCTTTAAACCAAAAGACATGACTGTGTAGCAGTATGTGCCAATTGTTGTTCGGAATGATGTATGCTTTTCGTCGTCAGGGAACATCTTGATTTGGTTGTACCCCGAAAAACCATCTATGAATGATATACGCTCAAAGCCTCAGGTGTTATCGATCATGATGCCTGTGATAGGGAGAAGGAACTCGCACTTCGGCAAAAAAGAACTCGCACTTCGGCAATTTGTCAAACAATCTCTCCTGCCTCAGAATCCCCAAAACTATCCGCAAGTGCTCTGCATGCTCCTCTGGCGTCTTCGAGTATATCAGGATGTCGTCGATAAACACCACGACAAACTTATCCAGATACTGGTGAAATGTCTTATTCATCAAGTTCATAAAGACAGCTGGCATATTTGTGAGACCAAATGGCATCACCAGAAACTCGTACTGCCCGTACTTCGTGTTGAACGCCGTCTTCTGGATGTCTGCTGGCCTAACCTTCACCTGGTGGTACCCGAATCTCAAGTCTATCCTGGAAAATACCTTCGCCCCGCTCAGCTGGTCGAACAAATCATCTATCCTGGGCAGAGGATATTTGTTCTTGATGGTGATGGCATTCAAGGCCCGATAGTCAATACACAACCGGACTGTACCATCCTTCTTAGGCACAAAGAGCACTGGTGCTCCCCATGGAGAAGTACTGGATCGAATGAAACCCTTTTTCAACAGGTCATCAATCTGCTCTTTCATCTCTATGGCCTCCTTGGGATTCACTCTATAGCAAGCCCGGGATACTGGTGATGAACCCGGCACTAAATCTATAGTGAACTCCACATCTCTATCAGGCAGAAGTCCTGGAAGATCCTCTGGGAATACATCCATAAACTCCCTAATGATAGGGTGTAGCGGTGCTGCATCCCCGACTGTCGCACAACAGTTCGGCTCTAGGATGATCTCCGGCCCTGTCCTTCTGACACTGAATGGTGCTGTACCTGGGGGACTGAACAAAATACTACCCTCATGGCAATCTATAGATGCATGGGCATAGCTAAGCCAGTCTATCCCCAATATGATATCATAACCGGGGAGTGGCATCACAAAGAATTGCCCCCTGAACTCTCTCCCGGTTATAAAAATAGAACATCTATAGATAGATCTAATAGGCACTGGTCCTCCTCCCGTCATCACTCTACTAATCTCCGCAGTAGGTGTAGCTACTAGATGATGTTTATGCATAAACTCTAATGATAGGAAGCTATGAGATGCACCAGAATCAAACAAACATACAGCTAAAAAAGTATGCAAATAAACATGACCTGTGATGACGTCAGCTAAGTAATCCGGCTCCGAAACCTGCTCCGGCTTCGGCTCAATGGCTAGACTATAAACCCTCCCCTGAGATCCCTTCTGCTGCTGCAGATGCTGCCCGAACCTCTGCTGCTGAGTCGGGAGCGGTCCTCTAGTCTTCGCTACTGGGCACTCTCGAAGCTGATGGGTGGTAGACCCACAAGCCAAACACTGCCCTAACTTCTTCCTGCAGATGGAAGCGTCGTGGCCTACCCTCTTACAGAATGCACAAAAACCTCCCTTCGGCTGCTGTCGGGGTCCCGGGGCTCTAACTGGCGGGGTCTGATGATGTGATATAGGGGGACGGTAAGTCTGCTGGGGTGGCGTCGGTGCTCTCTGCTGGAAAGCCTGACGCTTGGACGGTCCCTCATGATGTACAGGAGCCGGCCTTTTGCTAGACAGAAGACGCTCCTCAATGCTCTGGGCCAACTCTAGGCTCTGGTAGTAGTCAGTCGTACCGTTCGCCACTATAAGAATGCCAATATCTGGAACTAGACCATGGCAAAACCTACGGGTCATCTCCTCTGGATCAGCAACCAGACTAGGAGCGAAACGGCTCAGACGACTAAACTCTGCCGCATAGTCATCAACAGAACGGTTCCCCTGCTGGATGTTCTGGAATCGTAGTCCCATGGCTACTCTAGCAGTGGTCGAGAAGAACTTCTTCTTGAACTGGGTCTTGAACTGGTCCCAGGTGGCTCTACCTCTCGCGAACAACGGCTCATTCCGGAACCAGACTCCTGCTAAGTCTATCAGCAAAAATCCCGCTGCCTCGACCTGGAGGTCATCCGGCATCCTAACTCCCAGAAGCTTCCTCTCTACAGAATCTAGCCAGTCATCAGCTACTACTATGCCCTCAGTCCCTGAGAACTCCTTGGAATTCAGACCCATGAAGTCCTTGATCGTCCCCGTTCTCTGCCGTGGCTCTACATGTGGTGGGACCACGGGACGTCCCTCAGAACGCTCCATGCTCTGGCGGAGTAGGGTAGTCTGCTCCTGATGGGTTGTTAGGAACCCCTGGATCAGTGTGAGCAGCTGGTTCCCGTCGAGTGTGACGGAAGCCTGGGTGGGTATAGTGATAGGGGGTGGTGGAAGTATCGGGTCCTGCTGGGACTGGGATGTGGAAGGTGGTATCTGGGTCTGTGGATCTGTGGAGTGGGGGAATGTGGTAGGTGGAGGTGTATCAGTCAACTGGTCAGCTGACTGGATATGGAGGGCCCCATTCTCGGGGGTAACATACTGGGATGAACGAGTAAGCACCATCTAAATTACACATAAAAAGACTTATAAGGACTTATTTAAAGTAAGTAATCATATGCAAGAAAATCTAATTATAATAGCAAACATGTGATGTATTTCCTATGTTGCAATCCTAGCATTCCTCTAAGTGTTCTAAGCGTCTTTTCTAATGTTGTCTAATTACCTTAAGTTCCTAATTACAGGCATGCTTGGTACAATAACGTAACCAAACAGTTTAGTCAGGACCTGCATGGGCCACCACTAAAAACATGTCACGACCCGCTACCCAAATTGTTGGGCCAGGCCGAGGCATGCCCAGCCTACGTTGAGATAAAACGTAGTAAGCTATTCTAAAGACAACAGGATAAGACTAAATGTGCTAACAGTTCTATAAGTGAAGAAGAATCATAAATGCTCCAAACACAAAAGTCATCGTATATAGTAAACGTCCAAGTACAAGTAAACTGAAATGTAAAACTGGATACATGTCCAGTTACAAAATGATATAGTCTAATATATGTCTACTCTCAAAAGTCTAAGTAAACAAAAGACAACTAGGCGAGGTTCCCCGCAGGAACATCCTCGTAAAGCAGAGCCGAGTCCTCGGCAGTATCTCCATAGTATGTGTCACAGAGTAACTCCTCCTCAGTAAGGATACCTACAACGTTATCTTGTCAGGACGAGAGCAAGTACTAAATCTAACAAACATATAATACTGATCATGTGAGGAAAAGGAAATGACATATCATGTTGGTTCAGTTTTAGGTATATTTTATCATGGCGATAGATATACATTTTAAAGTTTAAAACTGTAGTAGGTGAGTGATCAGTTAATAGGTAATCAGGATGTACATCGGTACATATCAATTTTCTGATGTGCACATACGTACACATAACGGCATCGGTGTATATCCATACACAAATGCGGGACCAGACATACGACACAGATACATATAGAATGTAACGGTGCTCGGTAAATACATACGGAGAAGGGGGTCATGATCACGTACACTACTAGCAGTTTCCCCTTAACCCGTTATTTAAGCATGTGAAAGAGATTATGAGATACGGTATAAACATGGTAGAGACTGAAAGTAATACAACATGTAAAGTTCTAACTTGCTACCCCAAGGATCAGCATTTAACATGGTTTGGTGATTCACACTTTTATGGTTTATAGCAGTATGTAAAGTTCGTAGAAAGTACTTGCCTCTAGCAAAGCAAAACAAAACAAGCTGCGATAACAATGCTATGGATGTCTGGTAGCTCGTCACTGTAGAAGTAAATACAACAACTTAGTTTTACACTAAGCTAAAACACTAGGACACTAATTGGTGAAACACGACTTGTGATTGGGCACCTAGCCAAAATGATGACTTGGCATAGGAGACCAATGTGGGGTGACACACTATGTTAACTAACTTTCTAGGGTCTTTACACTAGTGAGGGATGGGGTTCAACACGACTAAAACTCCAAATAACACAAAAAGCTACAAGTCGTAATTAATCAATAAATAAATCAAAAGATCATTGTGTTCTAACAATTTTAGAGATAGACAAAAAGCCTAGTTTTTCTTAAAGTAATGCACCAAAGTGATCCTTGTTAATCATAGAAATTTATTATAATTTTTCTGGAATTTATTAACCAGTACAAATATTTTATAAAAATCAGTTTTCCTAAGTACACAGAAAATGAGTTTTGGTTTCATATGCCAAACTAGTGGCAAAACAGTAAATTAAATACTACACAAATTATACTGAATTAGCTAACTTAACATAGTATCAAAAACTATTTTTCCATAATTTTAGCAGTACTTTAAGTATTTTTAGAAAATCAAAAACAGCATTGCACACAATAATTAATTATCTGCGTATTTTGTCCATGTATATAATTTGAACCAAAGTTCAAATACAGGACCCAAGGCCATGAATCAAGTCTAATATGACTTGTACAGGTCTTGAATGTGTGAAAACACATTTGAGCCCAAATACCCATGCTAGGCTTTGACACCAAATGGTTGCAGTAATTTAAATACAATAAAAATACAATTTGGTAAATAAAAATAAATCTTATTATTTTAATTAGGTAAAGTTTTACATAGTAACTATAAAAGTATGAATATTATCTTATAAAGATAATTTATACTAAGCTAAGTAAGATACACACATAAAAATAGTGTATATATATATATAAATATATATACACAAATATAGGGATGTTTACACATTGGATATATATATATATATATATATATATATATATATATATATATATATATATATATATATATAGATATATATATATATATATAAGAAAATACTTATCTATATAACATATATATATATATATATATATATATATATATATATATATATATATATATATATATATACAAAATTAATGTATACATATATATATATAATAGTATATATATAATAATATATATACATAAGGAAATATATATACATAAATATATATGTATACATAATACATATATATATACATACATAAAATAATGAAGTATATATATATATATATATAAAAATAGTAAATATATATATACAAAATTATAGTATATATAGAATAATACATATATATATACAAATATATGTATATACATATATATATAAATATATATAAAAAGAAAAAGAAAAAGAAAAAGGAAAAGAAAAGGGAAAGGAAACAGAAAGGCTCGAACCCGAGCCAACAGAGCGGGGGGGAGAGTTTTATTTATTGCGCGCTGGCCAGTGGGCCAGTTGGCCCGACTGTTAGGAATAGGATTTTGTTTCTTTTATTTAGGCTCGAATGAATTAACATAAAAAAAATATATAAAAACCATCATGTGTCCTGACAGTTAAGGACACAGGTATCAGCGTGTCCTAGGCCTGCACGACACGCACGAGTTCAATCTCGCGTGTCCAGTTCCACACTTGTTTTCGCCAGGACACGGCGAACAACATACTTGCGTACGAGACACGCACGACACAGTTTGACACAAATACTCATGTGTCCAGATCTGGGGGGGTTCGACGGTCGTGGACGGCGGAGGAGCGGTCGGGACGGTGGTGCTCCGGTGGCGATCGACGCGTCTCGTCGGGGCGCGTCGAATGGTGGTCGTGGTTGGCGGTGAAGGTCGACGGTGGGGCTGGGCGGAGTTCGTCGGAGTAGGGTTAGGGTTTGGGGGTTCGTCGGGGAAGGACGGGGCAGCGGTTGGTCGTGGGGGAGATTTAGGGTTAGGGTTTAGTCAGGGGGGGAGAGGGGGTTGTTTTATAGAAGTTTGTGCGGTGGAGGCAGCCGAGAAAGGCGGGGGCAGCCGATCGTAGTCGGTCGGGGCAGTCGTCGGGGGTGGGTGAGAGTCAGAGGAGAGAGAGAGAGTTGGTCGTGTGTGAGGGGGGGGGGTTTGGCAGTTGGCACTGAAACCCCTAGAGATTAAAAAATTGCATAAGTGGTTTTTCAGTATTAAAATACAAAATAATATTTGCATTCCTCTATTAAGAACAAATTTCTAATTATAAACTGATATACTAACTATTCTGAAAATTGCAAAACACTATTAAAACAATTCAGAAAATTGCAAAATAATATTTTTTGTATTTTAAAACTCATTAAAATTCATTTAAAAATTTAAAAAAATTCCTAAAATTATATTAAATTATTTTAAAACCAATAATGACATTTAATAATTAATTAACACTAGTTTAATAAATTTTGAAAATCAGGGGTTGATAAGTCTTCCCTCCTTGAAAAATTTCGTCCTCGAAATTTACAAGGATTGAAGAGCCGACAATGTACTAACATAGCAAACAATGCAACAAAATGACTAAGGCTGCGATCGAAACTAACCTCTAAGGCATCAAGCGGGAACGGGTGGTTCCCTCGCAGCGGTTGGATCGAACAAGTAAGGATATCTCTCCCTCATGTCCGACTCCCTCTCCCAAGTAGATTCACCTGGGGAGTGACGGCTCCAAGCTACTCGTACTAGGGGTATAACCTTGTTCCTCAGCCTCTTCTCTCTCCTGTCTAAAATCTCCACTTGCTGCTCAGAAACTGTAAGGCTCGGTCCGACCTCCAACTCTGAGTGATCTAGCACATGACTGGGGTCTGGAACATATCTCCTCAGCTGAGATACATAAAAGACATCGTGAACTCCTGCTAGGTTGGGTGGAAGTGCAACCCTGTAAGCTACCTCTCCGATCCTGCCAAGTACCTCGAACGGCCCGATGTATCTGGGGCTCAGCTTCCCTCCACGTCCGAACCGGATCGTCCCTCTAGTAGGTGATATCTTCACCAGCACCATATCACCGTCTGCGAACTCCATCGGCCTGCGACTAGCATCAGCCCAGTGTTTCTGCCTATCCTGAGCTACTCTGAGCCTGTCTCTGATCATCCCGACTTTCTCTGCTGCATCCGTGATCATCTCTGGCCCAAGCATAACTCTGTCTCCGACATCATCCCAAAAGAGCGGTGTGCGGCATCGTCGTCCATATAGCACCTCGAAAGGAGACATACCAATACTGGCCTGGTAGCTGTTGTTGTATGAAAACTCTACCAAGTGCAGATGGCTCTCCCATAATCCTCCGAAGTCCAGTACGCAGGTCCTCAGCATATCCTCCAGTATTTGTATCGTCCTCTCGGACTTCCCATCTGTCTGCGGGTGGTACGCCGTACTGAACTTGAGCCTACTGCCCAACTCCTCCTGCAAGCTCCTCCAGTAGTGGGATGTGAATCTGCTGTCTCTGTCTGACATGATGCTCACCGACACTCCGTATAGGCGAACTATCTGCTGCATGTATAGCTCCGCCAACTTCTCGGTGGAAAGCCCCACCTTGAAGGGTATGAAGTACGCACACTTCGTCAGCCTGTCTACGATGACCCAGATGGCATTCTTCCCTCCTTGGGAACGAGGAAGCCCTGAAACGAAGTCCATCATAATATGTTCCTACTTCCACTCGGGAATGGATAACGGCTGCAACAAACCAGCTGGCCTCTGGCGCTCCGTCTTGACCTGCTGGCAAACTAGGCATCTCGAGATAAAATGTGATACATCCCTCTTCATCCCGTGCCACCAAAGATGTTCCCGCAAGTCACGGTACATCTTGTTAGACCAGGGTGAATAGAATATCTCGATCGGTACACCTCTTGCAAGACTGCCTCTACCAGCTCTCCCTTCGGCACGCACAATCGGCTGCCATGCCTCAAGGATCCATCCTTTGCTATAGTGAAGTCATCCAGCAATCCAGCTAATGCCTGGGGTCAAAGTTTGCGAAGGCTCTCATCTGTAGACTGTGCCTCCCTGATCTGCTCCATCAAACCTGACTGAATGTCAAGCGCCATCATCTGTATCACTAATCCTGGCCGAACTAGCTCGATACCGAGCTTCTCCAGATCCTCCCGCAAATGCCGATCAATCATCAGGTACCATGCCATCGGATGCCTGCTCAGCGCATCCGCCACCATATTTGCCTTCCCGGAATGATACTGTAAATCGATGTCGAAGTCCTTCATCAACTCCAACCATCGTCTTTGCCTCATGTTCAGCTCTTTCTACGTGAACACATACTTCAAGCTTTTGTGGTCAGTAAAGATTTCCATACGCTCTCCGTATAAGTAATGTTTCCATAACTTGAGTGCAAAGATCACCGCAGCTAACTCGAGGTCATGGGTAGGATAATTCCTCTCATGAGTCCGTAATTACCTAGATGCATAAGCAATTACTTTCCCATGCTGCTGTAGGACACATCCTAGCTCCTTCCCAGAAGCATCACTGTATATGGTGAAACCTCCAGAACCTGAAGGTAAAGTTAGAACTGGAGCGGTCGTCAGCCTCCTCTTCAGCTCCTCAAATGCTGTCTGGCAGTCCTCTAACCAAATGTACTTTGCGTCCTTCCGCGTCAGCTTCGTCATGGGTTCAGCTATCCTAGCAAAGTCCTGGACGAACTTTTTATAATAGCCTGCTAAACCCAGAAAACTCCTGATCTCTGAAACTGACGTCGGAGCCTTCCACGTCTCAACTGCAGCAATCTTCCTGGGATCCACCGAGATTCCATCTCCAGTGACTACATGGCCGAGAAACTCCACTCAGTCTAAAAAGAACTCGCACTTCGACAATTTGACAAACAATCTCTCCTGCCTCAGAATCCCCAAAACTATCCGCAAGTGCTCTGCATGCTCCTCTGGCGTCTTCGAGTATATCAGGATGTCGTCGATAAACACCACGATAAACTTATCCAGATACTGGTGAAATGTCTTATTCATCAAGTTCATAAAGACAGCTGGCACATTTGTGAGACCAAATGGCATCACCAGAAACTCGTACTGCCCGTACTTCGTGTTGAATGCCGTCTTCTGGATGTCTGCTGGCCTAACCTTCACCTGGTGGTACCCGAATCTCAAGTCTATCCTGGAAAATACCTTTGCCCCGCTCAACTGGTCGAACAAATCATCTATCCTGGGCAGAGGATATTTGTTCTTGATGGTGATGGCATTCAAGGCCCGATAGTCAATACACAATCGGACTGTACCATCCTTCTTAGGCACAAAGAGCACTGGTGCTCCCCATGGAGAAGCACTGTATCGAATGAAACCCTTTTTCAATAGGTCATCAATCTGTTCTTTCATCTCTATGGCCTCCTTGGGATTCACTCTATAGCAAGCCCGGGATGCTGGTGATGAACCCGGCACTAAATCTATAGTGAACTCCACATCTCTGTCAGGCAAAAGTCCTGGAAGATCCTCTGGGAATACATCCATAAACTCCCTAATGATAGGGTGTGGCGGTGATGCGTCCCCGACTGTCGCACAACAGTTCGGCTCTAGGCTGATCTCCGGCCCTGTCCTCCTGACACTGAATGGTGCTGTGCCTGGGGGACTGAACAAAATACTACCCTCATGGCAATCTATAGATGCATGGGCATAGCTAAGCCAGTCTATCCCCAATATGATATCATAACCGGGGAGTGGCATCACAAAGAATCGCCTCCTGAACTCTCTCCCGGTTATAAAAATAGAACATCTATAGATAGATCTAATAGGCACTGGTCCTCCTCCCGTCATCACTCTACTAATCTCCACAGTAGGTGTAGCTACTAGATGATATTTATGCATAAACTCTAATGATAGGAAGCTATGAGATGCACCAGAATCAAACAAACATACAGCTAGAAAGTATGCAAATAAACATGACCTGTGATGACATCAGCTAAGTAATCCGGCTCCGAAACCTGCTCCGGCTTCGGCTCAATGGCTAGACTATAAACCCTCCCCTGAGATCCCTTCTGCTGCTGCAGATGCTGCCCGAACCTCTGCTGCTGAGTCAGGAGCGGTCCTCTTGTCTTCGCTACTGGGCACTCTCGAAGCTGATGGGTGGCAGACCCACAAGCCAAACACTGCCCTAACTTCTTCCTGCAGATGGAAGCGTCGTAGCCTACCCTCTTGCAGAATGCACAAAAACCTCCCTTCGGCTGCTGTCGGGGTCCTGGGGCTCTAACTGGCGGGGTCTGATGATGTGATATAGGGGGACGGTAAGTCTGCTGGGTGGCGTCGGTGCTCTCTGCTGGAAAGCCTGACGCTTAGACGGTCCCTCATGATGTACAGGAGCCGGCCTTTTGCTAGACAGAAGACGCTCCTCAATGCTCTGCGCCAACTCTAGGCTCTGGTAGTAGTCAGTCGTACCGTTCGCCACTATAAGAATGCCAATGTCTGGAACTAGACCATGGCAAAACCTACGGGTCATCTCCTCTGGATCAGCAACCAGACTAGGAGCAAAACGGCTCAGACGACTAAACTCTGCCGCATAGTCATCAACAGAACGGTTCCCCTGCTGGATGTTCTGGAATCGTAGCCCCATGGCTACTCTAGCAGTGGTCAAGAAGAACTTCTTCTTGAACTGGGTCTTGAACTGGTCCCAGGTGGCTCTACCTCTCGCGAACAACGGCTCATTCCGGAACCAGACTCCTGCTAAGTCTATCAGCAAAAATCCCGCTGCCTCGACATGGAGGTCATCCGGCATCCTAACTCCCAGAAGCTTCCTCTCTACAGAATCTAGCCAGTCATCAGCTACTACTATGCCCTCAGTCCCTGAGAACTCCTTGGGATTCAGACCCATGAAGTCCTTGATCGTCCCCGTTCTCTGCCGTGGCTCTACATGTGGTGGGACCACGGGACATCCCTCAGAACGCTCCATGCTCTGGCGGAGTAGGGTAGTCTGCTCCTGATGGGTTGTTAGGAACCCCTGGATCAGTGTGAGCAGCTGGTTCCCGTCGAGTGTGACGGAAGCCTGGGTGGGTATAGTGATAGAGGGTGGTGGAAGTATCGGGTCCTGCTGGGACTGGGATGTGGAAGGTGGTATCTGGGTCTGTGGATCTGTGGAGTGGGGGAATGTGGTAGGTGGAGGTGTATCAGTCAACTGGTCAGCTGACTGGATATGGAGGGCCCCATTCTCGGGGGTAACATACTGGGATGAACGAGTAAGCACCATCTAAATTACACATAAAAAGACTTATAAGGACTTATTTAAAGTAAGTAATCATATGCAAGAAAATCTAATTATAATAGCAAACATGTGATGTATTTCCTATGTTGCAATCCTAGCATTCCTCTAAGTGTTCTAAGCGTCTTTCCTAATGTTGTCTAATTACCTTAAGTTCCTAATTGTAGGCATGCTAGGTACAATAACGTAACCAAACAGTTTAGTCAGGACCTGCATGGGCCACCACTAAAAACATGTCACGACCCGCTACCCAAATTGTTGGGCCAGGCCGAGGCATGCCCAGCCTACGTTGAGATAAAACGTAGTAAGCTGTTCTAAAGACAACAGGATAAGACTAAATGTGCTAACAGTTCTATAAGTGAAGAAGAATCATAAATGCTCCAAACACAAAAGTCATCGTATATAGTAAACGTCCAAGTACAAGTAAACTGAAATGTAAAACTGGATACATGTCCAGTTACAAAATGATATAGTCTAATACATGTCTACTCTCAAAAGTCTAAGTAAACAAAAGACAACTAGGCGAGGTTCCCCGCAGGAACATCCTCGTAAAGCAGAGCCGAGTCCTCGGCAGTATCTCCATAGTATGTGTCACAGAGTAACTCCTCCTCAGTAAGGATACCTACAACGTTATCCTGTCAAGACGGGAGCAAGTACTAAATCTAACAAACATATAATACTGATCATGTGAGGAAAAGGAAATGACATATCATGTTGGTTCAGTTTTAGGTATATTTTATCATGGCGATAGATATACCTTTTAAAGTTTAAAACTGTAGTAGGTGAGTGATCAGTCAATAGGTAATCAGGATGTACATCGGTACATATCAATTTTCTGATGTGCACATACGTACACATAACGGCATCGGTGTATATCCATACACAAATGCAGGACCAGACATACGACACAGATACATATAGAATGTAACGGTGCTCGGTAAATACATACGGAGAAGGGGGTCATGATCACGTACACTACTAGCAGTTTCCCCTTAACCCATTATTTAAGCATGTGAAAGAGATTATGAGATACGGTATAAACATGGTAGAGACTGAAAGTAATACAATATGTAAAGTTCTAACTTGCTATCCCAAGGATCAGCATTTAATATGGTTTGGTGATTCACAATTTTATGGTTTATAGCAGTATGTAAAGTTCGTAGAAAGTACTTGCCTCTAGCAAAGCAAAACAAAACAAGCTACGATAACAATGCTATGGATGTCTGGTAGCTCGTCACTGTAGAAGTAAATACAACAACTTAGTTTTACACTAAGCTAAAACACTAGGACACTAATTGGTGAAACACGACTTGTGATTGGGCACCTAGCCAAAATGATGACTTGGCATAGGAGACCAATGTGGGGTGATACACTATGTTAACTAACTTTCTAGGGTCTTTACACTAGTGAGGGATGGGGTTCAACACGACTAAAACTCCAAATAACACAAAAAGCTACAAGTCGTAATTAATCAATAAATAAATCAAAAGATCATTATGTTCTAACAATTTTAGAGATAGACAAAAAGCCTAGTTTTTTTTAAAGTAATACACCAAAGTGATCCTTGTTAATCATAGAAATTTATTATAATTTTTTTGGAATTTATTAACCAGTACAAATATTTTATAAAAATCAGTTTTCCTAAGTATACAGAAAATGAGTTTTGGTTTCATATGCCAAACTAGTGGCAAAACAGTAAATTAAATACTACACAAATTATACTGAATTAGCTAACTTAACATAGTATCAAAAACTATTTTTCCATAATTTTAGCAGTACTTTAAGTATTTTTAGAAAATCAAAAACAGCATTGCACACAATAATTAATTATCTGCGTATTTTGTCCATCTATATAATTTGAACCAAAGTTCAAATACAGGACCCAAGGCCATGAATCAAGTCCAATATGACTTGTACAGGTCTTGAATGTGTGAAAACACATTTGAGCCCAAATATCCATGCTAGGCTTGGACACCAAATGGTTGCAGTAATTTAAATACAATAAAAATACAATTTGGTAAATAAAAATAAATATTATTATTTTAATAAGGTAAAGTTTTACATAGTAACTATAAAAGTATGAATATTATCTTATAAAGATAATTTATACTAAGCTAAGTAAGATACACACATAAAAATAGTGTATATATATATATAAAAATATATATACACAAATATAGGGATGTTTACACATTGGATATATATATATATATATATATATATATATATATATATATATATATAAATTATATATGTGTATATATATATATATATATATATATATATATATATATATATATATATATATATATATATATATATATATATAAGAAAATACTTATCTATATAACATATATATATATATATATACAAAATTAATGTATACATATATATATAATAGTATATATATAATAATATATATACATAAGGAAATATATATACATAAATATATATGTATACATAATACATATATATATATACATACATAAAATAATAAAGTATACATATATATATATATATATATATATATATATATATATATATATATATAAACAGTAAATATATATATACAAAATTATAGTATATATAGAATAATACATATATATATACAAATATATGTATATACATATATATATAAATATATATAAAAAGAAAAAGAAAAAGAAAAGGAAAAGAAAAGGGAAAGGAAACAGAAAGGCTCGAACCCGAGCCAACAGAGCGGGGGGGGAGAGTTTTATTTATTGCACGCTGGCCAGTGGGCCAGTTGGCCCGACTGTTAGGAATAGGGTTTTGTTTCTTTTATTTAGGCTCGAATGAATTAACATAAAAAAATAATATAAAAACCATCCTGTGTCCTGACTGTTAAGGACACAGGTATCAGCGTGTCCTAGGCCTGTACGACACGCACGAGTTCAATCTCGCGTGTCCAGTTCCACACTTGTGCTCGCCAGGACATGGCGAACAACATACTTGCGTACGAGACACGCACGACACAGTTTGACATAAATACTCACGTGTCCAGATCTGGGAGGGTTCGACGGTCGTGGACGACGGAGGAGCGGTCGGAACGGTGGCGCTCCGGTGGCGATCGACGCGTCTCGTCGGGGCGCGTCGAATGGTGGTGGTGGTTGGCGGTGAAGGTCGACGGTGGGGCTGGGTGGAGTTCGTCGGAGTAGGGTTAGGGTTTGGGGGTTCGTCGGGGAATGACGGGGCAGCAGTTGGTCGTGGGGGAGATTTAGGGTTAGGGTTTAGTCAGGGGGGGAGAGGGGGTTGTTTTATAGAAGTTTGTGGTGGTGGGGGCAGCCGAGAAAGGCGGGGGCAGCCGGTCGTAGTCGGTCGGGGCAGTCGTCGGGGGTGGGTGAGAGTCAGAGGAGAGAGAGAGAGAGTTGGTCGTGTGTGTGGGGGGGTTTGGCAGTTGGCACTGAAATCCCTAGAGATTAGGAAATTACATAAGGGGTTTTTCAGTATTAAAATGCAAAATAATATTTGCATTCCTCTATTAAGAACAAATTTCTAATTACAAACTGATATACTAACTATTCTGAAAATTAAAAAACACTATTAAAACAATTCAAAAAATTGCAAAATAATATTTTTTGTATTTTAAAACTCATTAAAATTCATTTAAAAATTTAGAAAAATTCCTAAAATTATATTAAATTATTTTAAAACCAATAATGACATTTAATAATTAATTAACACTAGTTTAATAAATTTTGAAAATCAGGGGTTGACACCATGGCTCTAGCTCAAGAAGTTTGGAAATGTCTTCATCTTCTTTGTAGGCATCGGCAAGTGCCATATTGACGGACCAGACTTGCTTGAGCATGTTCCCGATGCTGATATCCGAATCGGAAGTGGGTGATCCGGTTGAGTGTGAGTGCCAGTCACATTCTTCGTCTGAACTTTTAGATGTCGTCACGGGTGTTACATAACCTAGCCTACATCTAGTTTTGCTGTAATAATCTCATGGTTTCCCAGCAGAGGCCGACGACTGTAAGGGTAACCACCGTCCGGTGCCGTAGTTTAAGCCTGGTGTAGTTTCCAGATCATATCCTTGTTTTTGCATAAGGTACTTAGATTGGAAACTATACAGATAAAGGGGCAATCTTCTTGTGTCGAATTTGAGCTCAACTTTTTCTATCTTGAAGGGCTGTGGATTATTCTTCTGACCGAAGATGATTGGGTGATCATCTCCCTCGATTATGCGGTAAGCGTCTTCTACTGGAGTAAGTTGGTTCGCGGTGTAGACATTTGTCACTTGTGTGTGCAGGTGAGTGCATCATCTGCGAATGGAACATCAGTATGAGCAGCCACATACTTGGCCAGCTCTGGCTCTTCTTCAACCACCCCCTGTGTCAATGAAGACTGGGAGGATGACTTGGGCAGCTTAATCATCATGGGTTCCATGGGTGGAGTCGTTGGCGTACTAGCCACCCCCAGTTTGGTGCTCGGTGCTGGGCGGGGAGTTGTTGGCTAGCTAGTGGTCCCTGGCTTAGTGCTCGATTGCCGATTCATCCTGGGAAGACGAATTATCATCGGCTTGACAGAGGGATTGAGCTCCCCTGTTTGTCGCTGGTTAGCTTTAGGCAACCTGATTGCCAATGGCTCTATCATGGGTCTTGGCGCTTGGCCAGACCGTGGCAGTCGGATTATCATCTGTTCCTCCTGTGCAGAGAGGCTAATTGCGTCCTTACCCAGGGTGGCTGTAAGGGGCGCAGTTATGCTAGGCTTGCGGACTCGGAGGTGGATCGTCAAAGGTTCTTCGGATCCCGTTGCTGCCTCAGTTGGAGCTTGAATATCACCTTCGACAAGATGCTTTTTTGACTTCTCTTACAAGCATGAATCTGAGTAGTAGGATTCGACCCCTTTAAAGGGATCGATGTCGACAAATTCTGTCCTCACCAGGCCATGTTTGTCGATGTACTTGAAGTACTGGTGCAGTGTGGAAGGCACGATCATGTAATAATGTATCCAAGGATGCCCCAGGAGAAGATTGTAGAAAGTGTCTGCATCTATGACATAACAGGTCACTTCTGACTGAAGGTTGCCGATTTGACACTTCAGGCAAATCTTTCCGATTGGGTAGCTCCTGCCCGAATTGAAGCCGCTGATGGCGGTACTTGTCGGCGTCAGGCGATGCATTGGGATGCACAGATGGTGTAGTAGGCTCTTCGGGATGATGCTTATGGAGGACCCGGGGTCAATATGCATCCGATCGACCTTGATATCGCCAATGTACCCAGTATAATACAGAGGGTGATCGTGCAGGTTGGTCTTGATAAACATATCATACGGAGTGAAGATAATGTTGTAGGAATAAAATAGTAAAGCGTAGGCAAACAGATCTTCAGTCTTGAACGGAGTGGATAGCCAATCTTGCTTATGTCCAAGTAACCGAGATGTCCCAACTAGCTTTGTATATCCAGACAGAGTTTGATCAGTTATTAAAATCAGGTTGACCATATGACCAATGGGCCAACAAATGTTTGGCATAGAACCTGTACAAGTGCTGTCCTGGAGATCTACCGGCGAGTCATCCCCAGTGAGATTGGACTGAGCCAGGTATGCGTCGGCATTCTGGAGTGCTTCACTCAGCGCGACGGAGACATCCTTGGAAAGTCTCAGGAGCTTATATAGCGATAGTTTGGCCGGTGTGTTGGCCAATTATGCCAGAATGTCAAAGTTGTATGGCTTCTCTAGCCCATGAGGTGTCTCTCTTCGGAGTGTTTTGTCGAAGCGGGTCTCCTTCGGCCTACGATTGTCGATCGTCGGAGGCTGAAAAGGTCTTGGAGTGTCAGCAGTAGCCGACTGATGATCTTCAGCCAAGTTATTCGGCGCAGGTTTGGATTGTGTACCGGACCGAGTAACGATAGCTGCGGCTTCCTCGACATCTGCCGAGATTGTGCGGCAAGATCTGACTTTTCTATTCTTTTTCTTGCCAATGGAGGGTGGTGTGGACTGAGTCACTTCAGGTACCAAGTCTGGATGGACCCACATGACCTCTCCTCATGACGTGGTAAGGGGTATTAGACCAGTAGCCTGATCTCAAGGAGGTAGAAGATTAGCAATCTCCATTGTCGCCAGAAGGACGGGTACCACGCTGTCTTGAGTCTATGTTGGAGGGAAGCTGCCGAATTGTACTGATACCATATTGGTTGCCACGGTCACCTCTTCGAAATCAATGGCCAGAGCCTTCGAATCGATGAGATATTGGATGTATCGCTTCAGTTGGTAGCAGTCGTGTGTAGCATCGTGGACGTAGCGATGGTAATGACAGTACTTCGGGCTCTCCATTTCTGCCAGCTGAGGTTCCCATCTTAGGGGAGGGAGCTGAATTCTATCTCCTTGTATGAGCATGTCCAAGATGGGCTTGACATGGCCGTCTTCGAAGGAGTAGTTCATTTGCGGCTATTGTTTGTCTGTCAGTTTTGACTCAGGCTTCTGGGCTGTGTCGGCCACCATAGCCTGCTTGCCCTTATTGTCCCGATTGTTGGAGGCATTACCACTATTGTTGTTGTTGGTATTAGGGCGCTTGTCCTTGTTCTCTCCCTCCGAGATATGCAATCACAGTTGACGAGCCTTCTTCAACCTGTCTTTGGTGCTAGTGGCACTGATGATAAACGTATTCCAGTCCTTAAATTGACTTTCGCCCATCCAGAGGCTGAGTGTTGGGAGCAGTCTCTTCTGGCAAATTTCAATTAAGGAGGAATCTGGATTACCAGACGGCAACTTCATTGCAGTTTGGCAAAACCGCTCAATATAGTTCCTTGTCAGCTCCTTCTCCCCTTGAACGAAGTCCATGAGGGTGGACATTGTGACATCCTGTCCTAATTCGTAGAATCTCTCCAAGAACATGCGCTTGAAGCTGGCAAAGGAGTGGATGCAGTTGTCTGGCAGGTTGCGATACCAGTCGAAGGCGACCCCTTCCAATGCCCCGATGAATAATCGTGTAAGGATGGCATCGTCATGGGGCAGATGGTCGGTGGTGACCTCGAAGTAAGTGATGTACCGACTTGCGGAGGTCTTGACATCATAGGGATTGATGTTGAATGGCTTATATCTTGGTGGAAAAGGGGCATCCCTCCATGCAGCGGGGTATGGTTGCCGTATTCTGAGGTCTTGAGAGGCTTCTCGAGCGTGAAACATGGCCCGGAGCTCCTGGACCTCTCTTATTGCTTCTCTGGCATCATCCGCCGCTGCGGAAGCCAATATTTCAGGAGGATTATTGCCCGGGTTTGGTGTCGCTGAGTTCGAGTCCGCATTGACCGCGGGATCCAAGCTTGTTTGGCCAGGTGCCCTTCCTTGTAGAGTGGGAAGAGCCGCTTTGATCTCGTCCACAGATTTGATAAAGGTGCGCAGTATGGCCTCCAGAGTGTCGATGCATTGGCGATCACTGGGACCATCTTGTTCGTCGTTTGTCATGAATGCCGTCCTCACATGAGTAGAAGTGGAAGGGACGGTGGATGACGTGCCCTCCGAATCGTACCCCTGTATCGAGAAGTCATCGGGGTATGTGGGAATGTTCACCTCTGGTTCGGACTCAGAAGGAATAGTACCCCCAGCTTCGGAGCTTGCCTCGTTTTGAGAGTCGTGGACGCCCTCGGGGACGTCGGCACCTACTGTATCTGATGGAAGAGTTGTTTTCCCGAGCTCGTCTCCTTGGAACATCAGATTGTCGTAGATGTTCGGAGGAGTGCTACCCCCCGTTCCAGCGACCCCCAGTGATGTGGATGATGAATCTTCTACTGTAGCAGATTTCGTCTTTGAACGGGTACCTTAGAAAACTCTGGTGGTAGACAACCATTTAGACGACAGTTTTTTAGTCACAGTGGTTAAAAACGTCAGGCTGGAAACGTTTATCTTCTTTTCCCTCCCATTGGCGGAGATTTTCTGAGTAGAGTTGCAGGAGACGACAAGAGGCGCCTCATCCTCTGAGATCGGCTATTGTAATCTTTGAAAGTCGGACTGTCGGTCTTCTCGTACCGTCGTATTGTTGCAAGAGCAGTTGACAATATCTTGGGTGCAGCAATGTCCGTGGGAGGACTCTTTGCACACCGAGGCCTCTTCTCTTTCCTTGCGCTTGTGGAGGATAACCTCACGCAAGTCAGATGGGTCTGGAACGACCATGTTTGCTCCCTGGGTTTTGGAAGACTTTTGGGAACTACTCTGTCCGTTTGTCGCCGGGGGCTGGGCTCGAGTGGTTCTGTACAACTTTCTATCAGAGGCCTGCATAACAGTACGTGGAGTGCTCGGATGGTCAGAGGTCGGAACAGCCGACTGAGCTTGCCAAGCTCGCGCTGCCCTCGACTTCTTCACTCTAGCGCCTGAAGGCGCATAGTAGGAAGAGTCTAAGTGGTGCTGCAGAGAGTCAGACATATTTTCTTAGGAGCATGAGAGATCAGGACCATAAGAAAGGTGATCGAAGACTGAGCCTGAGCCGCGCAGAGCAGGTAGTATGCGGCTAGAATCAACAGTCTTCTTTCGACTGGCAGTCGTGGCCGCATAGGCTCTTTTCATGTGGCTGGAAGTCTCGTCCGCATGAGTCATTTTCATGCGGCTGGAATTCTTGGCCGCATGGGTATTCTGCATGCCGCATGAGTATCATGCATGCGGCTGGCAATCTTGGCCGCATGAGCGTTCTGCCTGCGGCTAGTGCCTTTGTTCGGCTTCTTCCTGGAGCACATAGAATCACTCTTTGCCCCTACAAGTCCAGCATCGTAGTGCCTTCCTCTGCCAGACTTGGGGACAGTAGAGTCCTCTATGGCTTGAAGTGGGGCCGCATGAGAGTTGCCTTCGCCGTTTTGGGCAGCAGAGAGTACTCCGTCCAAGGCTTGGGAAGGAGCAAATGATTTGGGCCTCCACTCCCTGCGAGCCTTCTTTGTGCGGGTTTGCTTCTGGACCGGGCCAGCACTTCCGTCGGAGAGCATTTCTTCAAACGGCTATTGGTCGAAGCGGACGACCATCTTCTATTGTGTGCAGCCAAGTTTGGCTGCATCCGATTGCGTCACCAACTTCTCAGCCGTGGAGAAGTTTGTCCCCAGCAGAGTCGCCATCGTGTTTTCTATTGATTATAAAAGAACAGAACAGTTATATGGGAGGACTGGACTTTTACTTCACAATACAAACTCGCTCGTACAAAGAAAGCCTAGGGACGAAAACCTAGGTACAGCAATCTAAGTACAATTGTTTAGTTTTTCTAGGGGGTGACGGTAGAGGCTCGGGAAAGCGACGGCAGCTCTGCTTTACTCCTTAGATGATCAGACGTAGCCTTGGCTCTGGTGAAGAAATGCTCTTGGACGTGTGGGAAGACTGCCTTGCACCTTCGGTTGCTAGATCTCTGGATGTCTCTGTAGTGCTCTCTCTCTTTTTTCGCTCACTGTTTGCAAGGGAATGGCACCTTGCTATTTATAGGAGTGGGGTGTGATCATAAAGGTTTGCAAATGATTGCCTTCTTGAGAATTCGGCATTTAAGGATCAATTAATCTGGGCCATTAATTCTGATTGTAGCAAATCTAGGCAATTAATGTAGATTGCATCAAATCTCTGTGGGCAATTAATGTTGATTACCATAAATCTTTATGATATGCAGCCATCAGTTCGGATCTCTTGCCACGTGTTCACTCCACCTGATTGCAATAAATCTGACTTGATCCGGATAATTATGATGATTGTACTGAATCTGAATGAATAAATCTTGATTGATTTGGTGCCACGTGTCCTACTATCACCATGTTGCGAGCTATAGGAACGCGAGGAAAACTGATCTTCTGTCACGTGTCCTAACTGCGTGCTACAGGAACAGAGTGTCTTGACAGAGCCGCATGAAGGTGGCAGCCGCATAAGTATGGCCTATGAAATCTGAGCCGCATGAGAGTGGTTTCCCGCTGAGCCGCATAAACCTGGCACGTGTTAAAGCTGCATAAGTGTGGCATCTCAGCATTTGAGCCGCATGAAGATGGTCCCTATTATTCGAGCCACATGAGAATACTGGCCACATAGGGTGGCTTCTCAGGACGTGAGCCGCATAAAGACGGCCCCCATGATCTGAGCCGCATGAGAATACTGGCCGCATAGGGTGGCTTCTCAGGACGTGAGCCGCATGAAGACGACCCCCATGATCCGAGCCGCATGAGAATACTGGCCGCATGGGGAGCTTTGGAATTTGGTGGATTGTGGCGGCTGTAAAAAAGATTTTCTTCGTTTCCCTAGGCACACGCCATCATGTTAGAGTCTTTATTTCGACTTTATGTCAGGTCTGTCACTTTGTCAAGGCTGTCAGTCGTCAGGGCATTAAATGCAGCGATTTGGTTCATGGCCAGTTGTAGAGGAGACTGTTAAGGTCCACGTGGCTCCTTTCTGAGCCGCATGGAACTATCCGAGCCGCATGAGGCTCTAAAGGACTTTGAACCGCATGGATGTTAATGAGCCGCATGGGGATCTTTCTGTTGGAGTCGCATAGGCTATTCTTGGTTCTTTTCCATGCTTCTACACGTAGTATTGACCTACTGTCAGAATGGTGGGCTTGGTGACGATGATCGGACGAGAAGGGGGGTGGTTGCCCGCAGGTGGCGATGGTTTGGATGATCGGAGCGGGGGATAGTTTGTCCGTGGTGGTGGTGTCTAAGGATGAGGGTGGTGGTTGTAGACTGTCGGTATTGGTCGGGATGATGGGGGTTCGGCCAGGATGGGGCTGGACATGGGTAGAATAGGTTTATATTAGGAATTTGATATATCGTGTCGGGATTGTCGACACGGAGGGGATATATGTATATGTAAATTAGAATAAGATATGGGTTGAGGGTAACACAGACACGATGCACGTATATTTGTGGTGGAAATTTGTGGAGAAAAAATATGGAGAAAATAATATGGTGGAGTGCTTGCCTATTTATAGGATGTGGGAATTCCCAGTTGGATAAGGATTAGAATAGTTAAACCCAATTTAGATAATTCAATCTATTAATTTAAATTAATTCAAAAAATCCAAATCCAAATCAAAATCCAATTTAAATATAATTAAATTCTATCTTTTATTTTAAAATCAAATAAGATAAATCAAATTCCAAAAATAGGTATTAATTTACTATTTAAAACATATCCATAAATCAAATCAAGATTTAAATTGCCACAATAATTTCAAAATATATTTTCCAAAAATATTATAATAATAATTTCAGAAATACATTATTATTTAAAAATAAACTTAATAAAATATTTATGAAATATACATGTAAGCGCAAATAATGTATACATGATTATGCTTTTCCTAGTATACAATATAATATTATTTATAGATAATAACTGCTAAAAACAAAAGGCTTTTTATAGCAAGAATAATATTTATATATAATATTTTGAAAGTATACAGAAAAAATATTTTTTAAAAATGTGTACGCTCGCACATATTCACACTCGACGAGCAAGAAAAACGAAAACAATACATTATTGAGACGTATAAATACAAGAAAAAGAAATTTCAACACCAATTTATAAGTAAAAAAATATTTAGTAGAAATTTAGGGATTTTACATTCTTGGGACAGACCAGCTAATGGCCTATCACGTCGACTAGATGATGAGTATCATTTGGAAGTACCAAGGAAGCGACGAGGCCTGCTAGGGCATCGGCTTTGATATTTTAGATCCTATGAACATGCTCTATAAAGAATCCTTCCAAGGTTACAGTGATGGCAATTGCTGTCTGATAGTAGGGAATCAGGTCCTCGTTACGAACCGCATATGAACCTCGGATCTGGTTAACAACGAACTGTGAGTTGCCATATGCATCTAGGTACTTGATCCCTACATCTTTTACGAGTTGGAGTCCGATGACTAGAGCGTTATATTCAGCTATGTTGTTTGAACAGGATTCTGTAAGTGAATATGCCCGATTGACCACCAACCCAGAGGAAGAAATTAATACTACCCCGACTCCAGCGACGATATCACCTTGTGGCCCCGTTCTTGAAGCACCGTCAAAGAACATTCACCAAATGGCGTCATGCGAATTCATGTTTGAGGCGATGACTTCGTCGGGGATTTCTTCATAAATTTTGGCTGTTTCTGAGCCAGGATGCACTGCTAAGAAGTCAGCCAGGGCTTGCCCTTTGATAGCCTTCTGCGAAACAAAAACCATGTCGTATGGGGATAATAGTATCGCCCAGGTGGCTAGACGAGAACTGAGTGCACCTGGCTTGGTCATGAGAACCCTGAGAGGATTAACTCGTGAAACAACAAGGATGGTCTGCCCTGTCATATAGTGTCGTATTTTTTGAATGGCGAACACTAGGGCAAGACACTCCTTCTCCATGGTGGTGTACCCATGTTCCGGTCTTACCATCATCCGGCTGAAATAGTAAATGGCTTGTTCATGTCCCGCGTTATTACACTATAAGGGAGTGTTCCATCGCCCGTACATAGAGCAGGAAGGGATTTCCGACGACCGGGGCTGCCAGAACTGGCGAATTCGTCTGGTACTCATTAATGTCATCAAAGGCGCGCTGACATTCCTCGTTCCACACGAAAGAGAAACCTTTCCTTATGAGTTGAGTGAAGGGTTGACATCGTCCTGAGAGGTTAGATATAAATATCCTAATATAAGCTAGTCTTTCCTGAAGGCCGCGGAGTTCACGGAGATTCCTCAGTGGACTCATCTCCAGGATTGCTTTTGTTTTTACGGGATCTTTGTGAATGTCCCAAAAAGTAATAACAAAACCCAATAACTTTCTGCTGGACATGCCCAGGAAAAACTTGGTGGGATTCATCTTCAGGTTGTGTGCTCGCATGAGGTCGAACACTGTTCTCAAATCATATAAGTGATCATTTTTGGAGCAGCTTTTAACGGCGATGTCATCAACGTAACACTCCACCATCTTGTACAAATGATCTCTAAAGATGACACTCATAGCCCGTTGATATGTAGCACCGACGTTCTTCAGACAGAAGGACATGACCATATAACAATACACGCCGATCGGTGTTCGGAATGACGTATGCTTCTCATCATCAGGAGACATTTTGATTTGGTTGTATCCTAAAAACCATACATAAAGGACATGTGCTCGAAGCTGCACGTATTATCGATCATTATGTCGGTGATCGGAAGAGGGAATTCATCCTTAGGGCATACCGCATTCAGATTACAGAAGTCGATGCAAATTGGGATATTTCCGTTCTTCTTGATGACTGGTACTACGTTGGCTACCCAGTCTGAGTGATGCTCTTCATGGATGAAACTTCTAGCTATAAGCTTATTTACTTATGCTTCAATGGAGTTCATGATGTCCGGACGAAACCGTCGCTGCTGTTATTTGACTGGTTTTGTGTTCGGATAAATGTTGAGCTTATGAAGTACAATCTTAGAATTTAGCCCTGGCATATCTTCATAGCTCCAAGCAAAGACATCGATGTATTCTCTGACGAGTTGCAACAATGACTCCCGCTTGTCGTCTGTCGGGCTTTTACTAACGAAGATTGGCTTTGGAGAGGACTCCACACCGAGGTTAACTTGCATGACCTCGTCCTCAGTAGGAGGATCACGAAGTTCAAAACGTTTCTCCCATTGTACATCTAGTTGCTGGACCCACGGCTCCAACTCAAGTGGTTCGAGCAGATCTTCGTCTTATTCTTCGATATCAGCGGATGTCATGTTGTCAGATAATGTTTGTCTAAATATATCTCCAATGCTGCTATCGGAATCGTAAGTGGGTCACTCGGACGAATGAGAGTGCCACTCACATTCTTCATCGGACTTTCGGGCATTGTTGGTGGTGTAACATACCCGAGGCCATGTCTGTATTTGTGATAATGGTCCTGAGATTTCCCTGCCGGTGCCAACGGCTGTAGAGGCAATCGTCGACCGCTGCCTTGGTTTAGACCCGGGGTAGCCTCCATGTCGTACCCCTACTTTTGTATAAAATACTTGGCTTGAGGACTATACAGGTAGAGCGGTAATCTTCCAGCGTCGGGTCCGAGATCGAACTCTTGTGGCATGAAAGATTGAGGACCTTCTTTTCGGCCAAAGATGATCGTGTGATCCCATTCTCTTTTGTCTGGGACCAGGAAGTAAGCGCCTTTAATGGGAGCAAGTTGATTTGGGGTATGGACGATTGTTACCGGTGTGTACAGGCTAACGTCTAGACAGTCCCGTGCAGTATACATTAGATTAGGCATATCATACTCGGAATAGTCTAGCGGCAGTCTCTTATTGATAAAATAAGAAATTTTGTCCAGAAGGATTACATCCTCGGGGGAGGGGCTATCCACCTGTGTAACCAGGTATTTGTCGAGTTCTACGTCCTCTTCGGCTACCCCCTGCGAGCTTAGAGGTCGGAATGCTGTCTTGGGCAACTTGACCACCAAGGGTTGAGCTTATGATATTGGCTTGCCTGAGTGTGTCGGATCGGCACTTAGTTGCCGGCACATCTTGGAAAGACGGATGACAATTTGCTCGGTAAGAGACTTTGTGTCTTCCGATCGCCTTTGGGTAGATTTTGGCAATCAGATCACCATCGGCCCTATGACGGGCTTTGGCTCTTGGCTTTGGGAGTCGGATGACCATTGGTTCTGACTGCGCAGCTTGGACGAGAGAACCGGGCACCTCTTTATGCAAAGTTGCGACCAGGGGTACGGCTTTGCCTGGTTTACGGGCCTGAAGATGAATTATAAAGGGTTCTTCTGGCCCTGTGATGTTCTCCAGTTTGTCAGTGATGTACTTTTTGGATTTTTCATATAGGCAAGCATCCGAAGAATAATAAGACTCAACCCCTTTGAAGGGATCGATGTTGGCGAATTCAGTCTTCACGAAGCCATGCCTACTGACATACTTGAAGCACTGGTGGAGGGTGGATGGCACCATCATATAGTCATGTATCAACAGACGCCCCAAGAGAATGTTGTAGGATGTGTCTACATCTATGATGTAGCAGGTAACCTCCATTTTTAGGTCACCAATCTGACATTTTAATCGGATCTTCCCTAGGGATAGCCCCTTCCCGAGTTGAAACCGCTAATGGCAGTGTTGGTTGCCGCTAGCCGGTGCATAGGGACGCCAAGAAGTTGGAACAAACTTTTTAGGATGATGTTTTTTGACGAACCAGGGTCGATATACATCCGATCCACCTTGATGTCGCCTATGTATCCAGTATAGTACAAGGGGCGATCATGCAAGTTGGACTTAATCAACATGTCCTGTGGAGTAAATATGATGTTGGGCATTGCATCTGTGTTACTGCTGCCCTGTAGGTCTACTGACGGGTCTTCCCCTGGAGGCTTGACCTGAGCTAAGTAGGCGTCAGCATTTTGGAGTGCTTCGTTCAATGTGACACGAAGATCCTTGGAGAGCCTTAGGAGCTCCTATAACGACATCTTTGCTGGCGTATTAGCCAATTGTGCTAATATGCCAAAGTTGTAAGGTCTTTCCAGTCCCTGAGGTGCATCGTTAAGGAGTGGCCTGTCGAAGCGAGTTTTCTTTGACTTGGACTTATCCGCCAGTGGTGGCTAAGATGGCCTTGGAACATCAGAGGGAGCAACGTTGCCGGCTGAGGATCTTCGACTGAACTGTCCCATGTGGGCTGGACTTGTGCTCCAGACCGGGTAACAACGGTTGTCGCTTCCTCAGCTTCGACTGAAATTGCATGGCAGGATCTAGATTTTTTGCCCTTTTTCTTGTTGGTAGGAGATGACACCTCCTGGGTAACTTTGGGCACTAAGTTCGGATGTATCCACATGATCTCTCCTCGCAATGTGGCGAGTGGTACCAATCCAGATGTCGGGTTCTGGACGGGTGGAAGATTGGTAACCACCATCGTTGCCCGCGGGATAGGTATTACCTCGTCTGTGCTTATTGGAGGGAAGTTGTCGGACTGAATTGACATCATGTTTGCCGCCACGGTGACTTCTCTAAAGTCTATCGACAGAGCTTTGGAGTCGATAAGACTCTGGATGTACCATTTTAATTGGAAGAGTGGAATGATGGACATAACGGTAGAAGTGATAATATTTTGGGTCCTCCATTTCTGCCGCTCGGGGATCGCGCCTTGGTGGATGGAGCTGGATCCTCCCTCTTGCAAGAGCATATCAAAGATAGGTTTGACATGACTATCTTCAAATAAGTAATTCACTTTGGGCCACTGACCTTTCGCTTGTTTTTGTTCGGGCTTCTGGGTCGTATCAGCGACCATGGCCTGTTTGTCTTTATTGTTCCGGTTGGAGGTGCCGCCACTGTTGTTGTTGCTGGAGGTGGAACCAGGACGTTTTTTCTTATCTTTTCCATCTGGGATGTGTAATCCTAGCTGGTGAGCCTTCTTTAATTTTGCCTTCGTATTGGTAGCACTTATGATGAAGGTCGTCCAATCCCTGAACTGATCGTCACCCATCCAGAGGCTAATTGCGGGTAGCAACTTCTTCTGGTAGATTTTAATCAAGGAGCTCTCGGGATTGCCTTGGGGCAATCTCATTACGGTTTGGCGGAACTTCTCGATATAGTTCCTTCTTAGCTCCCTCTCTTCCTGAACGACGTCCATGAGAGATGACATCGTCACATCATGCCCCTTCGTAGAATCTCTCCAGTAACATGTGCTTGAAGCTATCAAAAGAATGGATGCAGTTGTCGGAAAGGTTGCGGTACTAGTCGAACGCGATCCCTTCCAATGCTCCGATGAATAATTGTGTGAGGATGGCTTCACAATACGGCAAGTGGTCGGTTGTGACTTCAAAGTAAGTCATGTACCGACTAGAAGAGGTCTTCTCGTCATACGAATCGATATGGAACGGCTTGTACCATGGTAGAAAAGGTACATCTCTCCATACAACGGGATACGACTGCAGTATTCTGAGGTCCCGAGAGGAGTCTCGGGCATTGATCATTGCTCGAAGCTCCTGGACTTCCCTTCTTGCCTCCTTGGCTTCGTCCACAGCTGAAGGAACGGATGCTCCTAAAGGATCATCACCCAAAGGAGGGGCGGTTGTGTTGGAGTCCGCATTGACTGCGTGTCCCATGCTTGTTTGCCCGGTCATCCTTGCTGGTTGAGTTGGCAAGGCGGCTTTGATTTCGTCTACAGACTTGACCAAGGACAGGAGCATGGCTTCAAGTAATTCTAGACGTTGTCGGTCAGTAGGTGCTTCATGATCATCGTCAGCCATAAAGACTGTCCTCAAGTGGGTAGAGGTGGAAAGGATCGTAGCAGAGGTGCTCTTTGTGCCGTACCCTTGTACAGAGAAATCGTCAGAAAAAGTCATAATGTCATCTTTCTCGAACTCAGAAGGGGTGCTACCCCCTGTACAGGAAGCCGTATCGTCTTGGCGAGGGTGGCGGCCCTCAGGAGTGTCCAAGTCTGTTGTACAGTTCTGGGGGCTCTCTACCCCCTGTGTGTACTCTTGGTATACTGGGTTATCGTATATATTGAGGGGACTGCTATCCCCGGCTTCATCTACCCCCAGGGGGGTCGAGGATGCACCCCCAGGTGTTGGAAGTTTCTTTTTGGATCGAGTGCCTAAATAGACACACTCTGTGGCTGTCGGCGGTAGCCCTCCAGATGAGAGTTTTCTTACAATACTGGCCGAGATTGTCGTACTGGAAGAGCCCGTCTTCTTTTCTCCCTTGCCAGGACGAACCTTCTGAGTTGAATTAGAGGAGGCGAAAGGAAACTCCTCGTCTCCCAAAATTGTGCATGTTTCTTGAGTTGTTGTCGGACAGGTGCTGGCTGCTGCAATCGTTGGAAAACTGACTGTCGATCTTCAGGTGCTGTCGATTTGTCACAGCACCAGTTGATGATGACTTGGGTGCAACGACGTCCCGAGAGGGACTCATCGCATGCCAATGTTGCCATCTTGCGTTTGTGAGTAATCACCTCACGCAAGTCGGTAGCAAGCTGATCTACCTTTGCACCAAACTTGTGGACTCGGGTATCCCGAGCGCACTGGTGCTTAGGTATCATGTTTGCTCCTTGATCCGAGGCTAGTAAAAGCACTTGCTCTGGATCGTTGGAGGGAGACTTTAAAAACCTACCCTGTCCGTTAGCCCTGGGAGACTGGACGCGGGTGGTTCTGTATAATTTTCTATCAGGAGCCCGTGTAACAGCTAATGGGGCCCGCTGATAGTCAGCAACTTAGATAGTTAATTGGGCTTGTTCGGCCTGCACTGTCCTAGACTTCTTTAACTTAGCACCCGAAGGTGCATAGTAAAAAGAGTCTAGATTGATACATCCCACATTCTCAATGGGCTGAATGGAGTCGGGCCCACATGAGAGATGGTTGAACATAGAGCTTCTGACATGGCCGCATGAGACATTCTATCTGAGGCCAGGATTGGTTGCCGCATGGGCTATCTTTCTGCGGTCAGGGCTGGCTGTCGCATAGGCCATCTTCCTGCGGCCAGAGTTGGCTGCCGCATGGGCCATCTTTCTGCGGCCAGAGTTGGCTGCCGCATGGGCCGTCTTTCTACGGCCAGAGTTGGCTGTCGCATAAGTTGTCTGCCTGCGACTAGAGTTGGCTGCCACATGGACAGACTGTCCATCTCTCTTAGGCGACTTCTTCTTTGTCTGCATGAATTTCCCTTATGCCCCCAAAAACTCAGCATCGTAGTATTTTCCTCTGCTGGATTTAGGGACAGTGGGGTTCTCTGCGGTTGGAAGCAAAGCCATAGGAGAGCTTTGGTCACCGTTGGGCTGCAGAAGGAACTTCTTCGAGAACTTGGTTGGGGGCAACAGTTTTTGCGCGTCGACATCCTGCGAGTCCTCTTTGTGTTGGCTCGCTTCTTTGACGGGCTGGTGCTCCCTTCAGAGAGCAATTCTTCGAAGGCTTGTTGGTCAAAATGAACCACAAGCATCTGCTGTGTAGAGCCGAGCTTGGACGCGTCAGATTGCGTCACCAGCTTCTCATCAGAAGAGAAGGATGTCCTCAGCTGAGTCGCCATCGTATTTGCCATTAAAAATTAAAGTCAGGTATTACAAAAATACTGAAATTGATTGCAAACTCGTTTATATAAAAAAAAGCTTAAAAAAATCCTAAGAAACAATCTAAGTACAATTGTATAGTTTTTGATTCTGAGGGGTGACGGTAGAGGCTAGGAAAAGTGTATCAACTCTGCCTTACTCCGTGGACTATCTGACACAGTCCCTAGCTCTTGAAGAAATTGTCTTTCGAAGGTTGCCAGCCTTTTGCAGGGGTATGGCACCCTGCTATTTATAGTGGTATGTATTTTGAGCCGCATAGATGGCTTATGGCCACGTGGCTAATCAGCATGTGAAGACCCACTCTTTGGCCACCAGCTATTGATTTGTTAGGATTTTGTTGCAATAAATCTGGGTGGTTGAGACTTGGTCAGCCTGCTACGTGTCCTGTCATAGGATAGGAATCATTTTGAGCCGCATGAGTTTCTCAGATTTCGACCATATTGGGCCGCATGAGACTCATACGGCTTAAATCGCAATCTTCTTTAGTCCGCATATAGCTTAAGGACTTTTAAGCCGCATAGATTCTATATTTTTAGGCCACATAAAGCTCATGGGGCTTAGGTTACAGTCGTCCTTGGCCGCATGAAGTTCAAAGACTTTGGGGCTGCATATGTTTGAGCCGCATAAGGTTCATGCGGCTTGGGTAACATTCCTTCTGGCCGCATGAAAGCGTACGAACCCTGCTTTTGGTGACGTCTCACGTCTTATCTTTTTGTCAGAGTGTGAGAGCTATCATTTTTGTCAGTTTTGACAGAACTTGTCAGCTTTATCAGACGAACTGACCAACTTGGCCGCATATCTTTCTTCTGCGGCTCGAATCATTGTGGTTGTCGATGGGCCGCATAGGGTGTTGAATCTGCTATACGGCTCTCATTTATGCGGACCTGTTTGGCCCAAAGTATTTATGCAGCCAATTGTGATCCGCATGAACCTTATATTTTCCATGCTTCTACACACCCGAGCAAGGAGCAAGGCCCTGGCAGAAGCAACAGTCGGCGGTAGTCAAGCCTCTGACAACCCTCCCCTCGAAGACGAAGAAGCGTTGCAACAAATCGACCCTGATATAGCTGGTGCTAGCCGACGTGAGGCCTCAGAAGAATAAGCCCCCCCACATGAAAGCGAGGTCGAAAGCGAAGCCTCGACCGATCCATTCACTTCCATCCACATCATGACAGCTTACATGGAAGGGGGTGGTGATGAAGGAGAATCAGACACTCCAGCACTAGACATCGTGCAGCGCATAGACACCCTTGAGGGGAGTCTCAAAACCCTCTCGGCCTCCATGCAAATTCTGACCCAGGCGGTGTTCGACATTCGAACCACTCTGGCAAGGGCACCTGTCTCCACCAGCTCCGATCCAGGGGACAACGGAGAATCAAATATACCCCCTCAACGGGTATCTTCAGGGGCGGAGCACCACGGTGCACCGCGAGCGTCAGCTCCCTCCAATATCCAACTTCAGGTCGTACAACCTTTACCTGCTACCAGCTCGACAGAAGACTTGGTCGACATGGTCAGAGATGTGCGTGAACGCTTCGAGGCCCGAAACGGGCAAGAAGAAAGTCAGAAGTTGGGGCTTCTTCAACCCTACCCTCTTGAGTGGAACAAGGTGGTTTATCCTCCCAAGTACAAACCACATACACTGACGCCATACAACGGGAAGGATTCTCCTCGTCGGTATTTGACCTACTTCCAATCTCAGACGGGACATCTTCCAAAGGAAGACGCCCAACTCAGGAGCCTATTTGTCGGGGCTCTGAAGGGAGTCACCTATGACTGGTACTGCAGTCTTCCTGACAACTCCATATCATCCTTCAATGATTTGCCACACCTCTTCCTCGATCGGTTCTAAGATGGAGGGAGAGACATGACCATGTCATCTCTAATAGAAGTACGGTAGATTGAGAAGAAGACTGTTCGAGAATTCATCGAGCATTTTCGACAAGCATGCCTAAGGTTGCCTCCAGGCATGCCAGAACATGCACTCATCGACTCCTGCAGCATGAACATGATCTCCGCGATCAAGCTCTGGCTCAACTCCACTCTTCCGCCCGATTGGAGTTCGTTGATCATTGAAGCCGATGCTGCTAAGAAGAAGGCACGTAACGCTCGCCTTCTGGGGGTTAACTTCCCCACCTTTGACGACAAAGGAAAATAGCCCGCGTCTAGCAATAGCAACCACAAAGCAGGCATTGACTGTCAATGCGTCTAACAGCATACAAGGTCCTGCTCAGAGGCCTCCTCCTGCACCAAGGCCGAAGATGGTTTACTCCTTCAACGATGAAGATACCTTACAACTCTTCGAGATGTTGAAGCAGGGCGATAAAATCAAGTTGCCTGATCCCAAATATCCTGACGAAGTAGGTATAGTCGGTAACCCGAGGTATTGTCACTACTATCGGTTTATTGGACATCCTACTAAATACTGCTACATCCTCAAAGACTACATACAGCACATGATCAATGTGAACGTCATCTCAATCGATTACGAGGAGAAGACAGTCTCGACCAACATAGTATCACTCCAGTTCGGCACCTTACAGCCTACTACAGCTCAAGATGGCATCGTCCCCATCCCAAAAGCGACAATGGAAGTAGTCAACCTTCTACCAACCCGCAACAACGTGGGTGGGCTGACACCCCTCACAACATCCAAGGAAGAGATCATGTCGGTTCACCTGGATCTCGTTCCAGAGCTGACACAACCGGGGGTACCCTCTACCTCCAAAAATAAAGGCAAGAAGACCAAGTCTTGCCGAATGGTGCCTTCCTCCCTTGAGGAAATACTGCCCGTACAAACGCATTCACAGAAGAATGCCAAACTTGAACCTAACTTAAAATTAACCAAGAGGACTAGTTGAGGCCTTATTGGACTTTCCACCAAGTCCCAAATAGGGTTTAATGGCAGCCACTATAGCTAGGTTAGCCTCCCTTACTTTCATTTTATTCCATCTTGCCTCTTTTCCTTCACAAAGTGTTCTTTCCCAAATTAGAGAGCTTCCCTCTTTGATTTGATCTCCAAATCCTTACATACTACCACCAAAACTTTCATCCAACCTTCTCATACTACCAAGGGATGGTGCTAGCAAAGATTTGGAGCAAAGTGCAAGGAGGAGTGTCCTTTTTGGAAGATTTTTGTGTCAGAACCGTATCCTTGGGAGTATCATTGGGATTCCACTCCCAATAGGTAAAACCAACCCTCTAAATTGATTTTCTATGTATATTAGTTAGTTTTGAATCTATAGGATCCACCCCCATGCATGTACCCCATTTAGATTCAAATTTGAGACCATTTGGAGATCTCTTGAGGATTTTAGATATGTGTCTTGTGTCCTACTTGATAGATCCCAAATTAGGACACCCTATGTGTATCTATGTATGATAATAGTTTAAATAGATGTTTAAATTCAGTTTTAGAATGGTTAGAGAGTGGATTGATCTTATTTAGGCGGGTTATAATGAGTTTCATTTGGATACCTATGTTGGTATCCAAGTATCTTGGCCTACATGTGTTTCTTTTGTCCAAAACAACTCAAATTCGTCATAATATTCATCAACGCTTTTATTAACCAAAGCAACTAAGAAATTTCATAACTTTTAGCTTAGAACTCTGATTAATCTCTCATTTTTTAAAATAACCATATTGAAGTTAGCTTTCCAAATATATATTTTAATAGCCAAAATCGTTCTAGAACTTTCTGTAAAACTATTTGAGTGTCAGATGTCCGAAAGACAAATGCGTTTCGGTGTTTTCGTGATTCCGGGAGCTTCCGGACACAAAAATACGATCCGTTTGAAGTTTCGAAAAGCTAACACGAAGGGCTACGGCATACTTTAATACTAGAATTTAGTGAAGGCCCAATTGGTACAGTATATTTTAAGTAGAATAGTGACTATACGACATAGGTATTTTGTGTAACCTATGAGCCTATGTAGTATGGATATTAAATGAATGTAGAGTATGTAATGCATAATATGTTAGATGAATGAATTGATATATATATATACATATGTATCCTCTTTACATTAATTTTTATATATGGTTGAATGCAAGCATGTAGGAATGCAATCAATGTAATGTATGTAAGCAATGCATAAATGCATGAATGAAAGAATGATATACAATGTATGCATGAAAGTATACAATGAATGCTAGATAGGAATGCAAGGTATACATGTAATGATAGATATGAATACATAATGTATACATAATATAATGCAATATATAATGATAGCATGTATGATAATGTAGAATATATGATGCAAGCATGTATATGTCCACTATTTTTCCTTTTCCTTACATTTTTCCTTCCCTTCCCTTTCCATTTCAGTTTTTTTTCCTTTTTTTCCTCTTCTATTTTTACATGTTGTATACAATGTATATAATGTATAGATGCATGTAAGTACGTAATATGCATGAATGACATGTATGTAATGAAAATAAGTATATATATATATATGCAACTTAATGATATGTGAATGGATATAATGCCTGAACTGAAGTATGCATGTATATGGGATATGAATGAATGATATATATGTGTTAAGGTAATGTAATGTATGTATTCACATATATTTTGAGTTAAATATATGAGTTTGCATGCATATATTATATGTATGCATGTATGCAGGAATGAATGTAATATAATATAGAGTATGCATATATGATATGTATGTAGGCATGTATATAATGTATGTATGTATACATGATATGTATGTATGTATAGGTGCATGAATGAATGCAAGTATGCATATATGATATGTGTGTAGGCATGTATGCAATGTATGTATGTATACATGATATGTATGTATACATGTATGAAATATAAGTATGTATGTATGCATTTCTATAAACTGAGTTAACCTATAACCTTTTACACACATACATCCATACACCCTTTGACACCATGTATCCCATGTCACATACACCTACCTATCACTAAATCTGAGAACATTAACACATATCCTTTCACACACATGCCAAACACACACACACACACACACACACACACACACACACACACACACTCACTTACTCTTTTACCTCTCCTTCTATATATATATATATATATATATATATATATAAGGGAACACTAGAATTTTATTTATCATAAGGGGGAGTACCAACTCAGGTTACAAAAATCCTTAGAACCTAGTTACAAATACAGCTAGATCATGAATTGCAGGAGAGCTTTGACATGCTTGCACCGAACCATTGCTTTGCTAACCTGTCTCTTAGTCTCTGAGATCAAACGAGCTTCTGAGAATTTGTATCCTTCATACCGCCACTTATTTCTATTTTTCCAAATAACCCAAAGAGTAGCACCTACAACAATCTCCTTCAGATGAAGCGTTGGCCTTTTCCACCATTTTCTGAGATGACGCAATAGTGAATCCGAGCTCTTGATAGAGAAACCTAATTGCAAATGCTTCCATATCTGAGCTAACTCTCCGTCCGAAAATATATGTGCAATATTTTCCTGTGCAGGGATAGAACAGCAGTGGCATTGAGAAGCTATGTGATAGCCTAAGAGCTGGACATTATCATCAGTAGGAAGACGACCATGAAAATTGTGCCAGGCTAAAACCGACCATTTTATTGGAATGCAAGAGTTCCAAACATGAGAAAATTCTGGACGTCTAGTAGCAGGAATTCTAATATGTCGATAGACCGAAGAAACAGAGAACAAACCTGAACTTGAGGGACTCCACCTCCATCTATCAAGCTGAATAGGATCCCGAACAATCAGGTGATTACCCAGTCCCCTGCCCTGAAGCAGTCTCTTCCAAATTGGAGAAGCATTAGAGTTTGCATTAACATTGTCAAGATCTTGAAATTTGCAATACTTGCTTTGAAGAAAGACATCCAGAGATTGTCCTGTGATTTAAGCTTCCACCAAAGTTTACAAGTAAAAAAATTAAGAACTTCCTCCAAACTTCGAAGCCCAAGGCCAGCTTCATCAAAAGGTTTTGCCATTTTGTTCCAACCGAGCCATGTATATTTATAAATCCCTTCTTTTGATCCCTAGAAGAAACGGGAAAACATAGTCTCTAATTGCCGGATGACTGATATCGGAGGATTACAGGCTGCCAAAGTATACATCGGGATCGAAGTAAGAACAGACTTTAGAAGAACAAGCTTTCCTCCATATGATAATAGACGCTGCTGCCATCCCTCAACCCTATTCCTAATTTTGGAAAGAAGATCTTCAAACATACTAGCATTCTTCCGTCCGGACACAAGGGACATCCCAAGTATGCAAATGGAGGATTAGAGGAATGAAAACCTGTGATCTCCCGAAGTTCAGCCGCACGAGATTCAGAAAAATCTGGATGAACATAAAGAGATGATTTACTACTATTAATCAGTTGGCCCGAGGCTTTCTCATATCTATTCAGCAGATCCCGCAATGCTTGAATCGTAGTAACATCTCCTGTAGCAAAGATCAAGACATCATCAGCATAGGCTAGGTGCGTTACTGCTGGGCAACCACTAGGCGAGTAAAAATGGTGAAAGGAAGGAATCCTGAGCAGAGACTTGAGGTTCCGAGACAGAGCTTCAGCAGCAATTATGAATAAAGCAGGGGATAAGGGATCCCATTGTCGAATACCACAAAATCCGTGGAAATAACCCGAGGATTCCCCATTGATCACAATGGAATACCAGACATTGTTGATCAGTCTGAAGATCATATTGATCCAAACTTCATTAAACTCGAATCTTCTTATCACCTGCATTAAGAAACCCCAATCCAGACGATCATAGGCCTTGGCCATGTCTAATTTGATTGCCACATTACCTCCGCTGTTCTTTATTTTCATCATGCTCATCATCTCTTGAGCCAAGATAACATTATCGACTATCTCCCTAACCCTGACAAATCCACATTATTCGGGAGAGATAATACGAGGAAGCAAACAAGCCAAACGATTAGCCAGCAGTTTGGATATAACTTTGTTCATAACTGTACATAATCTAATAGGACAAAAATCTGACCAAGTCATGGGATTTTTAATCTTAGGAATGAGGATAAGAGACGTACTTGAGATAGCTTTGGGTAATGCAAACCCAGCCATGAATAGTTGCACTGCCTCCATACTATCTCCTTCAATGATCTGCTAAGCCGTAGTAAAAAATCTAGACATAAACCCGTCAGGGCCACCCGCACTCGTAGAATCAATCCCCTTGATGATAGCAAGCAATTCTTCCTTGGTAGGATCTGTCGTCAGTAACTATTATCTTCCTCCTTGAGCAACGAAGGAATAAAGTTCGGGAAGTCATCATCAGGTACAGGTAAGGAGCTCATAAATTGATTGGCAAAATACTCATTGGTCAAAGCTTGAATTTTCTTGAGTTCAGAAAGAGTGGATCCATCCTCCTGCTTGATAGAATGAATTCACAATTTTCTCTTCTTACTGTTGACACATTCGTAAAAATATGCCATATTTCGATCACCCTCCAAATCCCACCTCGTTCTAGCTTTCTGGTGCCAAAAGGAATCCTCATAAGAGAGACGTTGCTTCAACAGAGCACGGGCCTTATGCAGTGCCTCCCTGTTATAGTCGGAGCTATCATGTTCATAAGAGATCTCCGCAGCAAGGACCCCATCTTCAGCTGCTTTTACTTGTTGAAATATATCTCCAAAGGTGGAGTGACTCCATTTCGACAAAGCTTTCCTGCAGGCCACCAGGCGGTCAGCAACTCTGACAAGAGCATTATTGTGATCCACTGAGAGCCAAGCTTTTTCAACAATGGTTAGGAACTCCTCATACGAAATCCAAAAGTCTAGGAACCTGAAAGCACGTCTCCCATCCTCACTAGCAGATTTGAATTTAATAAAGATCGGAGAGTGATCCGATTCATTCCGATTGAGGTGCTCTTCAATCGTTAGAGGAAATAGATCCAGCCAACCCTTGTCTAGTAACATACGATCTAGCCGAGATCCTTGTTTATCGCCCTCTGACTTGATCCAAGTGAATTTACTTCCCATGAATGGCAATTCACAGAGCCCCGAAGCCATTATGAAATCATTAAACTCCGCCATGGACTGTTGATTCGGGCAGAGACTGCCAGTCTTCTCCTCCGAACTCCGGATGGCGTTGAAATCACCCCCTACTGTCCAAGGAAGATTGATGCAAGATTGAATATGCTGCAGTCTAGCCCACAGCTTCCTCCTTCCTTCCATAGTGTTGTGCCCAAGCACAATAGATAATAGGAGTTCAGTAGGGAAGCCATCATTGCTGAACCGAATAGTTATCGCTTGGTCGAACGAATCAACCATAAACATAGAGGACGTCACTCGTGTGAAGAGCCAAATATTTCCCCGATCATCAGAAAGGGATTGAGTGCAACCAAGTTTGATTTGAAAAGAAGTCAGTTGATCTTTCGCCATCTTCGGTTCAATGATAGCCAGAAAATCTATCTTGTTGACCCGGAGTAAATTTTTGATCCTTTTGATTGTCATTTTATTAGCGATCCCGCGAACATTCCAAATTAGAAAATTAGACATTAAGGGTTTGCTGTTGGGTACCAGTTTGAGTAGTGGACCCTGAACGGAGGACCCTGTCAGATGGAGGTGGAGGAGGTTTCTTTTTACGCGTCGACGATGGCAGCTGGACCACCGTCTCTTCTTCGCCATCTCCCTGAGAGCACTGTGCACGAGCATCTTCTTCTTCAGCAATGTCCGTCCACGTCTGAGTATGACTCAGAATCTCTCCCTCTTCGACGTCTGCATGACCATGATCATCTTCATGAAGTTTATCGCTTGTCAGCTGGTGCGGAAGAGTCGCATCATCCCTAGGTTCTGGTGGTATAGAAGGAGTGTCGGAAGAGGAGCCAATCCCATCCTTTCGCTGAGGTGGAACAGTGACGGAAGGAGAAGTAATGGCTTGATCAATGGTGGCTGCATGGGTATTCGGAAGCACTTGAGTGATAACTGGTTGACGGTTGCTGTCATGATTTGGAGCTATTTAAACCTGAGGATGGGGTGGAGGATTAGACAGGGTGGGTTCTAAATAACGATTGGAAGGCTCCCCAATCTCCACCTGAGGGCGAGGAATAATACGGGTGACCTGAACTTGACTATCCCTCTGAGTCGTAATGCCTTTTCCTTTGTCCTTCTGTACAGATTTATATAATTCCATGGGGTGTCCTTGATGCCGACAAGTTGAACAATATAAAGGCGAAGATTCATACTCTATATTTTGCCAAAAACTTCTGTTTTGGGGCATATTAATGTGGATTTTCTGTTGAAGAAGCTTAGAAGCATCGACCTCAATAAAAACCCAAGCCAAGCTTGGCCTGGATAGGTCTGCCATAGCTTTTTCAATCTTGAGAGGAGAGCCAATCGCACCCGCAATGGCAAAAAGAGCTTGTTTCACATATAAGTGGTGAGGCAGATTGGGCAGGTTAATCCATACAGGCATAATAGGAGACTCGTACGCAGGAGAAAAATCTGGGTCCCATTTGAAGATTATCATAGGAGCTCGAGCAATGTACCACGTGTCTTTCGCTCAAAGACGGAGGTAGTTCGATTCACAGGAAGGACAAATGATAATATGTTTAGAGTCGATAAGACCGGCATTAATGGAGCCATCAAAAGTAAATTCCGTAAGTGCTTTATGGATCTTGTCGATCGGAGGCCGATATTGTGAGAACTTTCCTACCAAGGCATACCGAAGGGGGGATGCCAAGGCGGATTCCTCCTCCTCAGAGAAGGAAATCGATGGAGCACCCTTGAAGGATGTCACCAAATGCGGGGGGATGAGAGGCACAAACACGGACGTCTGGCCACCCACTACCTCTGCAAAAGAACGAGAGGTCATAGAAACCTATGGCACCAAAAAAGAGACAAACAAGGGGAAGGGGCTACCATCCAAAGGGTATGGCAGCCCCTAGAGGGGTCGTCGGCACGGCCAAAGGCCACTCCGGAGACTATCAGAGGGGATGGAGGCGCCTAGGGTTTCGAACCGATCATATATATATATATATGTATATATGTATGTATGTATGTATGTATGTGCCTATTTATATAGCTTTTTGATATATATCTATGTATATAAATATGTGAATGTGAATAATATATATACATTATATGACTAAGCTTGTCTGCCTTGTTAGCTTATGGTTTAGTTTTGTGATTTGTTTAGCAAGTGACTTAGGCTATGAGTTAGTAGCTATCTTGGATACTTGATTTGCATAGACTTAGTTTATTTAGACCTAGAATTGACTAACCTAGACTATTTGACCATTGTGACCCAACCCTAGCTAGTTTGACCACAGTTGACTAGAGTAGACCTAGTTTGACTTTATAGTTGACCAGAGTTGACCATGAGTTGACTTTGACCTAGATTGACTTAGATTTATGTAGATTGTATTATAATTTCAATTACCATATAAATTGAACTCTTTATAACCTGTGTTGCTCTAACTAGGACTTTGTGACTCCAGTTGGCCATCTTTTCATATCAGCTGTTCAGGGTATCAGGGAGTACATTCTCTGACCGTTTTATACTTCCTAGGACTTATATTCTTGCTCTAGATTATTTTACTTGATGTTGTCACGATGGTAACACGGATTAGTACTATATGGATCTTTTTCATGCGATGTTATCCCCCTCGGGAGCATCGGATACATCATGTCATGTGCATTTCACTTTCATTATGTATTCCTGTGCTTTCACCATTCATGTGAACTCTCGTGATTTATGTACTCTCATGTTCACGGAGCCCCCATGTTTACATTCATGTGCACCCATTTATGGGCCCCCATGTGATATCATGTACAATAACATAACTTGAATGGATCCTTGTGTATTGATTGGGGATGGGGGAGTAGAAATGGTCATATGAATATTTCCAAAGTAGTGTAGCCATGTACAAACTCTCATGTTTATTATCAAGCCGTTCACATGTCTATCTTGTACTCTAAATCACTAGTTCACTGTTAGTTCTTTACTTATAGTAGATATTTCTATTACAGTCATCTCTTTATTTTATGTCCTTTCTTTCAGCGATTCATGTATCTTACTCTATTGTATGCTTTATATTTTTGTCATGATATAAACTACATGAAATGTACTGTGCTCGCTCCTGTCCTAACTGGACCTGTTGATAAATTTTACAGATAGCTTAGAGGTTACCTGCTAGCCTAGAGGAGACACAGTAGAGGTTGGAGTAGATGGATAGAGTTTTCTTTATTTTATTTTCAGTTGTCTTGAGTTGTATTTATTTTATACTTGTTTGAGTTGGTGTTGATAACACCGAGATTTATTTCTCTCTGTTGTACTTCTCTTGTGGATTCATAGTTATCTTATCGTGCTATTTGTAGTTTTGGTGATTGAGTTGTATCTTGTTGTGATTGTCCTCCGTACGGAGAGTATATCATATTGTATTTAGTTTTAATTGTGACCTAGAACAACATTCTACCGCCAATACTACGACGTAGGCTGGATGTACCCACTTCTCGTGCCCTACACTAGGTGCGGGTCGTGACACGTTTTTAGTGGTGGCCCATGCAGGTCAAGATTCGCATTTGTACGAATTCGTGGTAGTACGACGATTAGTTATACTACTGCGCACCTGCGATTAGAGATAAGGAATAGGTGTTAGAATGAGAGGATACTCAATCACTGTTAGAATTTCTTGAGAGATTCCTGGGACGACCCTTGAGAATCTTATTTTAACTTCGATTTGAAATCTCTTTTTTTCTTGATTTGATTCACCCTTACTTCCTGTTATTGAATTTAATTTTTGATGGATTATTGTTGAATTTTGAATCTTGTTGTTAGTTGTTGAATTTGAGTTTGTATTTATATATATATACATCTTTTTGGAATTAAGGTATAACCTGATAAAATACTTGATAAGGACAGTAAGAAAGGTAAAAGTCTACTTTATTTATGGAGTTTAGAATTTATCGCAGTCATATTTGCTAGCATGACAAGGACGTAGAGTCTGATTTAGATATACTTATCCTAGTTATGAAATCTAGATTTTCTTACAGCCATACCGGGTGGCGTGGTAAGAATTCTAGATAACATGACTATAGGGTATATACCGTCATTATGGACTCTATTGTTTATTGCATCTAAGCTTACTAGCGAGGCAAAATTCTGACAACATGATTTCAGGAAGACGTGTATGGTATCAGATTTTATCTTAAATGGGTTCATTTATTTTTAACAGTTGATGAAGAACAGATTTTATCATTATTTCTTTCTTGCCATTATTTCTTGTATTACCATTTTTAAATAAAATAAAATAAAACTGTCCTGATTACATAAATCACCTGTCCCGTATCTAATTTTGTCAGCTATACTTTGAAACCCTTGAATCTCTATATCTTTTCACCTTCGAAATGTCGAGAAAGTAACGTAAATCATCTAACTCGGAAAAGACTTGATTTGTTATCTTGTGATAATCTTGCTAGGGGTATAATATGATGGACCTTGATATAGGTTTGGGATAGAGATGCGACTGAATTTGAGGATGAAATCAAGAGAGTTATATTATCAATTTAGGAACAATCATACTTAGAGAAATCTTTTGGGTATGAATAATTCATAGATGTATTTCATAACTGATAAGGATATTCGAGGTCAACTTAGTTTTGAGAACTTGGATAAATTTTGGTTATTGATTCTTGAGACGTTACACTTTAAGGCTATGATGTTAAATTTAGGAATTTGATAATAGAGAAGAGATTTTAACTATATGCAATGATGATACAAAATTGAATAAGATATTGTAAGAAATTGCTAAAAACAGAAAGAACGCAAGGAGTTTGAGTTATATAAAATATAGAGATTTTGTGAAAACTTTAAATTTTAGGAGAATAATATTGAAGGTGTACGTTGAAGGAAATATGAAGGTTGAATTTATAATGAAGAATAAGTTTTGTAAGGCCTAGTGGGTTTAGATTTAAATAATACAAGGAGAGTAAATTGAATAAGTTCAAGGATTACATAAAACTTGATTTAGAGGCTTCAGATCCAATTTAGGACAAGGTGGAAGAATTTAGATTTATGATGATTAAGTGGTCAGTTTTGATTCCTAGTAAGAAGGGTATGCTTCATGAATAATGTTTCGGACTTAGAAATTTAGCCTATGGTAATCATGGCAAGGTCAAATCTTTGTGACGGAAGGATATAATTTTGATGGTAGTCATATAAAGGTCAATTTTTATATTGGGACTTGTGAGATAAAAATATGATTGGCAAATGATAAACTTGATAGTATCAGAAAGAGATTATTAACTTGACTTTCCTATGAAATTTTTTCTCTTGTTTTCCCTTTAAAAGGAGAAATTTGACTTATTCCATATCTTTGAATCACCCTTTAAAAGTTTTCAATATCATTGAATCCTAGCTCCCTTAATCACGACCAATCGACTTCGATCATCTTTTCTTATCATATTAATATCTTGGGTCGTACTCAATTGAATTAAATTTAATTGTGACCTGAATCTCCATTCTTGTATGCTCGTGCTCAGACTTCGATGACCTTGTCCTCCATATTGCCCAAATCTTGATTACCCAGAATTGATCAACTTAGATCGTATCGAGACTAAATTTTTTTAATATATATTGTGATTGGATTTCAATGCTATTGACTTTCATTATTCAAACTTTTGATTTTGATTTTTCTTTGAATAGTACCCATTTATAGATAATTACTAGTTATCTTTATTTTATTTTTGATAACTACCAGTTTTCATATAGGATGGTAGACTGCCTTACAGCCTTAATGATTTGTTGTTTCTATAACTTTTTCAGTTTAGCACCCCAGATTGCTTGTATGTTTTGATATCCTATGACCGTTTTGGTTTAGCATGACTTGTATACCTAGATGAGACTTTCAACTGCCACCATATGCCATGACCCTGCATGCCATTCTTTTAAATTGTATGATTTAGGTAAGTTCTGAGAGTTTGATTGTTAGGGACGAGACTCTAGAAGAAGTACGACCATCTTAATTTCGAGGACAAAATTTTCTTAGGAGGGTAGACTTGTAACACCCAATTTTCTAAAATGAGTGTAATTTTGAACTTTTGTAAAAGTTTACTATTTAATAATAGGATTTATGATTTATGGGAATTTTTAATTAATCTAATACTATTTAAAATTAGTGAATTATAATTTTGATGTGTTAGCTAGTGAACCTTAGAACTGTTGAGCCTAGAGACTAACCATGACCATGGGGACCTAACCATGTGATTAGAATGACTATTTACAACTTTTTAGGCTAAGGGTATTTTGGTCATTTTGTGACTTTTGAATTATTTAGAATTTTGATTAATTGGTGAATTTTAGATTATTTTAATAATATTTAAATTGATGTATTATGATTTTGGTTATTTTTTATATTTTAATATTTTAGAAATTTTTATATTTTAATATTAATTTTATGAGATTTGTTTAGTCGGGTTTGAGTTTCATTTCGTTCCGACTTGTGTTAGTGACCCGGGTAGCTTAGACTGTAGGCGGGATCCCAAGATTAGTTAGTTATGGCCCACAAACCCCACTAATTAAGTTAGTGAGTTTAGACTAATCCCACTTGTTAGATTGGTGAAGTTAGAGGCTTAAATTTAACCCTTTTGATCCCAAACTTGAACCTAACTTAAAATTAACCAAGAGTACTAGTTGAGGCCTTATTGGGCTTTCCTCCAAGGCCCAAATAGGGTTTAATGGCAGCCACTATAGCTAGGTTAGCCTTTCTTCCTTTCATTTCATTCCATCTTGCATCTTTTCCTTAACAAAGTGTTCTTCCCCAAATTAGAGAGCTTCCCTCTTTGATTTGATCTCCAAATCCTTACATCCCTCTACCAAAACTTTCATCCAACCTTCTCATACTACAAAGGGAGGGTGCTAGCAAAGAGTTGGAGCAAAGTGCAAGGAGGAGTGTCCTTTTTGGAAGATCTTCGTGTCGGGGCCGTGTCCTTGGGAGTATCATTGGGATTCTACTCCCAATAGGTAAAACTAACCCTCTAAATTGATTTTCTATGTATATTAGTTAGTTTTGAATCCATAGGATCCACCCCCATGCATGTACCCCATTTAGATTTAAATTTGAGGCCATTTGGAGCTCTCTTGAGGATTTTAGATGTGTCTTGTGTCCTACTTGATAGATCCCAAATTAGGACACCCAATGTGTATGTATGTATGATAATAGTTTAAATAGATATTTAAATTTAGTTTTAGAATGGTTAGAGAGTGGATTGATCTTAGTTAGGATGGTTAGAATGAGTTTCATTTGGATACCTATGTTGGTATCTAAGTACCTTGGCCTACATGTGTTTCTTCTGTCCAAAATAACTCAAATTTGTCATAATATTCATCCACATTTTTATTAACCAAAGTAACTTATAAATGTCATAACTTTTAGATTAGAACTCCTATTAATCTTTCTTTTTTTTTAAAAGAAGCGTATCGAAGTTAGCTTTCCAAATATATATTTTAATAAGCCAAAATTGTTCTAGAACTTTCTGTAAAACTATTTGAGTGTCAGCTGTCCGAAAGACAAATGCGTTTCGGTGTTTTCGTGATTTCGGGAGCTTTCGGACACAAAAATGTGATCTGTTTGAAGTTTCTAATAGCTAATACTATGGGCTACGGCATACTTTAATACTAGAATTTAGTGAAGGCCCAATTGGTACAGTATTGATTTTAAGTAGAAGAGTGACTATACGACATAGGCATTTTCTGCAACCTACGAGCCTATGTAGTATGGATATTAAATAAATGTAGAGTATGTAATACATGATATGTTAGATGAATGAAATGCTATATATATGATATATATTCTCTTTACATTAATGTATATACATGGTTGAATGCAAGCATGTAGGAATGCAATCAATGTAATATATGCAAGCAATGCATAAATGCATGAATGAAAAAATGATATACAATGTATGCATGAAAGTATACAATGAATGCTAGATAGGAATACAAGGTATACATGTAATGATAGATATGAATACATAATGTATACATAATGTAATGCAATATATAATGATAGCGTGTATGGTAATGTAGAATATATGATGCAAGCATGTATATGTCCATTGTTTTCCCTTTTCTTTATATTTTTCCTTCCCTTCCCTTTCCATTTCAGTTTTTTCCCTTTTTTTCTCTTCTATTTTTACATGTTGTATACAATGTATATAATGTATAGATGTATGTAAGTATGTAATATGTATGAATGACGTGTATGTAATGAAAATAAGTATATGTATGCAACTTAATGATATGTGAATGGATATAATGCCTGAACTGAAGTATGCATGTATATGGGATATGAATGAATGATATATATATATATATATATATATATATATATATATATATATATATATATATATATATATATATATATATATATATATATGTGTGTGTGTGTGTGTGTGTGTGTGTGTGTGTGTGTATGTGTGTGTGTGTGTGTGTGTTAAGGTAATGTAATATATGTATTCACATATATTTTGAGGTAAATATATGAGTTTGTATGCATATTTTATATGTATGCATGTATGCAGGAATGAATGTAATATAATGTAGAGTATGCATATATAATATGTATGTAGGCATGTATGCAATGTATGAATGTATACATGATATGTATGTATGCATCTATGTATGTATAGGTGCATAAATGAATGCAAGTATGCATATATGATATGTGTGTAGGCATGTATGAAATGTATGTATGTATACATGATATGTATGTATGCATGTATGCAATATAAGTATGTATGTATGTATGCATTTCTATAAACTGAGTTAACCTATAACCTTTTACACACATGCATTCATACACCCTTTGACACCATGTATCCCATGTCACATACACCTACCTATCACTAAATCTGAGAACATTAACACATATCCTTTCACACACATGCTAAACACACACACACACTCACTTACTCTTTTACCTATCCTTCTCTCTCTTTCTCTCTCTCTATATATATATATATATATATATATTTTTCTTTTTTCGATGGGCTCCCTTCCTCCTGATCCCTCCCCCCCTTCTCTTCCCCTCCTGGCACCCCCCACCGACCGGAGTCCCCGCCCTCCCGGCCGCCGGACCGTCGGTCCTACTGCACTCCCCCTTCGCTCTCCGCAGACGTCGTGCTCGCCACCGCGGCGTATCCCCGTACCACGCCACTGCTCCTCTCCAGGCTGTTGCCCTTTCTTGCCTGTCCGGTGGGAGACGCTACCGCTTCGGACGGCGACGCCGGCCCTCCCGATCCTCCCTTCCATCGATTTTGGGTCCTCCTCCTCCTCGGAGTTCCCCAGCGTCCCCTACCGTCTTATCCGCCGGCGTCGGAGGGGCAACTCGGCTCACTTCCTCTGGTTGTCGAGCTGTCCCGGTAGCGTCGTGCCCCGCAGCCCCGGTGGCGTTTGGAGCGGTCCCGAACCCCGCCGAGTCTGATCCCGCCGGACGGCGCCCCCCCTCACCTTCCCTCCCCCCCCCGAAGGTGCCCACACCCTTATTCCTTCTCGCGCTCGCTGGTCGAAGGCGCTCATAGCCCTGGTTGAGCGCTCGTCGGAGTTGCTCCGGCAGACCCACTCCGCGACGGAGCCCCAAAGGCGCTGGCCGTCCTCCCCGGGCGAGGGAGTTGCTCCGCCTTCCTCTACCCTCCCGGATGTCGTGCGCCGTGCCTCGCCGGAGTTTCAGTCGGCCGTGCCCCCACTGCGATGGCACCAGCTCCCCGATCCCGGCGCCTCTGTTCCTCCCCCCCGGTGGCGTGTTCAGAGACGCTGGCGCCCCTTGCGTCCTGTCACCCCACGTGGTCCTACTCCCTCGGGGAGAGCGAGCCTAGGGCTCCGTGCGTTGACGCGGGCGTCTCGGTCGGCCCGCCAGATATCGTTTGTGCGCCCATTTGCTCTCGGCTACTTTGCGCAGGGGACTTGTATGCCTCCTTGTGCTGTGAAGTTTCTCCACCTTGCGCTGCACGTGGAGCAACTCTGCCCACCTTTGTGGGCCCCTGCCCTATGGAGCAACACCCCCTTGTGCTGGCTCTTGTGCCGCTTTATAGTGCAGGTCAACTCGGATCCTCAATTGCGCTGAACGTGGGTCCCTCCCACGTGGCAGCTAACGCTTACCCCCCTGCGCAGTTGGCTCAGTTCTGTTTCCCACCCCCCTCTCGTGAGCTCCACGGTTCCCTCTCTCGTGAGCCCTCCGGATCCCCTCCCCGCCTCTGTGCTCCAGATGGGCCCCTCCCCCGTCGCGGGCTCCCATCTTCCCGTACCTCCCCCTCCACGCCGGCCGGTTACTGTCGCCGTCCACTACCCGGTGTCCTCGACCGCGCCCTCTGGTCGCGGTACCCCCTCCTCCCCCTCCCTCGCTCCAAACCCCGGCGTAAAGGCAGCGCCCCTGAACTCCCCCTCGTGGCCCAACTCCGCCCACTCCCGGTTGGGCGCGCACTCCCCGGCCGCACACCCGGGCCTCTCCGGCCGCGAAGCGCCCTCACCCGCCCCCTCACCTATCTCCGCCCTCTCGGACAGCCCCCTGCAGGTTCAGGTCCCGGCCCCCCAGGCCGGGCCGGTTATCTCCCCCGGCAGGCCTTTGCCTGCTCGGGTTCTCCCTTGGCGCAAGCCTCCTCTCCCCCGACAGTTGTCGATGGGGACATCCTGGCCGGCGGCCGCTTCATTCCTCCCTCATCCATCGGCGCTCCCTTGAGCTCCCCGGCAGACACCCTCTCTCTCTGGGCCCTTGCCGATGTGGCCCCCTCCTCGAGGCACGGATCGTCCTCTGGCCTGGACCCCACGGCATCCAGAACACTCCCCGGCTCCCTCTCCTTCGCGGATGCCCTAAGGCCCGATCGGATTAAGTCAGGCACGTTTCCGGCCGCGGAAGTGGTCCTGCCAGACGTCAATCTGTCGCCTCCGCCGGACGGATACCCTATCCGGGTCCCCTTCTCCTGCGAGGAGATCCGCTCTCTCTCTCTTCCCCCTTCCTCAGCACTTTGGTTCTCAAGTTCGGATCCGGATGCCCTAAAATCTCTATCGTTCGGGAGACGATCGCCAGATGGGGACTCTCGACGACATACCGAATAGCTCCTCTCGACCCCAAACACCTGTTTCTTTATCTTTCCTCCGACCAGGACTACAGCAAAGTGTAGGCGAAAGGCACGATCAAAATTGACAAACAGTTTACCAAAATTGTCAAATGGTCACCAAATTTTAATCCCAAGATGGACTCGACCATCATCACCTCCTGGATCAACTTGCCCAATCTTCCCCTAGTGTGCTTTCCTGTCGCTGCCCTTAAGAGGATCGCCAGTTTCTCGGAGTCCTTGTGGCCATCGCCGAAGAAACGAGAAACCTCTCCAAATGTAACTACGCTAAGATTTGCGTGGAGCTGGACCTCGCAAACGAGCCTCCCAAATTTATTGAGATAGAACTCGGGGATCAATCATTCAGTCAAGCGCTGGTTTACGACAACAGTATTTTTTCTGTCAACACTGCAAAATGTGCGTCCACTCTCTACAACAATGCTTCCGCGCACACCTAGAACTCAAGAAACCTGTCCTCAGAAAAATGCTCGACAACGGCACGGCCCCTCCTTCACGCCCCACAACGTGGATCCCCCAATCCCCCCTCTCCCGCTCGGTGTCCCCCCATCCACTCCGTTTCTGTCTTCGCTCCTCCCCCTCCTCTCGCCATCACTCTCCATAATTCCTTCAGAGCGCTAGACTCGGATCCAGCCGCTGGCGCCCCAATGATGCCAGCCTCCGATTGCCTTCCTAACCCCCGATCCCCCTCACTCGCCATCACTCTACATAATGCCTTCGAAGCTCTAGACTTTGATCCGGATGATTGTTCACCGGAGACGGCTATCTCCAGTTGCCTTCCTAACCCCCCTCCCCCTTCCCCTTCCGGCCTCGACATAGTTCCCCTCCAATTCCCCTCTATTAACCCTATCTCCCTCGACGCTCCCCCCAAGCTTCCTCATCCGAATTAGTGATTCCCAGTGTTCAGTCTCCAGTCGGTCTCAGAGCGCACTCCATCGGTACGGCTGTCGGGGCTCAGCCCTCCGCCGTTCATACCCCCCTCCGCTCAACCATCGTTCCTCCCCGCCCGGCCGCCCCGCTCTCAGGCAGATTCTGGCAGGCTCAGGAAGCGGGTTTCCTCGATCGAGATAACCCTCTTTGCGCTCTGGCGGAGTGTAAAGACACCGTTCTTTCCCCTTCAGTAGTCGCAGTCGCTCACTCGAGTGCTGGTAGGACTATTGAATCGGTTAGCACCAACCAAGAAAACAATTCTCTCAAGAAAAAGAAGAAATCCAAGAAACAAAGGCAGCATACGGCGATGACCACGAGATCCGCCGCAAAGCTGTAAAACACCCCTACCTCCTCCAGTAATGCCTAACATTCTTTCTTGGAATGTTCGAGGCATTGGGAACAAACAAACTATGAATCGGATCATCAGCCTAACCAAATCTAACCGGATTGATTTACTTGTCATTATCGAACCCAAAATACCCCACAAAAGAATGAAAGAGATTCAACTTAAGCTGGGATTCCTATCCGCGATTTCTGGATGTCACGACATTTGGATCTTCTTCGCAGCTGACTTCCGATTTGGCATTATCAACGACTCCCCTCAAGCCCTATCCTGTTGGGTTGAGCATCCCGCTTTCAAGTCCCGCATCCTCCTTTAGGCCATCCATGGTAGATGCAACATCCCGGAGCGCAAAGTCCTTTGGGAGCTCCTGTCGGACCCCTCCCTTCCGCACGATGATTTGCCATGGCTGTGCATCGGAGATTTCAATACAGTATCCTGCAGAGAGGAGAAATCCGGAGGCCGTGACCCCCCTCTTTCGGCCATGGAGGACTTCAACAACTTTGCCTTAACTGCTCATCTTTCCGCCATCCCCTTCCACGGCAACCAGTTCACTTGGTGCAACATGCAAAATGGTTCGCGTAGGCAGTACTCCCGGCTTGATCGTGCCATGGTGAACGACTGTTGGTCGGATTTGGGACTGATCAGTAATCTATCTCACCTGAATTCCACTAAATCTGACCACTCCCCCCTCTTTCTCGAGATCAACATCTCTCATAATCGCATCAAAAAATCCTTCCGCTTCCTTGACTTCTGGTGCCACCACCCCCAATTCATGCACATCGTGGAAGAGGCTTGGGCCTCGGTCACTCACCTGGATCCTCTGATCAGAATTGCTACCAAACTGAAAGCTACTATAAAAGCCCTGACGGCCTGGAGCAAAATTGCGTTCGGAGACATTTTTCAAGCCATTAAGGAGGCTGAAGACGATGTCAGCTGTGCGGAGATCGATTTTGCAGTCTTCAGTGCCCTGGAGAATCGTGCCTCTCTCAACCTCGCCAAGGCCATCCTGAAATCTAGAATCAGGGTTGAAACAGAATTCTGGAAACAAAAGGCTAGATTAACCTGGGACTTAGAAGGGGACAAGAACTCTGGATTCTTTCACAAATGCGTCAAAGGACGCAGAAGCTCTCTTAAGATTCATCGCATCCGCGATGAATATGGCCAACTTTTGGACGATCAGGTGAACATTCAGACGGCCGCCACGAACTATTTCTCCAACATGTTTGCTAGAGAGGCCGTGGTTAAAGATGACGGATTCCTATCCGAGATCCCAACCCTGATTTGTGACAGGGATAACGAGAGCCTCCGCGCTCCCCCCTCTGCCGACGAGGTGAAGACCGCTGTGTGGTCCATTAATGCTAACAGCGCCCCGAGTCTGGACGGATTCAACGGGGTGTTCTTCCGAACTTGCTGGAATATCATTCGGTTCGACCTCGGGGAGGCCACAACCGCATTTTTTCAAGGAGCCACGTATCCAAAAGCTATATCCTCCGCCCACATCATCCTCATTCCCAAGAAAGACAACCCGGACACCTTTAAAGACTTCAGACAGATCAGTCTCTGCACTTTCACCAACAAAATTATTTCTAAAATCATCGCCTCCAGAATGTCGGACATCCTCCCTAGAATCATCTTCGAAGAGCAAAGCGGCTTCGTCAAAGGTCGTAATATCACCGATAATATTCTTCTGGCCCAAGAGATGATTACGTGTATGAAATTCCCATCCAGGGAGGGAACGTGGCCATCAAACTGGACATAGAAAAAGCATACGACCGCCTCGACTGGCAGTTCATGATCTGGGTGTTCAGAGCCTTTGGTTTTTCAGAACCGGTTATCGACATCATCTTTAGGTCCATCAACAACGCCTGGTTTTCCACTGTCATCAACGGCCAACCGCAGGGCTTCTTCAAAGCCACTCACAGAGTCAGACAGAGAGACCCCCTTTCCTCCACCATCTTCATCATCACGGCCGAAGCCCTGAGCAGAAACCTCAAAATCATGCCGCGATCTCCGGGGTTCCAGATCTTTCACACAACGACCGGTTGCCCTCTTATAACCCATCTTGCGTACGCAGACGACATCCTTATTTTCTCCGGTGGCGCTATTGGAGCTATTGAGGTGGTTATTAGAACTCTTGCTAACTACACTCGATGCTCTGGCCAGAAAATCAACAACAGCAAGAGCGTGATCTACACCCATCACAAAGCCGATAGAGCTCACTCGGCTGTGCTGTCCTCCATGACCTCCTTTTCCACAGCTTACCCCCCTTTCCTATACTTAGGCTGCCCGTTGGTTTACGGCAGAGCGAACTCTGGGATTTACGATCACATGGTGAGCAAGATTCGCCAGAAAATTGCGGGGTGGCACAACGCCACCCTTTCTCCCGGGGGGGAAGTTAATCCTCATAAATCACGTCCTATCCTCCATCCCAATATACACCCTAGCGGTATGCTCGCCCTCCATCAAAGTGCTCCATTCTATCGAATCCATCCTAGCCAAGTTCTTTTGGGGTCATATCGAGGGAAAGAACAAGCATCACTGGGCCAGTTGGGCTACCATGGCCAAACCTATGGTAGAGGGTGGTCTGGGAATCTGCAGGCTTGCGTACATGGTTGACGCCCTCTCGGCAAAATTGTGGTGGAAAATCTGCTCTGAAAACTCGTTCTGGACCAGGTCTATGAGAGCGAGATACTCCAGATTCTGTCACTTAACTGAGGCGTCGACCAACAACAGATCCTCCGCGTCATGGCGGTGCATCATCCGCGGCCGTAACCTTGCAGAATCGCATTTACGCCTGACCCTGGGCAACGGCCATTCGCAGGCCTGCAAGGAACGCTGGTTGGGGGACGATCTCCTCAGACCCAATACTATTACTCTGCCTCTGTGCGAGATCCGAGATTTATGGGATGATGTTGCTCAGAATGGAATTGGGATAGGGTTCGAGATTGGTTTGGCCCGGTGGCCTTGGCGAGCCTGGGTGCGTCTCATCTGTCGATCAATGACGCTCAAGACATGCTTAGATGGTCCCCCAACCTGGGTGGCGTCTTCACCCTAGCTTCGGCTAGAGCCACCATCAGAAACATCCAAGTCTCGACCTCACCGTCCGCCAAGTTTTGGAACACGTGTATCCCAGCAAAATGGTCCATTCTTCTCTGGCGTGCCGTACGTCGGAAACTCCCCACCGACGATGCCGTCAAATCCTTCGGCTTTAGTCTGGCGTCCAGATGCCACTGTTGTGTTGATTACCAACCGGAATCCGTCAATCACGTACTGATTGCTGGGGAATCGGCATCCCATATTTGGACACACCTTCACTACAGGTTCGAATTGCTCCCCACATTCGGAGGCATCAACGATCTGCTGGCCAGCTGGAACACAGCTCACGGGCATCAGATCGTCGCTGCCGCCGCCTTTTGGGTATTATGGAAAAATAGAAACAAATACAGATTTAAGGGCCGTCAATTCTCGCCTCCTCAATTGTTTAGAGAGGTGGTTCGGCAAATCTCCAAAAGAAGAGGCATTGCACTCACACCTCGGACCAGTTTTGGGCTGTCCTGGACTTCTGATTGGGCCTGGGGCGCCTTTCCCCTGGGTTCTAGCTTTGTCCGCCTAACCTTTCGATGCTCAGTCCAGTTACCGTTTTGTGGGCAACACTTCGTGTTTCTCTCTTTGTTTCGGGTCGTTCTTCGCGCGTGGCGCGCTTACTTGTATAGGCTTCGGCATTTTGTGCCTTTCATTCAATAAAGAATTTCCTTTAAAAAAAAAAATATATATATATATATATATATATATGTGTGTGTGTGTGTGTGTGTGTGTGTGTGTGTGTGGAGGTGTGGGTGTGTATGCCTATTTATATAGCTTTCCTATATATATCTATGTATATGAATATGTGAATGTGAATAATATATATACATTATATGACTAAGTTTGTCTGCCTTATTAGCTTATGGTTTAGTTTTGTGCTTGGTTTAGCAAGTGACTTAAGCTATGAGTTAGTAGCTATTTTGGATACTTGATTTGCATAGACTTAGTTTATTTAGACCTAGAATTGACTAACCCAGACTAGTTGACCATTGTTGACACAACCTTAGCTAGTTTGACCACAGTTGACTAGAGTTGACCTAGTTTAACTTTATAGTTGACCAGAGTTAACCATGAGTTGACTTTGACCTAGATTGACTTAGACTCATGTAGATTGCATTATAATTTTATTTACTATATAAATTGAACTCTTTATAACCTGTGTTGCTCTAACTAGGACTCTGTGACTCCACTCGGCCATCTTTTCATATCAGCTATTTAGGGTATCAGGCTGGTACATTCTCTGACCGTTTCGTACTTGCTAGGACTTATATTCTTGCTCTAGATTACTTTACTTGATGCTGTCACGATGGTAACACGGATTAGTATTATATGGATCTTTCTATGCGATGTTATCCCCCTCGGGAGCATCGGATACATCAAGTCATGTGTGTTTCACTTTCATCATGTATTCCTGTGCTTTCACCATTCATGTGCACTCTCATGATTTATGTACTCTCATGTTCACGGAGCCCCCAAGTTTACATTCATGTGCACCTATTTATGGGCCCCCATGTGATATCATGTACAATAACATAACTTGAACGAATCCTTGTGTATTGATTGGGGATGGGGGAGTAGAAATGGTCATGTAAATATTTCCAAAATAGTGTAGCCATGTACAAACTCTCATGTTTATTATCAAGCCGTTCACATGTCTATCTTGTACTCTAAATCACTAGTTCACTGTTAGTTCTTTACTTATAGTAGATATTTTCATTACAGTCATCTCTTTATTTATGTCCTTTCTTTCAGCGATTCATGTATCTTACTCTATTGCATGCTTTATATTCCTGTCATTATATGAACTGCGTGAGATGTACTGTGCTCGCTCCTGTCCTGACTGGACCTGTTGATAAATTTTACAGATAGCTTGGAGGTTACCTGCTAGCCTAGAGGAGACACAGCAGAGGTTGGAGTAGATGGCTAGAGTTTTTCTTATTTTATTTTCAGTTGTCTTGAGTTGTATTTATTTATGCTTGTTTGTGTTGGTGTTGATAACACGAGATTTATTTCTCTCTATTGTACTTCTCATGTGGATTCATAGTTATCTTATCGTGCTACTTCTAGTTTTGATGATTGAGTTGTATCCTGTGATTGTCCTCCGTACGGAGAGTATATCATATTGTATTTAGTTTTAATTGTGACCTAGAACAGCGTTCTACCGTCGATACTGTGGCATAGGCTGGACGTACCTACTTCTCGTATCCTACACTGGGTACGGGTCGTGACTACAGCTGTCCAAGGAGAAGGTTCATCCTAACCTTCTATAGCTGATAAACAAAAGCAGAAGGAGGCCCGCTTCGACAGGCCTCTTCGTAAAGACAACACTCCGGGGTTAGGCAAGCCCCACAACTTCGATATACTGGCACAACTGGCCATTACTGTAGTACGAATTTCCCTATTCGAGCTCCTTCGTCTATCCAAAGATACTCGGGAGGCTCTCGACGAAGCCCTGAAGGATGCCGAGTCTTTCATCAGTCAGGTCAAGCAGCCTGACGATGATCCTATAGTATATCCGTACTACCATAAGGTGGGGGAGATCATCCCCAACATCACATTCACTTAACAATATGTTGCTCAAGAACAACAGGCACAACAGACCCCTGTATTACACAGGGTATGTCGGTGCCATCAAGGTAGATCGAATACAGATCGACCCTGGGTCTCTCTCAGCATCATCCCCCGAACTCTACTTTAGACGTTGGGGATCCCGATGCGTCGTCTGACAGCGTCTTACACTACCATCAGTGGCTTCAATGCCAGTAAGAGTGAGACGCTGGGGAAGATTCGTTTGAAGTGTCACATCGATGATCTCCAGACCGAGGTGACTTGCTACGTTGTGGATGCAGACGTCAACTACAACATCCTGTTGTGATGGACATGGATACATGAATACATGGTGGTGCCATCCACCTTCCATCAATGTATGAAATATGTGTCCACCAGCGATATCCTCCGAACAGAGTTTGCTGATGTCGATCCCTTCAAAGGGATTGAAGCCTTCTCACCGACGCTGATCTGTACAAATCAATTCATCTAGAAAATAAAGCCAATGACACTAATGACGGGGCAAAAGCTGAGATCGAAGCTGACCTAGAGGTGGACATGGCAATCGATGTACCCCTAAAAGTGTGACTCAAAGGAAGGCTACCTCAAACACCGGCTCCTATGGTAGTCAAACTCCGCTGGAAGGCGCCAGCTTCTCCGGTCACTACACCCAATGAAGCTCAATTGAAAATACGCCTCAAAGGCAAGCCCCCTCAAGTGGCGGATCCTCTCGTAGCCAAGCTACGGGGAATGGCTCAAGCTTCCAGCACACCACTGAGGCTTCCCTCAAGGTGCGGCTCAAAGGCGGACCTCCTCAGTTGTCGGCACCCGTCAGGCCACAAGAGAAGACCTCGGCGTCCTTCTCAGCACAGTCCCAGGAGCCAACATGGGGCAAGCTCCCGAAAAACTCTTCTGAACCTCCCAAGTCTGCTTCAGTTCTCACTGATGAAGAACTTAGAGAGTACATATCGGCTAATGTCGATGCTCCATCCCTCGATGATGTAATCGCTCGAGACAAGATCCTATTTTTTATCAATAATAGAGTATCTTTTAATTATCCTAGTCTTCCACATTAGAATTCTATGTACACTCTAGATAATGCTCTACAGTCGTTGCAAACACAAATAATGACTGTGAGTCATACAAATTGAGTCGTCCTGTACCAAAAAGTTTGTTACATAGTCCCACCTCAGAACAAGGACAAGAAGCCCATTATCTTTGGCAAAGTAGAGCGTCACCAAGACCTTCCCATTACAACAAAAAGATCTATTAATGATGCTTGATAAGTGGATTTTATAATGGCTGATAAAGAAGCGTCATCAAAGTTCAGCAAGACTCTATTCTATGACGGTGTCCAATATAAGCGTTATTGATAGTCTTTCAGTCATACGAGCGTCATGAAAAAAGCACCAAAATTTAAGTCAAAACCTCCACTCCCCCGTACTTCTCCGCACATAAAAAATTCTAAACTCCACAGCTACTCCCCCAAGGCTAAGCCCTAATATTTCGCCCAAATTTCAAAACCTCGAAATCCTCCAATCACATCCTCGTCGCCCGATCCAGTACCGTCGACGCCTCGGGGAAGACCCAGTCGAGTGGCTCCGCCAGCGGGCGCCGCAGGAAAAGAAGTTCGCCAGGCTGTAGGAGTCGCTCAAGAGTCTGAAGCTCCCTAATTATTTTCAAAAACCCGCATCTAACCTTCTCAAAAATTCCTTCTCTCAATACTTCTCTCTTTCTCTCTCTATACTGGTCGGTTCACATTCTTAGTCCACCATCACAACAACAAACAAGAAGAGAGAAGAAGAATTGAAGAATGGCATCAGCAACAGCAGCTTGCAGCTCTTCCTTCACCTCCTCCAACAGAATAGAAGCCCTCCAAATTTCCGCCATGGCTCCCAAAAATAAGGTCCCTTTCTCTCCAAACTCTACCAAACATGCAATTTTCCTATCATTCTCTCCTCCTCGAGTCCTCCGAGGACGTCAGCGTCGACATCTTCAGGAAGCTGGAGGCGAGGAGGGTCCTCAGCAGCGTCGAGAGGTCGGGCCTCTCCAAGCATGAGGGGCTCGGCCTGACGCTCTCCTCCGTCGAGTGCCTCGGCCTCCTCGACTCCGTCGTGGCCCTCTTCCCCTCTACGCTCGCCTCCCTCTCCCTGTCCCTCATCTTCGCCGCGCTCGCCGCCGTCGCGCTCGTCCTCGACGACACCGCCGCACTCGTCACGGCGTAGGTGGCACTGGCAGCCGCGTTAGGGGCCGGACGATCGGGGCAATTGGCTTCCGTCGTGCTCGCCGGGCTCCGGGAGACCGATTGATCGATGGGTACTTCTACTGCTCTACTCATTCATCTTCTTCTTCTTGTTGTTATTTTTGTATGTAATACTATTATTTATCATAGGTGTTTTAATCATTTGATTGCATTTGTGACCTTTGTGTTTTCAAATTCAACTCCTAGTTTTGTAAATCTATCGCTAACTGTTTGTGAGAATGCCGGCGAGTCAGTGGCAGTAAAGAGTTTCAGAGTGGGAGGTGCTTGAGAAGCAGTTGTGCAATTTCCTAAAAAATAACTTTTAGCTATTTTGCAGGGATACAAACACAACAACACGACACGGTACATACACAGAAGGCAAGCAGGCCTAGGAAGCACGGACACTTCAAAAAACTTGTTTGCATCTTCTTAAAACGTGCGTCAAACACATGTCGGACACTCCTAAATAGGTGTCGCATCTGAGTTGCCGGTGTGTGCTAGTATTTTGTAGCGTCTATGTTGTCCTGCATGACGGAGGCGACAAATAAGAACGTTGTGACGACGAGAATAACAAAACATATATCGAACAGATTCACTCCGATAATCATGCTTCCTATCACCAACCTCCACATTTTTTTAGCATTTATTATTCTCACTGCAGAAGTTTACTAACAATTCAGCTAGGTTGACATCAAAAGTGGAGCTTGGAGATGGTTAGGCTGACAAGTGAACGACTCATTGGCATCATGATCAGAACTAAGCTTGTTATTTGTTTGCTTTTGATTCCTCTAAATATTGGATTCAAATACCATCTCAGATTTAATCTTTTCAATTGCTGAACTAGAAATGTTCATCGAGGTATGTGACCCAGACATCTCTTCTTCCATCAGTGCCTTGATACTACCAGCCTTACTCAAATTAACCTTCCTTCTGCATCAGCATTCTATACATTAAAAGGTTTGAAGTATTAAATCATCTTGAGTGCATATATGTAGACATCTTATGTATTTCAAATTATCGAAAACTTGGCATGAAGTTTGGTCAATAAAGAGGTGCATGCAGATTTCTACGGACAGAAAAATATAGAATAGAGAGGTGGTCATGTCTAAACTAGAAAGGAGAAAGTTTAGAATTAATTTATCTATAGAAGCTTGCAATTGCACATAAAAAAAGGAAGAATAACTAATGATTGGGCAAAGTATCCAAATGCAATAGTAATAAGGAAGATAGATAATGAGGGATGTCTCAATTGTGTGCTAGAACTTAGAAGCCTAATGAAAATGCGCTCAAATTATGTACAAAAGTATGAAGAGGCTAAAGTTTTGACCCTTAATGGGGGCAGCAAGGAAAAAAGATTGATTACCTCGACCATAAAGACACTTAAGGTTGTCTATCATGGCCATAATGTTGTTAGTTCCATTCTGTAGGAAGCATGGAATAAAAAATGTGTACTAGGAAAGCTGTGGTCATATGTAGTAAGAATCAGTGAAGCACCTTCTATGGAATGACCTCAAATTTTAGTAAATAATATCTTGCAATTTTTGCAAGAAGTTCTTAAGTCCAGAATGTTTCTGTATCAAAACTAAGGTCAGACAACTTTCATCTATTGTTTGATATACATATAATCTTTGTTGTAGAATGAATACATCAAACAAATGTGAGATATTTTGCTCAAGTATTTCAGACCCAGCTAAACTTACAATATCACTTTCAGGATCCTCCTCAAAGTCAGTCAGCATATCAAATTGGTTCCTGGAATAAACTGTTCCTGTAAAAAATGACAAAACACCTGAATACAAAGGTTCACCATTTGGGAATGTATTAGATGAATAGCATAAAATTATAAATTGTTAATATAACCAGTTTTAATATTGTCCACGATGAAAATGAAAATAACAAAGGGAACTATCCAAATGACATGATGTTTATGACAAAATCCTAGGCCAGATTTTGATGTATTGCTCTGAAATGTATAAAGGACATATTAAGGGTTTATTTAATTACTTATGCAAATAAGGAAATGCACAAAAAATATATTTATAGTAGACTTTAATCCTCCATTAATATGGTGAAAGTTCATGGCTGTAAATAATGAATTGGTCGAGAAAAATAGTTATTTCGGACACATACCTATTCAGTAGATGAATTCTCTCAAGTCAACAAAAATGCTGAAGTTTTACCCGATTAAACAAAAGTAGTTTCTCAGTCCCTTATCTCTAATGCTTAAAACTTTTCAAGCGTGTAACCGAATGCATTAAGATATACTATTTACCAGTGTCAGAAAAAGTAATTCTGGACTTTCTAAAACTACAGAGTACTACAATTTGAAGAAAATAATTCCCCTGTGCACTAGTCCAAGGATGTTATATTTCTGGTTCCATCGCCAATTATTTTTGGTAATATTCTAAAAAGGCTAATTTTATTTAGATATCATGAACTTTCTTTTCGTATACATTACTACCATGAACTTTACCATCTTTATCAGTATATTCTACATTCTCGTAACTTCGTCCAAGAAAACCCTTAATTATCTGCATACAGCTGATATGTACTTTCTGATGATATGTACTTTCTATGATGCATATAACAGTTGATGGAGTATTGTCACTTGCTAGATTTGGCAGATGAATGTGAGGTTCCTTACATGCGCTTGGTTTATGCTTGTAAGTACTTTTCATTTGTTATTTTCTCAAGGTCATGTCTTGTGTCTCCATATTGGTGCATATGGTGGTATTTATGGTCATCAACTGCAGCTTCATGGGCCATATCTGTGTACTATGCTTATCAGGACATGGAAGCCATTCAATCCCATCCTGGGAGAGACCTATGAGATGATTAATCATGATAGAATTACATTAATCACAGAGCAGGTCGGTTCTTATCTGGACTCTTTCTGCTTTTGCATTTTTGGGTCCTTTCTTTCATCTGATAGAATGCTCAACCTATTCACTTCTTAAGTTTTTGAATCAGATTAAACTGATGTTGCTATTACTTGAGCCATTTCGAATTTCCCAGTTTCTTTCTCTAGTATCCTCAGTTGCCTGTACTTATCATTTCAGGTTAGTCATCCTCCAATGAGTGCAGGACATGCAGAGAATAAGCATTTTACTTACGACATTACTTCCAAGTTAAGAACCAAATTTTTAGGAAATTCATTTGAAGTTTATCCTGTGGGAAGGTGAGCTTTTGTACCAAATGTTGTATTATATAACATCTTCTAACTAGTTTTTGATTACTTGAATATCTCACTAAATACTCTCTGGTGCTCTTTTAAAAGATTCTATGTTCTGGAACAATGAATACTGTTGCTTAATGCTTATAGTATCTGATTATTTTGCTGCAGGACTCGGGTGACTCTCAAAAGAGCTGGTTGTTTTGGATTTGGTGCCCCCTCCTACGAAGGTTACAACATTATATTTGGACGCACCTAGATTGACTCACCTGGAGAAATGGTCATGACAAACCTGACAACTGGGGAGAAAGTTATGCTATTCTCAATGCTTATATGTAGAATGGTAGCTAAAATACTCTATTTTGAGACAATGAAATGTAGCTAGCTAAAGTACTCTATATCTGTGAGATATGCCCTATTTTGAGACAATGTAATGGAGAATGGTACTTTATATTACATTTCAATGTTTTATTGTGAATATGGTTCAAAGTGGTTGTTTTCGAATTGAATTGAGCAGTGTTTGGAATGTATAACATGCAGTATAGAGCGTTATAAATATGATACAACGACCATATACAGATCATCTATTCAAGCTTTCAAAATGTCTGACTTCTAAACTATATTAACTATTCATAACGGTTTTTCATAACTATCCATAATGCTTTGAAAATAAAACGTAGCAGAAATTCAACCTATTAATGACGGTTTTGGATGAATTATCTATAACGCTTTTAAAAACATTTATAACACCCGATTTCATAACGCTTGGACAGAGAAAAAAAGTCATGGTTTGCAATTAATGACTTTTTAGCCGTCATTAAAAGGTATTTTTGTTGTAGTGTCCGCCGACAGAGTCAGAACCCGACATCGGCAGAATGCAAATCTACCGATACAACAATCGAGCTAAGTATCTCATCCAAAAGATGGATTACAACTTGAAGAGCGGCCAAGGTCTGAACTACGCAAGGGTCAAAGCCTTTCCCTATGACTTCCATGCCAAAAAGAAAGCCGCAAGACTACTATCACCGTACCCGACAGGGGGTAGGCTATATCACGCCTCCAGCAACTCTAGAAGAATCAGAAGCAAAGGATGTCATACATTCTCACTCATCTGAAACTTCAACTTGGGACTCGACACAAGTATCGGCTTAGTCTTCAGAAAGGTGATGTCAGCCAACATGACAACTGTACATCCTATAATGGCAAATCCTCAAAAAAGTATTATTCTTGACCTCTGTCGAGAACGTACTGTCTCTCCCTAGAGAGCGGACTGGTGAACTTGACCAAACCAAGTTCACACCCCTTCTTTGACAGATCATATGCTTCTGGAACCCAGCTGTTTGTTGCATTCTATCCCCAGTAGAAGAACAACCACGTCCACACCTTTGAGTTGCTTCTCTACACCCCATCAAGCAGGATCATGCACCATGTAAGATCATGCTTAAGACGATATTTACCACGTCCACTTCACCTCTGAGTAAAACATTTCGTACAACAATCTCTGTGTTGTTGCACCATAGAACATCCACGTCCATATTACCTCTGAGTTGTTCTATAAACACCCACAGAGTTCACTCCTACCATCCATATTACCTTTGAGTAGGAAAATTCCACCATTTTGAGCCCATATTTACCATATCCACCTTACCTCTGAGTAAATATGTCGGTCCTCTCTCTTCACTTATTATCCATACCTAAAATCAAGGTACGCCAAGGATGATAAGTCCACATAAAACATCCAGGGGAAGTACCCCATGTTTACCAAGTCCATATTACCTCTGAGTAAATATGATGGGTCCATCATACAACTTATTATTGTACCCCCAAAGTGCGCAAAAGAATAGGTCCATAAAAATCACAAAAGATTGAAGAAAGCAAAGGGTTCTTTATTTCTTAACAAAAGGAAATAACAGAGCTACATTTGTTTTCAAAACCTACATCAAAAGAGAGACAGAAGTATCTCCAAACAAAAAGAATAACTAACGATCGGCAATCAGTTCGTCAACCCGATATTGCAAGCCTTGAGCTTTAGTCTCCACAGTCGCCAGAACGTGACGCTCAGCTTCCTGGCACATTGCGTGCCTGGCCTCAGGAGCAAGGTCGGCAGCGAACTTGTCGTCCAACTCCTTCTTCTGACGAAGTAAGAAGGTCGCGTGGCGAGTGCATCTCGCCGTCTCCTCCATAAGCTGGACATGTTCGGCCTGCGCCTATTCGGAATCAGCCAGAAGCCGGGCTTGTTGCTCTTGCAGATGACGAATCTGTGCATCAACTTTCGCGAGGTTGACCTTCAAGGACTCTCACAGTTTGGCCTTCTCCTCCATTAACGAGGATAAACTTTCCTCCTTGTCTACAGCATCGGCCATCGCTTGCACCCATGTAGCACGTGTCCGAGTGAGCCGACTCAATGGCAGCCTCCAGCTTATTCTGCACTTTTTTAATTAAATCAAAAAGTATTTCGTCGAATGTTCCGGAGTTCGGTCAAGTGATGTCACGACCCGTACCCTAGAGTAAGGGCACAAGAAGTGGGTACGTCCATCCTACGCCGCAGTGTCGATGGTAGAACGCTGTCCTAGGTCACAACATCTAACAATATAAGGTACATGTACAGTATATACACTCCAAATAGAGGTGACATAATAGAATACAGTCTCAATCACATCTAAGGCAGAAATACAATAAGATAGATAGATATGAAACGAATTTGCAAAATACAGATAGATAGAGAGTCTAAGTGTCTAAGATATCGCAGTAATCCAGAAAATATTCCAAATCTCAGATACAGTAATCTAGAGAAAAAATACAACTGAAAAGACATCCTAGACTAAGGGTGTGTCATCCACTGCTAATGGATCCTGCTGGAGATCCAAGTTACAGCAATCCTCTAGGGTAGTCCCATAGTACGTGGTACAGAGTGCCTCGTCCTCATCCTCTGTAATATTTTCAACAGGTCCAGTCAGGACAGGAGCGAGCACAATACATCTATACAAATCATAATAGGTTAGAAAATATAAATATGCTAGAGCGTAAGATACATGAAACTGAAAGAACAACATGATATAAAAGAGAGACTGTAAGTAAATAGCAACATTAGATAAGAGAACTATCAGTGACTAGTGATTCAGAGTACAAGATAAACATGTGAACAACTGGATGTAATTCATGGCTATATTAAAGAGGTGATTCATGACTACACTACTTTAGAATTATTCACATGTTTAGTTCTACTCCCCCATCCCCAATCAATACACAAGGATCCAGTCTAGTTACGTTAAGATTCATGACTACGCTACTGGCTCATAAAGAGTGATTCATGAATAGATTCGTGAAGGCTCTGTGATTCATGAGAGTACAGGAATCACAAACAGATTCGTGATAGATTCATGATAATAGAAGCATGAGATACATGACGTAAGTAAAACACACGAGACATGAGTATATGATGCTCCCGAGAGGGATAACATCTCATGAAGGGATCCATATAGTACCAATCTGTGTTACCAACGTGTTAGCATCAAGTAAAGTAATCTAAAGCAGAATATAATCCTAAGCAAGATATGAAATGATTAGAGAATGTACTCGCCTGATATCTGTATGCCTGAAGAGAATATATTGTCTGAGGAGTGGTGTTTGGTTCCTATAGAACAGTACAAGTGACAACATGTCCAAAATAGTAAAATAGACTTCTACGATGCATTCTACATGATGTTTTGGTCAATCTAGGCTAAAGTCAACCTTTGGTCAACTCTAGTCAACTATATTAGTCAAACTAGGTCAACTAGGTTAAGCCTAACCCAAACAAATCTCAAAGCCTAGCCAGTCTATCCTAGCAAGTACACATCATCACAAGGCCATACAAGCCAATCAAAATCTCATGAGTATACATGCCAATACACATAGGCTATATGCCACATAGGGCAACATCCCATAGGCTATATATCACGCCCCAGAACTAAAATACTGGAGAGTGGGGCAGACATAGCCAGCTACGTATATGAAATGGAATCCATCTCGTTATACGGTCATGACTGTCTAGATATATAGGGTTTACTACAAGCCAACAGTCTCCTATGGTCATGAACAAGCCTAGTGTCTCAATCACAAGCAAGTAAGTAAATGTTACAAGATGTTAGATCACCAAATATACAATAGTAAGGCGTCACAATCATTACTATTCATTGATCATGAAGCTAGTCGTTACAAAATGTTAGGACTAGCAAGAGTTTTAGTCATACATGATCAACCCTAGGATCTGTCAATCATGTTACAGTCCGTAGACAGACAGTAAGTAAGTGCAATCGAGCTAAACAGGTGCTCGTCGGCTAAACGCCTCAAAAGAATATGTTTACAATAGAGTGGGAGAGCCAAAAATAACCCACTCGTTTCCTTGGTTACGCCTGGTGGTCACCATCAGGCTGGAAAGTCGGTAAATCCTCTGGAGCTGCTCCGAAATCTGGCCATACAAAACCAGCTAGGTCAGATCCCAGAAAGAGCAAGTGCCACAAAGGAAGCTTCACTTAGGAACTAAAATCAGCAATTAGCACAAAATTGACAATAAGGTAATAAATAAGACAGGAGTTTAAGAAAAGCATAACAGGGAGACATACGATGAGATAACCATGGGACTATTCAGGTAGCCAGGTTATAACCCGTAAACCAAACAAGGACCGGGGTTGTAACCCTTCGTCTGAACAGAACTTAGAATTCTCACCATTTATCGGTAAAATAAATACAGGCATTCTGGTCATGCAGTAATATGGAACAGAATCAGGACAAGACTAGACTGGTTAGACTCCATCCAATCATTCACGGCCAAGCAAGAATTACGGCTTGATACTTTAACTAACTAGGGTTGTCACAAGCCTAATACTAACAAGATGCAGTGAGATTATTCTACAGCCACAAGCCCTGCAAACGTTCAGGTTACCCAGGTCGAAAGATTAGGGTTGAATTCATGTGGGTACATCGTCCAGGAAACGCATGTACCCTTAAGTAGCTTGAAGGGTGCAACACATGATAGTGTGCTGGAAATGTGCCCTACTCGACGACAGGCTACAGATCCCAGGAGCGCCCAGGTAACGGGATTGCCTGTAGCTGGGAAATCTCTTCATGACTACTGTGTAATTCTAGTTATTAACCTTAGTCCATTTTAGTAGGTACTCCTGACCGTGGTACTCAGGAGTCCCTGTCCTAGACATGATGCAAGACAGGACTGGTTTATTTGTACAAGCATAATCGCCCACGGTGTTCAGGTTGTTTATACAGGTCATGTCATGTCAGGTAGCCGTCGCAACAGCTGTTCGAGATAAATCATGTCAGGTGTACTTGTCAGGAGTGTGCCACGACGGGCCACTATCATGTCATGCTCAATTATCATTTCCAAATATATTAAGTAAATTCGTTATTATCAAGTTCATGACAAAAGGCGTAAGGATATAAAATGAATGTAAAATATACAATAGGGGGTTACAAGACATGGGCAAATAATAACAAAAATAATACACAGGGCTATTGGAGTGTCACGACCCGCACCCTAGAGTTAGGGCACGAGACGTAGGTACGTCCATCCTACAGCGCAGTGTCGGCGGTAGAACGCTGTCCTAGGTCACAATCTAATATATAAAGCTTAAACAGTTTATACCCCGAATGGGGGTAACATAGCAGAAAGTAAACTCAATCACAACTAAGGCAGATGATAAGATAGCAGATAGATAGATAAAAGAAACTGCTGAAATGAAAGGGAAAACCCAAGTACATCAGAAAGTCTAAGTGTCTAAGATAATACATAATCCCAGATCCCAAGTATCAATAAGTACAATATCCATAGAATACTGTAAATGAAAATATCCTAGTCTAAGGGGTGTCATCCACAGCTAGTGGGACCTGCTGCTGGTCCAGGTCCAGGCACTCATAAAGTAGCCCGTAATAGGTATCCATACCAGCCTCCTCCTCGTCCTCTCTAATATTTTCAACAGGTCTAGTCAGGACAGGAACGAGCACAATACATCTCAACAGTTCATAGCAGGTTAGAAAATAAGACATGCAGTAGAGTAAGATACAGAAACTGAATGAAGCATAGAATGTAAACAGAGGAAACTGTAATGGAAATATATATACTGTAAATAGAGAGCTAACTGTGGCAGTAAGTCAGAGTACAATATAAACATATGAATGGTATAGAGATTCTGGGAACTATACTATGGAGTGATTCTGGAAACTACACTACTTGGATATTATTCACATGTTTACTTCTACTCCCCCGTACCCCCAATCAATACGCAAGGATCCAGCCAGGTTATGTTATGATTCCATGCAAAGTCCTACAAGGGGTGATACATGGATAGCCCATAAATGGGTGATTCTGGGAATACCCATAATGGGATAATTCTGGAAGACTCTGTGATCATGAGAGTACATGTCACAAGTGATCGAAGAATCGTGAAGCATAGTATACACCATGTAAGTGAAACACACAGAACATGTAGTACGATGCTCCCTGAGGGGATAACATCTCAAGAATGGATCCATATAGTACTAATCCGTGTCACCAACGTGACAGCATCAAGTAAAGTAATCTAAAGCAGGAAAATAATTCTAAGCAGGATATGAAATGATCAGAGAATGTACTCGCCTGGTATCTGAGTGTCCAACTGAAAAGTACTGTCCGAGGAGTGGTGTCTGGCTCCTATTTAGAACAGCACAAGTCACAACAAGTCCAGAATGGTAAAATGAAACACTACAATGCATTCTATATGAATCTAGGTCAAACTAGGCCAAAGTCACTCTTGGTCAACTCTGGTCAACCCTAGAAGTCAAACTAGGTCAACTATGGTCAAACTAGGTCAAACAAGTCTACACTAGTCTAGCAAGTCTATTCTAGGTCTAATAAAGCTATACAAGCCCAATCTAGGCCTATTAGTCAAACATGCATACACATGCCATAGGCTATTCTACCTAGGCCAACGCGAACACATACACCATGCCAAATCTATATCTAACCAATACACTCTTGATTTATGTAATCTAAAACACAACACATAAATATGTAGAATACAAACATTTAGTAAAGACACATACACATAATATAGGATACTAATATAATATATATATATATATATATATAATATATATATATATATATAATATATATATATATATATATATACATACCTATACTCCCATTCAAGTATCTATTTAGATACCTATATATAAACACAAACTATATATATATACACACATTACATATTTACATACATTTACATAGGAAATTAGGATATATATATAGAGGGTATGTGTGAGAGGAGAATGTGAGTGAGAGAGGGAAACAGTGTATGAAATTGTGAGAGAACAAAGTGTGTAGGAGATTGCAAAACTGTGAAGTGTGTGTATGTGTTAACAGTGATGATAGGGTGTCTACATGTGTGTGTTAGATACACTAGTGTGCACAAGTGTATAGAAACATATGATAGGAAACTCATGAAGGGGCTGAACTTGCATGTGGGCATGTGTGTGTATAGTGTAGGCAATTAAATTTCTCAGGATATTAAAACGAATTCAGATTTTGACATATCTCAGGTTTTATAAACAATAATTCTCGATTTGATTTAAGAACCAACCACATAATATACTTTCTGTTAATTCAGTTCAAAGGGAAGGAGAACAACTCAGAAATCTCAGGTTTTAAATATCAAAACAAACTCAGTTAAAGAAAATGATTCGCACAGAAATCTCAGGCAACCATGAAATCAGATTGTCACAAAACAGTCCACACATTATTCAACCCCATTTTCAAACCCAAACATTCACCAATTCAAACCAAATTCATCACATAAGTAAAACACATATAGGTGTAACATACTAGGCACTTAAACATGTGAACTATTGCATTTAAGTAGGTTAATTTGATTGCTAAATCTCGAATTTTGAAACTGGAAAAGAAACACAAAGTTTACATATGGTTTCAGAAATTTGGTTAAAGGGAAATAACATACGAAAACATATTAATATGTATTTATAAAGGTTGGTAATTCAAATATAACATTTGCTCGTGTCATATGATGTGTTTGTGTCCCAGCTGTCACGACCCGCACCCTAGAGTAAGGGTACGAACGTGGGTACGTCCAGCCTACGCCGCAGTGTCGGCGGAGTAGAACGCTGTCCTAGGTCACAACATCTAACAATAAGGGTAAATAAGCAGTTATACTCCCCGAATGGGGGTGACATAACAGAATATATCTCAACCACATCTAGGATAGAACATGAAAGAAAGATAGATAAATATCCAGAAATGAAAATACAGAGATACAACCCAGAGTTCTAAATGTCTAAATAAGTACATATCCAAATAATATCTCAGAAACTCAATACAGAATCCAGAAAGATAAAGACATCCTAATCTAGGGAAGAATCATCAACTGCTAGTAGGTCCAAGCCACTAGTGATATCTAATGCTGTACCAAGAGGGGTAGACACCAGAGCCTCATCATTCACTGTAAAATTTTCAACAGGTCCAGTCAGGACGGGAACGAGCACATGTCTCTCAAACAGTTCATAACAGGTTAGGAGTATAAATCATGCATTAGAGTAAAATACAGGAAGTGCTGAAAAGGAAGTACGAGTAAACAGGAGATATTTGTCACTAAAGTAAATACATGATAGTAGAGACTGTAAGTGGCTAAGTGATTTAGAGTACAATATGGTTATGTAAACGGCTTAGGGGCACATGAATACAAATAAGAGGCACATTTATAAGCTACTGGGGATAATGATCACATAACAATTCTACTCACCCCGCCCCAATTAATACAAGGATCCATTCAAGTTACGTTATAAGCACATGAATACAGCTAAGGATACGTGAACTAATGTAATGAGTAGTACATGAGGCACGTGATAAAGCACATGAGAACATGTAAAACATGAACTAGTACGAGTACAAGGAGTACCTGATGCATATGATAAAGTACATGAACATAAAAATATCCGATGCACCCGTAGAGGGTAAATCTCAGGAAGGGATCCATATAGTACTAATCCGTGAAAATACGTCAGCATCATGTAAAGTAATCTAGCAAGAATATAGTCCAGATAAGTATGAAAAGATCAGAGAATGTACTCGCCTTCTAACTGAAAGTCCGAGATGAAAGTACTGTCCGATGAGTGGTGTCTGGCTCCTATTTAGAACAGTACGAGTCACAACAAGTCCAGAATAGAAATGTAATACACTACAATGCGTTCTACATGAATCTAGGTCAATCTAGACCAAAGTCAACTTTTGGTCAACTCTGGCCAACCTAGAAGTCAAACTAGGTCAACCAAGCCAAACCTAAGTCAAACTAGTCTAATCTAGGTCTAGCAAGTTATTCTAAGTTCTAACAAGTCTATTCTAGGTTCCACTAGGCATACCATGCCTAAACATACCAATCACATAATATAATATATACAATACATTATGTCATTTGGTATCCACTCTATACCATATCATAACACAAATCCCACATATCATGACATGTCATAACTATATACATATATATATATATATATATTATATATTTTTATATAATATATATTAACACACAGATACACATATGTAGGAAAACTTCTCATAGCTAAAACATTTCACAATCACTCCCATTCTCAGAATTAAGAACCCCAGGTTTTAGAAGAATTGAAACTCTGTTGAAGTACACATTCTCAGGTTATCATTTCAGTTCAACTAGAGGAGGAATCTCAGGTTGTTATATCCAATTTCAGGTTATACACACATGAACTTTTAGTTTAATATGAACTCAGTTATAAGCCAAAACAAAGAAGGAATCAAATCAGACATTCAAATTTCAGGTTATCAAAAACTAGAACACAAACCAATCTCAGTTGTTAAAGAACTGAAAACACAACTAAATCCCAGGTTTTAGAACTAACTCTCAGTTCACCAAAACAGGAAAAAACAATTCAGCTTAAATCATAACAGTTAACATCCCTACCCAAGTTATAAGAAAACTGGGAAATGGTGGAAGGCAATAACATTGAATCCTATCAGTCGAAAGGAAAAGTCTCAAGTTTCAGTTTAAATAAGAAATCCAAATCAATACTAACATCCCTTAGCTAACTCAGTTCACAAATACAACTCCCATAATCGATTTCAGATTTTACAACCCAGGTTTCAACAGTTAACAAACATTGAAATAAATGAAGGGAAATCGGTTTTCAGTCAATTCAAAGAAAGGAAATCGATTTACAAATCAATTCAATACCTACACCCCCAAATCTCAGGCATGGGAATACTCTCAGTTATCACATTCAACCATAGCTAAATCAGCCTATTCTCAGGTTGAAGGAAACACACTGAAAATACTTGAAAAAGGAAACAGTGCTTAAGGGGAATTGGATCAATTCCAGTTTTACACACACTCAAAGTCAGTCAAACCCAAACTTCATTCAGACTTAATACCACATATCATTTCAGATTTAAAACAGTTGAAACAACAGTCCTAATCTAACTGAAAAACTAAACCAAGCAGTAAAATAGTTATAACAATCCTATAATTGAATTCTCAGTTTTTTAAACATTACACAAGTTCACAACTTAAAATCTCAGATTTCAGATGAATCTATCATTACAAAAGGAAAGGAAATTACCTTAGTTAACAGTTCAACAACTCAGGAAATAGACAGTTAGGAAAGGAAATGAAATCAGTTAAGTTAACAGGGAACATCCCATAGCTAATCAGTTAAAAGTGACAGCAATGAATCAAAAACAAGGGAAAAACTCAGGTTATCATTCAATTTCAGGTTTCTATCAACCATTGTAATTTAAATCAGAAAACTCAGATACTCTTAGTTAAAAGAAACTCCACCCTCATTCGATTCCAGTTTCAATAACAGTTGAAACCAACCAATCTCAGTTCAGGAATTAAGAAATTAACTAACATTCTATCACATGTTATTAGCATTTGAAATGAAAGGAAACAGTCAGGCTATTCTAACAGTGAATCACATCAGTTGATAGTTAGCACAGTTTGAAACCCAACCAATACCAATATCCATTTCTCACAATCAAAAGTCCATAAATGAATGTAAAATATAACTAACATGTATTATAATATGTGGAACATCATCAGTTGAAAAAAAACAACATAACAACAGAGAATTAGTGGTTTGGAAAAAACTGGAATCTCACAGTGTCAGTCGTGTATCAGAAAAACAAGGAAACCTAGGTTCGAATGTATATTCCTCATTAAACCCAAATTAAAACATGTAACTAATATATCAGAGACTTTAAACATCAAGTTTATGATCTATTTAATAAATAATAACACAATTTAGAACCAATTAAATCATTAAAACATATAACAAATACTGTACACTGAACAGTCCAGTGTACCACATGTACACAGCCCATAACGTGTCCGATACGACACGAGAGTCCCGAAAACTTTAGGGATCTCGTGTCAGTCATGGACATGACTCCCATGTCGAGTTTCAAGGGTTGAAACCCTTGTGCTCAGAGAAAACACACTGAGCAGCAGGGAGAAAATCTGCCCGCGCGTGGGTGCACGACCGCGTGTCCACGCGCTCGTGTGGCTCAACCCTACACGAAAACGTGCTCAGTGTCCAAGAAATGCATAAGCGAGCTTAAAATGGATTTTTTCATTCAAACACAATCACAAAAATCGAACGAAATGTCCTTTGAGCATTTCGTCGAACACTAACCTAGACACATTGATACGTGTCCGATACGGACACGAAATGGGTCCAAATTCTAGGGTTAGCCTATCCTACTGTTAGGTTAGGGTTAGGCATCCTAGAAATAATTTTTAACAGAATTTAAAAGTAATAGAAGGAATTATACCTATAGGTGAACAATGGTTCAAAATCCCCAAATGGAAAGAGTTTCACAAGCCACCAAACTCCCTCAAATTGTGTTCTTCCTGCAAATACTCTGTCACGACCCGCACCCACTGTGAGGGTACGAGAACGTAACAATGCCCAGCCTATGCGCGTAGTGTCGCGGAAGAACGCTGTCCTAGGTCAATCATCTAACAATATAAAGGTACCTGTACAGTATATACACTCCGAATGGAGGTGACATAACAATATACAGTCTCAATCACATCTAAGGCAGAATGATAAAATAAAAGATAGATAGATACTGGAATAAAAAGATCCACAGGATACAATCAGAGAGAGAGACCAAGTGTCTGCTGCCATACAAAACAGAACATCCAACTCAAATACAAGTCTCTAATACTGAAAAAGAAAGAATATACAATCAGATCTCAGAAGACAGAAATAGTAAACCTAGACTAGGGAGCCTCAGTCTCTAAGCTAGTGGATCAGGCTGGAAATCTGGGTCACACATGTCATCTACAGCTATCCCATAGTAAGTGTCTATGCAGGCCTCATCTTCATCCTCTGTAATATTTTCAACAGGTCCAGTCAGGACAGGAGCGAGCACAAAACATCTCACGCAGTTATATCGAGTTAGGAAATATAAAGCATGCAATAGAGTAAAGTATAAAACGCTGAAAGAAGAAGATATATATATAAAAACAGTAGAGATTTGATAACAGAAAATATCTAAATATGATAAGTAAGAACTGTAAGGAATATGTGATTTTAGAGTACAATCTGGTTATGTAAACGGGCTAAGAAAATGCAATGGTAACTCCATTGTACGTGGGTGTACAATAGACATATACAATAGTTATACAATATTGTACAATAGGATTTGAGTACATAACCAATTATACTCCCCTCCCCAATCAATACACAAGGATCTACTCCAGTTACGTTATCTTATACAATAGTGTAATGTTATACAATAGATGTACAATGTTATATAATAGTGTACAATGGTCTATCCGTGGGGCTCATGTGATAATGAGAGTACAATATACACAATGAGTATACAAGGATATGGTATTCAATAAATATAATATGGAAGTGAAACGCACAGCACAATATATTTAGTGAATACAAGGAGATAACATCTCAAAAGAAGATCCATATAGTACCAATCCGTGATAACAGTCGTGTCAGCATCAAGTACAGTAATCTAGAGCAAGAATGTAAATCCATACAAGTATGAAACGGTCAGAGAATGTACTCGCCTGATAGCCTGAGTGTCTGAAGAGAATATACTATCCGAGGAGTGGTGTGTCTCCTATAGAATAGTACAAGTCACTATGAGTCCAAAAATGATAATAAGATGCATTATAATGCATTCTAATGAATCTAGGTCAATCTAGGTCAAATCTAAGTCAATCTAAGTCACACTAAGCTAAACTAGGTCATACTAGATCATACTGAGTCATACTAGGACAATAAGGTCAAACAGGGTCATAGGAAATCAATAAGTCGATCTAGGTCAATTTGGGTCAAGGTTGACTTACAGTTGACTTTTGGTAAAAAGTCAACTCTGGTCAACTCTGGTCAACACTGAGTCAACCCTAGGTCAAACGAGTCACATGTTGACCAACTGTTGACTTTCAGTCAACTGGTCAACTCTGGTTTGGTTTTGGTCAATTATGGTCGCTTAAAGGCTAAGTTTGACTCTCGGTTGACTTTTGTTGACTTTTGGTCAAAATGGTCAACCGACGTCAAAACTAGTCTATGAGCACTATATTTGATCATTACCAACCAAGGGAACCAAGTTCTAACTCTGTCTTAGACTCCAAACTCAAATACCCTATTTCTATGCATTACCTATATTACCTTACTAAGGTAAATACCAATAACTTGCACAATACCACTCTAACCTAGGAATACTGGCCTAGGCTTCCTAGATAGCTAGATACCATCCTATATTAACATTACCTACCAAGAAATCCTAGTATCTAGGTCATCTAAGTCTTATAACACATGTTATCATTACCCATTACCTTATATACCATTCTTATTTACCCTACACTCACACAAACTCACCCAACTCACACACTACAAGCTCACACACAACACTCACATAGGCCCTCCTATATGTTTAGTCGTAGGCTAATACCTATAGGTTATTAGCTATACTCATATATCACTCTCACTCATAAATACAAATATAAACTCATAACACATATACATATATATAGGCTCACACACATATCTCACATACACATTCCCATAGCTCCTAAACACACATCCATATATCTCATCCTCACTCACACACAAATTCAAATACAAGGCCACAAGCACACACTAAGCTTACACACAAACTCACATACAATGGGACACAAATAAATAGGCTAATGTGTGGGTTCAATGGGGTACTAAGTGGGCTGTTATAGGCTAAGTTTGGGACTAACATGGGTGGTGAAGGACAGGTTTGGTGACAGAAATGTGAGGGTATGGTGAGGGTTAAAACAGAGCATTACATAGGAATCAAAGTGGAAAATCTCAGAATAGTGTATGAACATAAAACAGTGTAACAACCCATGTGTGTGTGTTTGCAATAGACTAAAGTGAGAAACAGTGAGTGATAGGGTGTGAATTAGTGTGTGAGCTGAGAGGGTGTTCTAGAGGGTGAACAGTGAATAGGGGGTGCACAAAACAGTGTGTGACTGTGTGAGAGTGAATAGTGAACAGTGTGTTAAGGGGATGTGAGGAAAACCTGGATTCAGTCCCAGGTTTTCCAGAGTTGTGTGTGCATTGTATTACGTGTAGACATGGGTGTGTAGGACTTGTGTGTGTGTCAAATAGTGAGAAAACAGTGTGGTGAGACAGTGAACACAGTCCCTAAACTGGAATCCCATAATTAAAAGCCAAAACAGTCCCAAATCATCCAAATTCAGCATACACCTAGCTAACATATAGGTGAACCAATACATGGTCCTAAATCATGCAATTAAGTGTTAGGTAGGTTAAATTCGATGACAAATCGAATTATGAAACCTGGGACAAAACAGAAATGGGCAGATAATGGAGATATCAGAAAAAAATAGGAAAAAAAAGAGATTGATCAATTTAATTAAACTAAAACATCAAATCAGTGGTTGGTAAATAAGATATACATCATATATGTGTCACACAATATGTCGTGTCACCAAGGTGGACACAAACGTGTCCAAGTGGTTCAATACTCAAAACAGTGCACACAGGACTGTTTTAGTGCGCTGTATCGTGCACGTGTGCACGCGTATCGTGCACACGACACAGTCTAACCTAGGACTCGTGCACACCACCCTAGGTGGACCACCTATAGGGCTACCCAATAGGCTAGCTAACCCGTGTCCAAGTCATGTTAGTGAGTGACACGAAGCCCGTATCAGTGCCAATAAATTCCTGACTGCACTGTCAGCCCCGACCAGTGCAACGTGAATAACTCACTCGACACGCCACGTGGGCCCTGAAATTTGACACGGGCATGTCAGTGAGTGCCCTAAGGGCTGTGTCAAATCTCGTGTCAAGTAATCGAGTATCGTGTCCTGTGGAGGCCCCGCACAGCAGGACACGCGCACAGTCCCGCGCGCGCGCACACGCGTGTGCACGTATCGAATACGACACGATGCGACACAGAGACACCCTCAGTCGTGAAGAATCATGTAAGCGATAACAAATACTAATTTCTATTCAAAAAGATTTCAAAAATAACACAAAACTTCCTCTGTGGCATTCCATCAAACACCTAGGATAGTGCACAGATACGTGTCCAGTTTGGACACGAAAGGACACGAAAACTTAGGTTTCCTATTCCTACTGTTAGGTTAGGCCTAGGGTTCCTAGAAATGCAATAAACTAGAATTTCATGGTGAAAATAGGAAGTTACTCTATGTATCAAAATCTCCAAAAAGCTCTAAGAGAGGTTCCTCTTGAGAGTCAAACTCCTCCAAATTGATTTGAATCTGAGAATAAGTTGTAAAAATAGCAAGAATACTCAGATTAAAACCTATAGCAATTTGTTTGGGGGAAAAAAGAGCTAAAATGGATTTTCTAGGAATTTTTGAAGTAGGGACATTACCTCTTCCTAAAGCTTGTTCTTCTTAGAGGCTAGCCCTAATTCTAAGAGAATATTTATAAGGGAAGAATCCCAAGGAGGGTTAAGTGGCTGAACAAAATGTTAGGGTTAGGGTTGGGCACTTGGCAAATGGGCTTTGGGCTTAGTCATAAAACAAATGACTTAAAAATCACAAGTCATGACTTGTGGTCAAATCTTTCTATTCAAGACTCAATATTCTTAATTGTTTTCACTAACTAGAGTATGGTTGACCTAACTTAACCTAGGGTCTCATAACTAGTCAAGTCCAACTCAACTAGGGTTAGGTCACAAAGTCAAAGCTAGTCAAAGTCAACCTAGTCAACCCTCATTCAAACAATTCCAAAATAAATTCTAAAAATTCCCAAAAATTCAAATAAATCCTAAAATGACCAAAATATCCTCTAG